>JAKLMW010000012.1:0-579125 GCA_022813215.1 Talaromyces ruber | reverse complement strand
GTGTGGCGGTGTTGTTTTTGTTTGTTTTATGTCCCCTCCTAGTTTGCCTGGTGCGTTGCTTTTTCTATTAAATATAAAAACACCCACCCCCCCCCCCCCCCCCCCCTCTTATTTTGCACTTTTAAATCTGTGCTTGACGATTGCAGCCTTCCAAATCGCCAGCACTACATCCACACTCTTTTTTTAACAAAGTCTCCTTTTTTGCCATCGGCGTTCATTTTTTAGACCAGCGTTATCGTTGCATCGAGAGTCTGGAAAGCATAATTTCCATTTCTTGTATTCACAATCGATTATGATACCCCTTTCTGGCACCCATATACCTGTCTCTGGCCATCTTCTTTTGACGACGATAGTTCTGGTTGTTTACACTTCATGTATACTTCATGTATAGTAGCTACTGAAAATATGACAATTAATCCCTTGAACGGTTCCTGATGTAATTGAATGCCCTTTTGTAAAGAACCCAGGCACATGGTGAATTTCTGAGTGTTGACGAACGTGTTTACTATTTCAGTAGGATTTCCCAGTAGGGGCTTTCTTCTCCATTTAGGAAACCTGAGGCATAAGAACTGAAAGAATGGTGTTTTTTGGGACACTCGGATACGGCTTTGTGTATATCAGAAGGAACTTTTCGGCAGGTGATTCTGTATGGTTTAAGAGTCGCAGACCTATATAAAGGCTCCATAACCCATCTTAATATCCCATTTGCTTCCCTTCTCTATACTGAGATAGATCTTAGACCTGACAGCTCGGCGTCTGTCCCCTCTAATTTCTGGTTGTTCTCATGACGTTCTTCCAAATTTCGATCCTTTCCCCGTTTGAATATTGACCTTTCCTGAGCTACATCCTCTTCCAATCCAACCACCTATCACAAACCTTGAACTCGATTTTGAGACTCGAAAGAACCACACAAATCGGTGCCAAGTGTGTTTGCTACCTCATCTGTAGACGTCGATGCTCGTTCATCAGATAAGCCGAGAAGTACCTGTTCCCTACCCATGAGTAAGAGATTAGCATCGGAAAGAGTGGCGAATCCACAACCGTCTCAAACAATAGCTTGAGACTGGATTTTATAATCTATCAACTCTCCCCAACCCAATGCTCTTTTGTTGGATATCAACCTTCGTAATGGTTTCGGATAAGCGGCAGGTCTCAACGGGACCGATACTGATGAGTGTGCCAGTGCCGGTTTCCGATATTCATGACGATCGTCGAGGTTTTAATTCTTTCCGCTGTTCCTGAACCGTGATATGAGACTCGAGATGATGTACTTAATCCCCTCGTAGCCCACTCTTCTATTTAGCACTGTGGACCACTCACACTCTATCTCATCTGTGTGGTCGGATCCTATTCCGTGGGCCAGGATCGATAGTCGATCCTGGCGTTGTCTTAGCATCCCCATTGCTGGCTTATTGCGCGGGTATATCGAGATGATGCGAGATCTTTCTAGAATATGATGTTTCACATTGTGGTTGGCTGATGGATGGCCATGGGGTGCGGGCCAACGGGGATTTGTGGGCCTGTCTTCGGATATATACTACATAGTATCCTATCCGGACTATGCTTGTCAACACAGCTTCACGTAAATAAGAGCTTGATCAAACTCTGAGCTTGACTGAATTCTTGCTAGTACCGAACTTCCTAAGCGACCAGAATGTACTATTCCGAGTTTGCCCCTCGTATTTGTCGGGCGCGGGATACCTCGGAACCTGTGCTCTGCCGGCCATCCGCCATCCCTAGGCTAACCCCTGGTTAGCCCTAGATTGTGACAGGTAGACGACGGCCTTTTGGTCGAATAGCGGAAAACATTTCGACTTACGGGACTCGTAACCAATGAGGCACATGGAGCCTTCCTTACTGGCCCATACAGTCGGTTTTGGCGTACTACTGAGTAGTTTTACAGTAGTCACATGGCCCATACGGTCATCTAGGAAGATAGACGACTGACTTTAGTCATTGTCTGCTAAGCATGAGCCAAAACGATCTGGAAAAAATATCCCTCATGCTTACATACATATCCTCGCCACTATCAATCATGGGAACCTTGCAAAAGGGTTAGTATATATATAAGGGCTTCGAACCAGGCCAGATGAGGAGGATAGGGCCATGTTATCCCAAGACGCATTCGTGTTTAAGGACGAGGATCCCACAGCTGTGCACACACAAACTACATACACTTACAAGGACGAGACAGAGACAACACATGGAAAGAACCATTCAGTCCATCGTTGATGCTTTGAGCTCGCGGCGCATCAACACCCTTACCGAGCTGCGACGCATGGAGCGCATTCTGCTTGCTGCAGTTCAGCCTCATGTCACTGACCTGCGCGAAAGCTCGCTTGTAGGAGTTTTGGCTGCTGCGTGGTCCAACTATGTTCAGAACAACAATCTTCTCAGCGAGCTGCGGAATCTGACACGAAGTTACCCCTTTAGCTCGGAACTGCTCGACGAGGCCAAGGCATTGGTCATGGCAGACCCGGAGCGTAGCCGTAGCTGGAATTACGCGTGGTTGGTGTTGGCCAAGATCGAGGAGGAGTAAGTCTCCTGTCCAACTTCAAGAGGTAATCACCATGGGACAATTAACTGTTGAACCATGATCAAAATGTGCAGAAACTTAATCGACAAGCATGCAAGAATATTGGCCACATCCCCTGATATGTGGGGAGGCAGTCTGCCTCATGAGGAGATGATCTCCATGCTTGAGGGGAAGTGCCGCGAAGACTGGAAACGAGCGGTTGAGATCATGCTGAGACACTGGGAAATTCAACCGGTCTACCCCGTTGAAGACTTTGAGCAAGAGTAAAAAATGGTGGTGCCGTTGGTGGCAATTGGTTAGCAGACCGGATGGGGCTGGAGCAATATGGGTGGGTAATGAGGATTTGCATGTATCATATATGTACAGTATAAGTGGCGTTATAAGGGTCAGTGGTTCCTGTCCTTTCTTAAAAGCCATGAGGTTGAAGCCTTCCATTTGTGAGTTGTTTGGATGTTGGATGCTGGCCAACATGTTTATTGGTGGTTTGAGGAGAAATATAAAATGACAAGATTACTTTACCGCTATCCTAAATGTACCTAAGCGAACGCATCGCATACCCGGTATATCCATTCACCTGCTCTCATTGGATAGCAAGCCTCCTGACTACAAGGTATTGCTAAGAACCCTCTTCACTTAAGTAATGTGTATAGCTTTGTCAAATAAACCAATGGTACGTGAACGCGACATTAACTATTATTGCGAATGCATAGCTTAGTAAGTGAATATATGCCCAGTCGACATACATGACGTTACATAAATTGAGGTCTAGCTGGCGTACGCACTCGTACGCAAATTGAGGTCTAGTTGATACATGTGTTCCCATACAAGTTGAGGCCTAGTTCACGCCGACATAACTCCATTAGTTCGTCAGCTCAGAGGCATTTCGGGATCAAGACCCAGGTTAGCCCAAACAATGTTTCTAGTCTGAATGGAAGCGATGAGATCGAGCTTGTCCGCCATGGGCACATCACTGTGCAGACTGATATTCAGCATCATACTGAGATACGACAAGATTTAGACGACGACGAACGAGAAAACTCGCATATTCAAGACTGATACTCGATTTTTCTTTTCTTCTTTTTTTTCTTCTTTGTTCTTTCTTCATGCTGTACCTTCAACTTTTAGGGGTCTTGGAGTTAGAGGTCCAAAAACTGGTGAATTATGGAATGGCTTGGACACATCGCTCAGGGTTGTTAGAATACGTCAACACCCTTATACTCTATGAGATTTATGTATAATATACCCTTGTGCGCGAGAATATGGCAAGTTGACTGCTTGACTCTCTTTCCTACACAGAGCCATCTTCTTTTCAGACTCATGGCAGAATGATGAGCACTAGGTACACACAGAAGACATAGTTCCTCACATATTGCCAAGTTTCCCCTCCCTACTCATTTGCCTAGCTACGGTCACTGTATTCTTCACGGTCTCGCTACTCATCTGCCAGTAGTATTCCGTGAGCTTCTTGTGTTCGTCGCTGCCCGCTTGTACCTCTGGGTGATGCCACTCGTATGTCGACACCATGTAAAGATCTGCCTCATCGGCTCCACGTGAAAGAATGTTGGTAACACAAGTCCCAGTTGAAGGGATTCTAAACGAAACCTGCGACATTTGCATTAGGATGAGCAATATGTATATGTGCATCGGCGATATCTAAGTATGTATGGACAGACGAACCATGACCGGCTTCTTGAGAACTGCGACTTCTTCAATCTCAGCCATTCCTCCATTGACCATTACCAACCTGGTCAGACTAGTAAGTTGACCAGTTTCGTAGTCGTGATCCTCACTGATGACCCGACAATGTGTAATGGGCTTGACGAACGGGACTGGGTTGCGGCATTTGTATTCCAGGGCTTTCCAGAACTCGGCAGATGTTAAAGAGTCGATTTCATTGAACGAATTTATTGGGACCGTGGTGGAGGTATATATAACTACCATGATGATGTTTGCGTTGTTGGAGAAAAGAGAAAATAATAGATACAGAGACTGGGAGAATAATAATGGGACATAATGAAGAGATAGGTCAATAAATAGATAATCACGGGCTCTGAGGCATCAATAGCACAATTCTCCAGGTTTCTGATAAATGACCTTGGAAATACAGCCTACTGCCTAATTGACAGATATAACTATATCCAATGGGTCCTTGAATTTAAGACATCTGCATGGTCGGACCCTAGCCCGACCCTGCAGCCGACCCTGCAGCTTACTATATGAGCGTCAGTCTGGTGTTTTATCTTTATGTTAAGAACATAAATACCAGCAAACAAAACACCGAAATCGAGTTGGAATTTCTCATCTCATGCCTACTCCATTTAAATTCACAGATCCTTCCGCGTTGCTCAACAGTATTCGACAAATATGGCTCCTCTTCAAATCGGTCTTCTTCTCGGTTCAAGTAGATCCAACCGTATTAGCCCACAAGTGGGCGACTGGATCAAAACAATTCTTGAGTCGACTAGAGCTACGAGCCCCGAGTTTTCTATAACGACTGTTGATATAGAGACGTTCGGTTTACCTTTTTTTAACGAATCGGTCCATCCAGCGCTGATTACTGACCTATCGATATTCACCAACCCATCGGCACGTGCTTGGAATCACGGAGTTGCCAAATACGACACATATATTGTTGTGTTCCCGGAATACCACGCGGGTATTCCTGGCACACTTAAAAATGCCCTGGACTTCCTCTATCACGCCTGGGCCGGAAAGTCAGCGATGATTGTGACCTATGGCATCATGGGCGGCGCTTCCGCCAGTGAAGGTCTTTGTGTAATTCTTGAAAAGGGATTTAGAATGAAAGTGTCTTCATTCGTCCCGAGACTGGAATTCCCCGGTCGAGATCCCACAAAGAACAACTCTAGTCCGGCGTTGATGGAAGCGATGCAGGGAAAGTTGTCTGTTGAGACCGTGAAGAGTTGGGAGAGTGGAACAGAGGAAATGTTACAGGGATTCAAGGAAATATTGGAGTTTGCCACTGCGAGGTAGAAATCCATTTTCTTTTGGTGAAACAATCAGGGCAATAAACAATAGATATGAACTTACAAGCGAAGCCATCCGAGAAAGATGATCATAAAATCCAGCTTCACAGTAGTTAGGAAGACGTAGGTTAGAGATTCGGCCAATACAAGTAGCTTACCAGATAATTTCCAACGTTTAGAGTAGGTGTTCAGGTAATGAAGAACTGATTCGACAACATCGTTGTTCAATAAGCGATCAGACTGCTCCGCGTTTTGCTGAAGACAGGAAAGAGCCCCCAGATAGAAGCAGTGATGGGACCAGATTGGAATTATTGCCGCATACTGGTAATGCCAATCTGGAAACTGCTTGATGCGGTCCATTACCATCTGAATCGCCACTGTCATAACAGGGCAGGTGTTGGTTGATATCTCTCCATGGTAACCCTCATGTCTGATATCGGGTGTCGTTTCTCCATGGAGAATAATCAGCGCACTTAGTATGTCAGAGCTGACGATATTATTACTCTTTATCACCCAGGCTACACTCACTTGACGCTAATCGCAAGACAGGTACAATTCTTTCCCTGTCCCGCGTTCCCTTCTTGAAGCACTGCTGACGCAAATGTTGTCAATATTCGATCGAGGTCATTACAATGATGCGGATTCGCGACTGTATGGAAACGGGCCCAACGATTCAGAATTGCTAGATCTAGCAGGTAGCAGGCTTGAACAAGTCGAGTTAAGTATACCAGTTGCAAGTCATCCCCGTTCTTGTGGTCTGGGTGGAGCGGTTGCGCGTATGGATTTTGCGCTATTGACGACTGGCTTCCATTGAGAAGCATTTCGGTATCTTGCTTCTTCGCAACGGGAAATTCAGGCAGTGGAGGGGCCGGACAAACGAAGATTTTAGAAATGGCTGGGTTGTCTATGCCGACTGCCATAATCACTCTGGAAATATTGATTGGTTCACTTAGGCATATCAAGGCTGGCTGGACTGTGGGCTATACCTCTCAAGAATGAAAAGACTCCACCATATTCGTTTGGAGAGCGTGAATTTCGTGCAACAATCAATGCCATCTCGTTCCAGGAAAAGACCTGTATGATCAGCAAGGAGAACGGCAGAGGCAATAGTCGTCATAGCAACTTCGATCATGGCCTGTAGATACTCATAGAGCGATAGAAGTAAGCCAATTTGTACTAACTTAACACTACTCCTTCTTTGTGAGATAAGAAGAGTGAAAAATCCCTTGCACCTCAAGTAGAGCCGTTCCACCTCAAGGTGGCTTTCATCGCCACATATCCGGGACAGTAGACAGCAGGAGTATACTAACAGCGATGATTCGCCATCGGGGATAGATAGCATACTCGAGATGCATACATCCAGTTCACTGGAACGAACCACCGGGAGCCATTCGTTCAGCGTTTTGAGATAGGGTAGGCATTCTGTACGTATATCATAACCTCTGGAGCTTAAAGTTACCAGGGTTATAGTCGTCAGATGGCTATCAATATAATCTCTCCATCTTGTTGCAAGTTCAAGCGAGAAATATCCATCTGGATGCCCCGATGGAGAAGGACTCGGCATGATATCGGTAGAAGCACATGGGAAACCCCCGCGACTTAGACTGTCTCTTCCTCCGATATGACCCAACAACGCATCGTACCGACAATTGATACCAAGCCTTTGGCGGATCAGAACGAAAAAACGTCCGGTCATCGAGCACAGATCACATACCTCATACACCGTCCACAGCATGGAATTCCCTTGTCACACTTTTTCTTCCTACTATGACATGGTATGCAGGCCATACTTGATACTGGAGTCATACTCATTTGCAAACTGCCGTCAGAAAGAATTGACAGAAGATATTTTGAGCGCTTGTTGATTGATTCATGTTTCAACATCCGCACTGAGCAGCGCTACAGGCCATAATGGAGACGTCAAACTACCCTTCGTTAGGTAAACCAGTTGCATGTCTTAAATCCGGCCGCTTTTCCCGTCTCCCCGATACGAGCCTACAATTTCATAGAAAAATGCATTCATGTAATGTGATACAGTAAACTCGGGTCATAAAAAATACCATACAGAGATCTCTGCTAAATGCAACGGACATAAGGTGTGTATGTGGAGACATACACCACGAAACCTTCAGAAGAGAAGTCAAGCTTGACCTTTCACGGATTAACCCTCCGACTCCCATCCGCAGCAGTGTACTTGCTAGAGTGTCAATGCAGCAGTGCGCTGGTCAAATACGGTCGGGAAAATCGGGAGTCCACCTCCAAACTAGCGTGCCAGTGGGATAAAACGCTGATCACACTTGATCCTTCTATGAAGCCCAAGCAGTCATGAGAACCCTTTTAGACTGAATACTGTCATGCATTCACCCCCATAAACTCTTCCGTGAACCCCACGATATGCCATATATCTGATCGGTACCCTTCTCCTCAAAGAAGATATCATGATCTAAGATGGAGACCGCGAAACTTTGGCAGAAAGATTAGCAGCCAATAGGGTTGCTGCGCACTACTGAGATCGAGCGGTTTCCAGGGCAGTGCCGAGAGCCAGGCAGGTTTTATGCCGGCCCAGACATGACACTTTGAGGTTTGACTATCTTTGACATGTATATAGTGTGAAACAAGAGTTGAGGCTTTCTATTGTATAGACAAGAATTCCGATAAGGCAATTGTGAGGATAGACCAACCAACTTAGCAAAGATTCCTCAGTGAATCAGTCTGCATGCTACAAATGCGGAGTCTTTCTTTGAGTCAAGAACTCTATGCCGATGCTCAATCGTTTCGAAGGAACTAAGCACGCCAGCTCTAAGCTTTAGAGGTATCATGTGCAACACTATAAGTGAAATAGGACAAGAATCATAGCCTAATGAATCTCAATATAGAGCAATTTTCGGCTCAAGCAGTATTAGAAGCAAGGGGTATGTATGCCTCAAACGCATTTTCCTCTATCGAATACGTGACTTCGGAAATTCATGAGAAATTCCTTTGGCTTGGTTGCTATAATCCGTATTGATGATATTCTGCGGAGTTGTATTCATGTTGTAAGATGTATCAGAATTGTTCCATAGAGTGGTCGTCTGTGCATCGGCCGGGGCGCAGCTATTGAAAAATAGTGATGGGTTGCATTCGTCAATCCCTATTTGACTAAGATCAAATATTGGATCGAAAGAGGCCGAGCAACACCGTTAGCAGTTATGTCTCCGGTTCCGTGGACGTCTCTCTTTTGTGCCGCTTCTTGGTATGCAGCTCGTGCCTTCTTCAGGAGCTTCTTGAGCGGTTTCCACAATATGCCCTCCGTGTTCTCCAAGGTGTTCCGCAGACTTTCCGCTACCGCCCATGCTTTGTCTACTAACGGGCCTGAAGCACTGGATTGGATAGGCATCAGCACGACAATCTCAGTATCAATGAGTATCAATGATAGGTTTGACCCGCTGACAGCGTGATAACAATGACACATGCGCCCCCAAAATTAATATACATCCATGTATGTGTATATCAAACCATACAGTAATAGACCTGCACGATCGTTTGGATCGGCAAATAAGCACTTAAACCCTCTTCAATTGACTCTAGATACTCTAGTACTATTGTTCCAAAGACTATGACCCTTCGGAACTTATTTAGAAATCCTGCTAGTAATACGAAAATCTTCGACTCTTTGTTGACGGAACGTACAGTATGCTTCCATACTGCGGAGTGTATACAGTTCATCACCTTTCTCATTTAAACCGTTTGATGGCTATAAACAAGCGTAAAGATGTGGCCATGAGATCGTTAAGCATTGTCTGAGCCTAAGACCCAATCTTTGATCCATCCACGAAGCCATTCTACCTGGATCGCATCCAGGCTTTGCAAAGAAGGACACATCTTCACAGACCGCTGAATAGCCAGCGGCTTCTCTTCATTTGTGTTTACTGTGAGACTTTCAAAGAAATTCAAAAGCTTGACAGCTGGATCGTCGCTGAGTGCGTCTGTCGAATTCACGCTCAATTGTAGAAGAGCAAGCCATTCTTCGTATTTGAGTACACTTATGGAGGATCTCGATGATGAGCTCTGTTCTAGTGTTTCAACGACTGTCGGAATGAGGCTTTGCCAGCTTACCCAGTTCGGGTTGACGGGATGAAAGATTTGGGCCCCTTTTGATTCCAGAGAATGTGCCTCGGTGCCAAACGAGATCTCCAACAATAATATAGCAAGTTGATCTATGGGCACCCATTCGATACGGTCAAGAACACCCGCGTTGCTCCCATCTCCTTTATACCCAAGTGATTCAGGCATGGCCTTGACATAGTGGGAGCTAATAACCAGACTCGGCAACCATTCATGCCGATTCCAACCAAGCGGGGGCCCTTGTTCTGGCGTCGATGTACCTGCAATTTGTCCAACTCGGGCGACTCGGATATTAGCCAGGTTGAGATTTTTAGATGCATAGTCTAGTATCCTCTCGGCGACGTATTTGCTTTGGCCGTAGCCCATGCCTGCGGGACACTTGGTATCGGTGATGATTTGTTCACGGACAAAGTTGATGTTTGCACCAGAGGTTTCATGGTAATTTGAGACCCCACTGATGGACGACAGATATACTGTCGAGGCTAGGCGAGATGCGTAGATCTTCTAGAATAAAAGGAAGAACAAATGCCCAATCCATGTCGACATGCTTGACTGCATCGAGGAACTGTGCTGTCGATAGCGGCTAAGTGAGTAATGGGTAGACAGGTACGCAGTCATTGTATGCTGACACCATGAGCCCAAATCCGATGCCCGAGATATGGAACGGTGCTAGAAAAGTAAACCAATGCCCGGACCTGATAGTATCATTCCCACTCGAGAAGCCCTCCGGTGCTGGAAGGGAGGTCAAATTGACCGTGCGAGTGACGAAGCGATGTGTGTAAATCAGCGGTTTTGGAATTCCTGTAGATCCAGACGTGTGTAATGTAAATATCGGCTCGTCCTTCGCCTCACCGTATGACTTTTCATATGGGTAATCAGGCGGTGCATCATTCTCGTTGCCATTTAGAAGTTCCTCAAGAGAAGGAATACCAATAACAGTATATGGAACTTCTTCCAACACAGCGCCAATGGCAGGAGGCTGTGGTTCGACAGTGACGAGTTTCGTACATTCGAGTTTTGAAAGCAGACTCAACTGCGCAACTTTGCTGTTACGTGGCGATGGTAAAAATGCCTAAAATCCTGTCCGGTTACTTTCTGGCTGTATCACCGGAGATTATCAAGAAATGCATTCACCTTATATCCCACCTTGATAGCGGCAATAACCACAATAAAATACCTAGGGTCGAACGGGCCAATATATGCTATGGTTTCAAAATTTGAACTCGGTTCCAACTGATTACGTAGAAGCCATGCCATTTTGTTCACAGCATGAAAGACTTGCTGATTCTTGCGGTTCGCAGCCCTTCTGCGTATTTGTACTCCGAAACGGGATACTGAGCCCAGGCGCCATCTGCATTTCGCAGTGCGCGGCTTTTCAGGACATGTGGTAAAAGCTGATTACTGTTTGATCGGGTATCGTCTTTGCCCATTTTGGCCGATGGCTTTTCTTGCTATAGACAAAATTTTCTTTACAAGAGTTGACATATATTTCTCACAGATAAAGTTCTTCACGATTCATTCTAACTGAAGTAGAATATATGAGTATTAGGGTATCTTCAACATTTTATATTAAGATCATCCAACAAATTTTCGCTCTTGAAATGCCACCAAGACAGCCCTAAAAGTCGAGCTCGGAAAATATTGGTCTACCTGTCTTTGGCGGCGCATCTTTTAGTTAACACCCAGCCGAGATACGCACGTCTTCGACCCGATTCATGCATATAAATGTTACAATTCAGTCTAACTAACTTCTATATTAGGTCCATACCGGATGATAGTTCGTGCTACTCTAACTTTCTCGCATTGGCGTTGAGCTAAGCGAGCAAATATTTCGGCAGAGAAACATCCGAGTGGACGTTCACAGATTATTGATTCAAAATCAACTCACCACTACGACGTGGGATATGCTTGGTTCTCTATACGAATCATCATTAGAATGCTTTATGTTTGGGGCTGAATGGGGCAGTGTCAATACCGAGGTAGCACACAGAATAGATCGCTCGGTGTGGCTGGCTGATGCCAGACATCGTTGACGTGGCTGTCACATACCTAGATAGATCGATTTCAATCCGACGAAGGTCAAGCCGTCAACTGTACCTGCTATTTCAAATATAATTTCTCTACTTAATTGCTAAGAAGAAATTAATACTGCGATCAGGTCTAATCGAGCCGACCCTCTTCGACTTCCGGTGCATCCCTGTAGATTTTTGCGCTCATCGTGGACTCATATCCCCTCCAGATCTCTCAATTGCTTGTCCTAAACTCCCCTTATGGTCGTTCTAGTGAATAAGATTATAGAGTTGAGTGCTTATTTCAAAGAGCCCTCAATATTTTCTTAGCCCGGTTCAGTATGTCGCTTCCATATACCATCATAGTCAGTATGCTAATTGTTCGGTAAAAGATTACCTCTGTCCACGGGAGAGAAGGAATGTTTGATGACACATAGTGGCAATATAAAAAGATCAATCTTACTCAGAGCTTTTCTCTTCTTGGCTACATCTTCCGGTACTCTGGAAGGAAGGACTTCATAGTCTGTATCCTCAGGGACTTTGGCTTGCTGTAGCAGGCAGACATTGACCGAACGTATAGCTTCAAGGGTCCAGAAACCCCAGCGCTTATCCTTTGAATTGCCGATAAATTTATGGAATGAGATATATAGAGAGTAGCCTCCAATGCACAAGATATATCATCCAAAATTACCTCGTCCACAGATTTTGTTGAGTAGTTAGGGCTAATGAGACCTTAGGGTTATATGCATGATATACACCGCCTTCATGTCCGCCTAAGAATTGGCCACTTACATTCCATCTACTCCTCTTTCAAGATTAAATCCGGCAATATGACACGCATCAAATGATCGTGGAGCAAAAAAGAAAAAGGAGTTTCCGCGTCTGCCACCTTCGTGACGAAAGGTCATCAATTGATGGTACAACAATGGAGAGCCTGCTTGGAACGTATCTCACCCACGTCCAGCGACTCTGGGCGGACTTCGACATCGACTCGGAATCCCTCAGAACCGGCTCCGTCGCTGCTATTGTCTCCGTTATCGCTCTTTACGTAGGATACCTCTACATCCTAAGTCTAGCTGAAGCACCCGTTACGTTCAATGTGCCGCTGCCGGAACAATTACGGACAGACTGGAACGGGACAAAATGGGAAGATCTCGAAGGAGAAGGAAAACGGATTTTTGAGGATCAGGTTCAGGGTGTGAGTTGTCTTCTCGTCGCAGTAGGTTGGTGTCGAGCTGATCGAAGTGTCGATAGAAATGGAACACGGAGCGCATCGTGAGCTACTGCCCGGCCGACGGACGGATACTTTCTACAAATATACCGCTTGCGACACGAGAGTCTGTCGACAAGGCCGTTCAAGATGCCAAAAGGGCACAAGTTGAATGGGCGCAGACGACGTTTGCGCAGCGGAGGAGATTGCTCAAGACTTTACTCAAGTCGGTGTTTCCAATCCCCATTTGTCCCTATCGAGCTAATATGTGAGGAACAGATACGTCCTCGACCATCAAGACGGCATCGTAGCAGCCTGCTGCCTCGACTCCGGCAAAACTAAAGTCGACGCATCCTTTGGCGAGATCCTGGTTACCGCCGAAAAATTGAAATGGACAATCGACCATGGCGAGAAGGCTCTCACACCGGAAAGTCGTCCTACGAATTTTCTCATGATGTACAAAAAGAACAGTGTGAGCTACGAACCGCTTGGTGTTGTCTCTGCGTGTGTTTCGTGGAATTATCCATTCCACAATTTGATTTCGCCTGTCATCAGTGCGCTGTTTGCGGGGAATGCGATTGTGGTCAAACCATCGGAGCAGACGGCGTGGTGCTCTGGTTTTTTCGTGGATGTTATCCGTGGAGCGTTGATTAGCCTTGGTCATTCGCCAGACCTTGTGCAGTTGGTGGTGTGTCTACCGCAAGTCGCGGATTCATTGACCTCGCACGCAGATATTTCGCAATTGACTTTCATCGGATCCAGACCCGTGGCGCATAAAGTCTGCGAGTCAGCCGCCAAATCTTTGATTCCAGTTACAGTTGAACTTGGGGGAAAAGATCCGTTTGTTGTGCTTGATGATTCGACTACGGTACGAGGGCTAGAGTCAATTGCTTCTATTCTTATGCGCGGCGTGTTTCAGTCTGCAGGCCAGAACTGCATTGGCGTGGAACGTGTGATTGCTCTTCCGGGCACATATGATAAACTCATTGAGGTTGTGACGCCGCGGATCAAAGCATTGACTTTGGGTTCGATACTGTTGGATACGAAGAACGACTCGTTTACGCCAGATGTCGGTGCAATGATTTCGCCTGCTGGATTTGCAAGACTTGAAACTCTGATCGCCGAAGCTGTAGAGCAAGGTGCTCGACTGATTCACGGTGGTAAACGATACCAACACCCCAAGTACTCGCGTGGACACTACTTCACACCTACATTACTTGTCGATGTAACACCGACCATGCGCATCGCACAAATTGAACTCTTTGCTCCCGTCATGGTAATCATGCGCGCTTCTTCTGTATCCAATGCCATCGAAATCGCCAACTCCACTCCTTATGCCTTAGGCGCAAGTGTCTTTGGCCACAACTCGCGCGACGTCGAGACATGCGTCCGCAACATCAAAGCCGGTATGGTTGCCGTCAACGACTTTGGTGCCTTTTATGCCGTCCAATTACCCTTTGGAGGTGTCAAGGGGTCCGGATACGGGCGCTTTGCGGGCGAGGAAGGGTTGAGAGGGGTGAGTAATTTGAAGGCTGTATGCGTTGATCGGTTTCCGAAGATCGTGGGCACGCAGATTCCGCCTAGAGTTGATTATCCGATATACAAGGGACAGACCCCGAGGACAAACGGGACGGGGGCGTGGGAGTTGTGTAAGGGTGTAGTGGAGACGGGGTATGCGCTGAATGTCGCTGGGAGGGTGAGGGGCATACTTCGGATACTGACCAACTCTTAGCTACATGTATCTACTTTAATTATACAGGTGTTAAGTTTAATAAAATAATGGATGAATAACTATCAATTGAAAGTGTTGCATAAAGGGGTATGATAATAGCAACTCAAGGACGAAATGGGGGTACTCGCGATCAGTAATAACATAGACATAAAACAAAAGAGAATCATCCCATCATCACAACACTCAAATCGTAAGCGCGAGCCGGTTTGATCAACGGAACTTCACTCGTGGAAGCAAGCCGGAGGCGAGAGTTTAAAATAAGGAAGGATCAAGGGGACTATATAGTCGCCCTCGTGGTCGTGCGATGCCGGTGTCTTCGGCCGCCCGCATGGCCGCACGTAACGCAGGAAATGATCACGTCAAAAACGGTGACGATGCCGGAGATGATGGCCTGGAGGATTGCGCCGATGCCGTTGACGATGGCCATCAGGCAGCTACCGATTGCGCCCAGAATGGACTCGATCTGTTCCAGTATACATGTAAGTATATCATCCCCTCAGGGGTAGGAAAGAGGGGAAGGGGACAAATGACGTACGCAAGAGACAACAGCACCCATGATTATATGATAGCTTTTGTTTGTTTGTTGGACAGAGAAAAAAGATTACTCGTCGTCTTCGTCAAAGTAGTCGTTGATACTCTTCACTGAAGTGGTGTAGACACTCGTGGAGGATGAGGAGGCAGTGGTTTGGATTGCAATTGGAAGCATGATGGTTTCTTCGAGCAGATGGTACCTGGGAGGCAAGTCGGGATTATATAGCTGTGTTCGTGCCTGAGGAGAGGTGACGATGATATAAGGATGAGCGTATAACAGAGAAGGCAAGGGGGGCTTTGATGGTGAAAACAGGCTGGCTGGTGATCGACAGAGTGGCAGATCAGCAGAGATGAGGGAGAGCGACATTTTCTACAAGATTCTGGCGGCTGATGTCACTTCCTTGATTCTACTGTCGCAGGGCAGGAATGATGTCGAGCGCGCCACACTTGGAAGAATGCTCTGTCCATCCCTGGGTCTGGCCAGCCATTTGACGTCAGAGATACAGGGCTTAGGGCTATCTGGCCCTCAAGCCCTAGCCATTGACATCATGACCCGCACGTGCACTCCACTGCTCCCCGCCAATGATGTTTCTCTCTCGCTCTTGCCGTCTGTCGCTCCAGCATGCACGTCAGGTCGCTCCTTCCTTGAGGCTTTCGACGTCGAAACACGTGCTCTCTCCACCCATCAATACTCGGAAGGATGTTGACATGACCCTCCTGTCGTCGACCCCTCCACCCAACACCGAACCCCAGCGCCAGGCACCTCAGAATCCCGAAAACGCCTACAATGATGACCTGACCGCGCCGAAAAGGCGGAAGCGCCGTCCAGGACGCCCACTCCTCTCCTTTGCACAACTTCGCGCCCGCAAAGCAGCTCGCGAAGCCGACCGTCGACTGAAAAACAGATGGAAATTTGCTTCTCAACAGGCCAGCCTCTCAGCTTCTTTGCCTGGAGAAGCTCAATCCAAACGTCGTAATGGCTCATCTGCGCTCGAGCAGCTGCCCGTCGAGCTGCTCGAACGAATTTTTCTGTACGCGCTCGAGACCAATTTCTGTCGCGCGAGCCCGTTCCTGGCTTCTGCCGTGTCGAGTGAACGCATATATCGGACGTTGATTCGACTTGCGTTTTTCAAAGATGGAGATTTTCCACAAGCATCAGTGGAACTGCGGCACCAAACCAAAACTGCACGCGACGCTATTGCAGATGCATTGAAGCCGGCCGATTACAAGACTATGCGTCTGGACGAATCGGATCGGGTTAATCTGCAGGTGACAATTCTGCGATGCAGATGGTGCACCAAAAAGCGTATACTAACTCAATTTCCGGAATTGTTGCGAATGATTGTTTGGAAACATTGGGTTGGTGCTGGCATTGTGCTTTCAGACCCCGGGCAACAACCAGATCTAGATTATATTCTGCGAGCAAGTGGACAGGAGGATATCAGAAAATTTCCCTATCGCGATCCTCTCCAGGGAATCGGACCAGATGGAACATGTTACCGCGCTCTTATCGTCCCACTAACCCGGGTTGTTATTCACGGACAACGCCCAGGAATCGTCGACATTAAAGATACTCATCAAGTGATGCATATCCGAGTCATACCGAATTACCTACTTCGTGGGCGGCGGAAGGCCGACGGCGATGAGTATCAATTCACAGACGAGGATATCGATCTGCTAGAAATTTTTCGAGACGTATATGGCGACGATAGTAATGGCCACGATGTGCAATTTTCAAGGGATGCCCTTCACTCAGGAATAAGCACTGCCATTAGCACCTGGCATGAGAGAGCACTAAACTCTCTTCTCAGGTTGGACGAGTATATGCTTCGGCTAAGACTGGAAAATGCACCCCCTCCGGGGTATCCCAATCTATCTACCGAGATATTTTATGCCATTCCCCAACAACATTTCCTTCAGGCTATACAGTTGCCCATGCCGGATGCCATGTATTGCTTCCTATTGCTGTTGCGCTGCAACGCCGAGAGCACGCCCCCTGACTCATCCGAGTTGACCCAATGGGCCATGGACCTGTCTAGCTACCGGCGCCCTCCCGAGAGCAACATATGCGACAGTGATATCAGCCTAGCACGAAGATTGGGCAAATGGTTATTGGATTTTATGATCGAACTGCCAGGGTCTATCGAGGAAAGCCGGGAAACCCCACAAGAAAAGGCAATCTTTTATAAGGGCAGCCTCAATAGACACACCCAACTAGGGAGACGCTTTCTCGAAGAGGTGTGCCCCTACATAAGTCGTGACTTTCAATCTTGGGAAAACGAGCACAAACATTGGGTACGGCTTGTGTCGTATAATATGCGCAAGCAATGGTTTATAGACGTTCAATAATGAACTACATTCCACTTCTTATAGAAACTTAAGGTCTTTTCACAGATTTTACATAAGCAGCCGTAGGGGGCCGCCAAGGTCACATACACAATCCGTGGTCGAGCGAGGCCTGACAGCTCGTAGATACAGCTTGAGGTTCCCCCCAAGTATCCAAAACTCCCGAACCACCAGCATTTATTCTGCAACAAACGCGTACACATCACCTCATACAAATACGTTAAGAATATGTGAAGTACTAGGGCTTTTGGGGGGTGGGTGCCAACACAAATTTTGTGGAACTGTGTCTGAACAGATCATAATTCTATACATTTCAAAACCTCGTCTCTCACTTTCCTATCTTTCAAACAATCCCATCGCTTTTCATACAACAACCTGACAAAGGGATCATTCCGCCCCGTCACATGCCTCAACGCTTCTTTGAAATGCCGCGTCTTGACCCGCCATTTCTGGGGATAACTGTAGTCTCGCGTCGTAACATTTAACTCTAACAACGTCGCAAACGTGACATAATCCCGGTCTCGAATGAGTTGGCGCAGCACCTGGTGCGAGCGTTCGGTGCTGTTGTTATGTTCGTCGATATACGTTTCTTGCGACAGCAACGTCAAGAATTCAATTTTCTCGCTTGTCCACGGCGCATGCAGCAATTTATCCGGCATCCGCGGCCTCCCGTTCGGCGATGGCGGACAGGGCAGACGAAACATGTCAATCTCATGGCTGACGGGCGACGGTCCACGGATCTGAATGCCGCCGAAATGGAACCAGAACGACACCCTCATATCCACCTCCCTTCCTCCTTCCGTTGCTCTCTTAGCTTTCAGAATCATATCCCCACTTCCCCTTCTGCCAGACTCGGCCTTATCAAAATCCATAGGCCGCGAGAACATCTCATCAATCGACTCAAACCCAGCCTGATCTTCCTTTGACACAAACACCAGTCCCGCCCCCTTCTGCCGCAGGACATGCTTGACATACTCCCGTTGACACTCCCGAAATAGTGGCAGAGTACTCCACCTACACGTCAAAATCTCCTGCTGCAACAGCGTTCGCTCGGCATTCGACAACGCCCAAAATCCGAGCGGTGAAGGTAAGAAATCTTCAGTGAAAATGCCGTGTCGAGAACTAGGGTTTGTGCTGCTAAAGGCGAGCCGGATGAGCCATTTGTAGATTATGGGTTTGGAGAGGACGGCTGCGATTTGTGGTGATGAGCGTGGGAGGTTGATGGAGAGGCTGTGGAAGAAAATCTTTTCGAGGAGTTCGGGGGGGAGACATTCTAGTTTACTGAGGTGGTGGTGGTGGTGTCGTGCCAACGGTGGTGAGGATGGATCCATTCACTCTTCCTTTCTCGCCTCTTCCCAGTTGAAGATGTGTAGTCCGCTCGAATTCTTTGGTCTTGTTGCTACTGACATTGACATGCAGATATGAACATGCCGTGTTTGAAGTAGAGGTATATGAGAGCACACTGGTCCGGTCTGAGTAAAAAGATGCCAAAGGGCAGACACCATGCTCGCTTGCGCAGTCAACCTTTTGCCCTTCCTGTCTACTTTTTCTGATCTTTGTTTGATTTGCCCGGGTAACTCTGCCAAGTGGTTTTATTGGTTCCTTCACAAATGTCTAGGGAAGTATATGCGATTCAGGATCTGAATCAGCGGTGTCACTATGCACGTCAGTCTGGACTATGTATACATTAAGCTATGTACAATAAGACTTACCAGGTCCGTTGCCTGTAAAGTTGTACACCAAGATGATTCTATTCAGTAGAGACAGACTTGAATTATTCCTATTTTCCTTCTTCTATTTCTGCCAGGAACAAACCGTCGTATGAACAATGATGGACCCGAGACAGCGGATAAACTTGAAATTTGGCTTTCCGGCTGTTACAGTACAGCACACTGAACCAGGGTGTCGGGGCGATCGTGCGAGTGTCCAATCAGCTATTCACTAGCAAAAGAGGTGTCGCTGCCATCCGGGTCGAAAAGTGGGAGACAAGACAACAAAGAAAACAGAGAAGGGCATTGAGAGAAGAGAAACGAAGAAGAAAAGTGTGGCGTCAAACTATGTAGTATCGATATATCGATCTAGACCCTGAAGCCACTAGGCTCCTCAAAAACGGTGTCCTCGCTGGATAGCTAGGGACTGATGCGGAAAGTACCCCAACACGCTAAAAGCCACAGATTGTCAATAATATGACTGTTTGTATTAAGTAACTTGGTGTTATAAAAAAGTTGTAGGCGCCTGCTCGGCAAAATGTCATGAGGGGAAGTGGATCTGCGTAATGTACATGTCCCACCATCGACATGTATACCTGCCCTACACCCACACAACAGACCATTATTTGGAGGATTTCAATGAACAGGAGAGATTGGTTCCCAGGGCTATGGACCGGTGCCAATTAAGCAGACAGAATGCAAAAGACGTGCATGGATGGCGGGATCCGAGTTCAAGGTTAGTATTGCATGTACAGTATATATATATATAGTCGCAGGGGACGTGGGTGCACATGCACGTTCATCATTCAAAGTTGTATAGACGGATGATCTACTCGGATCAAGCATAAAATCCGGTTTGGAATTGAGATATTCTTTAACGATACATGAAGTAATCGGAGAAAACTTACCCCTCCATGCTGAAATCCTCCATCTGCTGAAATGAGGGGCTCTATATCAACCTCCATATTAAGCTGCCGTCCCTAAACTTCCAGGGTAGGGTTGCTGCATGACGCGCGCATTCCAGTACACACATACCTACGTATGCATGTAAATGATTCCATGGTCTCTGCTTTTGATTTTACTGCATGGCGATTTCCATTCTTCGCAAAAAAATTCTTCCCAAAATGACAAAGTAGGAAGTTTAATACGTAGATCAGGCTGTGGGACCTGGGGCTATGGAACAAAGAAATTCTTCTATGACTTGGTGCCATACGGCATCGGTCGGTGCATTAACATATTAACATACATACCCTGGGTATCATTACTGCGAGGCGGGTCTGAGTCTGGAGTATATCTATCACATTCGAGATACGGGTATGCACGCTTTTGCGTAACGAATGGAAAGACGATCCGAGTAGTTGTATATTGACACAAGTGCAATACACTTGTGCAGTTGACCCGGGTGATGTCCGTTCCGGTTGTGTCGGATGTACATCTACTCGATTGCTCATTGACCTCATGGATGTTGACTGGTGGTATATCTGCTTATTTCCGGCTTGTAAACACATCATGATCTTAACTACCCGTGTTGGCATATATTTTCGTCTCAACATGTTTTTCATGATATTTGTCACGGAATCTTTCCTCTGTTTTCGGGCAAAATAATGACACCTAGTGCAAATGCATCTAATTTCTGCTGCGATAGGGTTGTCATGATCAATGATTCGCTGGTACTGTTGGAAAGCACTAGCCGTGATAATATTGAAAGAGCATTGGACGCAGAACAGGCCAATCAAATTAGCAGACAAATGAAATACAATTGTAAATTGGGTCTTTTAACCCCTTGGAGAGGAACGCATCTAATCGAACAGTTGTTTGGTTTCTATACAGGAACGACTGAAAACATCTTCCACTCGCTTTGCTTGCATTGCAGTCGCTTGGAGACATTGACGAAGAAGGATATGATGAGTGAAGTCGTTTGAATGTGGACAGACAAAATATTATTCTGTTTACAGGATGGAGAGGTCTCCGAACTTCTCCTTGTATCCAGCTGGCATCCACTTGCCCTTTGACACGAGCGAGGCGGTTTTTTCGTCAATCTCGGGCTGGGCGGTAGCGACCTCGTCCTGTGAATAATTAGTATATCAAAGACCAGAAACATATGCCAGGTGGGATATGAAGGGACGTACGACGGTAAGTTCATCAAACGGCCGGGCAGTTTCAATATTTTCCAAAGTCTTTTGCAAGTTCACCAACTCCGCCTCAACGCGACCCTTGGTCTCTTCGGCAGACTTGATAGCTTGAGCCTCAAAAGCGTCGATAGCCTTGAGCTGGCGTGCAACATCGTAGGTGGCAGGCTTGAAGGTCTTGAAGTGGTTCTCGATCTCGTCAATGACGGCCTGGTTCTTGAGCGTCTTGCGGTAGTACGCGAAGTCGACGGATTGGGGCTGCTCAGAGAGAACAGTCACTTTGCGGCGGGCATCGTCGTTGCGCTTCTTGAAGGCTTGGAGGGATGCTGCGGTTTGGCCGCGAAGACCGAGGGAGCTGGTGACTTTGGTCCAGTCGATTTTGAGAGCGGCGCTACGCTGTGACGCAAGTTGGGTTAGTCATCGTCAATTGCATGTGCGAATAATATCATCGAAGCGGTAAGAAAGATTGACGTACTGGGGCGGCCATTGTGATGGTGTTGTGGTATTGAGCGGAGAAAGAGCCTGACGTGCAAACTTGATGCCTCCCGGGATGTTGAGGAGGTTGTTGTTCTTTGCCGAATCCGTCACGTGATCTCAGCCGCCGAAAGCCGGGAACAAACTCGACAAACCAATCGACTAGCACCAGAGTATCATTTCGATATACAGCTACAATGACGAGATTTACTGCAATACTTAAAAAAATCTACCAGATGAGTCATGATGTGGAAATGTTTGTGATTGATTTACATGGTAATCAGAGCATCAACTCATCCAGCTCCACGATAAGCCAACGACTATTAGGCCTATATATTTTGAACTTTAGAGACACAGAAGGTAAGATCACATTACGCTAATCCTATATGCTCAGCGCCATAATCGAGTTGACGATATCATTGTCGTTCTCTTTCAGAGCCTTGACGGCCTTCTTTCGGGACACACTGGCTTGAGCCATGACAAGTTCAATGTCCTTGGCCTCGAGACCAGAGTCGTCGACTTCCTCGCCGTCATCCTCTTCTTCTTCCTTCTTGGCCTCGGTCTCGGGGGCCTTGCCCTTACCCTCGTGGGAGTGGTCGTGACCGGCGTGTGGGTCGGAGCTGGCAGCGGCCTCGGCGGCGGCGAGCTGTTGGGCAGCGTTGACCTGGGACTGGGCGTTCAAGTCCTCGATCTTGGCTTCACCGAAGATACTATTCATTGTCAACTTCATAATTCTCAGGGCTGACTCATGACGTTTACGTACATCCAGGTGTTGGAGGAGGGAGAGCGGTAGACATCGGGTTGGTTGATGACGAAGAGGATCTGTCGACTATTAGCCATTGTATCCACGCAAAAAGTCCTCAAGCTTCCGGTATCCGTAAATCACAGTTCACCCACAGCTTCACCCATCGAGGTTCATCGGACTTACGTTCTTGGGTCGGCGAAGAGTAACACGAGTAATACCGGGAACGTGCTTCAATCCGAGCTTTCCAATAGCCTTGCGGGCCTTTTTTTCGTTGCGCGAGTGGATGGTAACGGCAGCACCACCGGGGATGGTGGGCTCCTCGCCAGCTTCAGACTCGGAGTCGCTGCCAGCATCCTCGACACCGGCCTTAGGGATCTCCTCGTCAGGGAGCTCTTCGACTCTGGGGTTGGCCATGTTGATGATTTGATGTGAACGTCCAAAAACACCTGTTTATTCAATACTCGCAAGTCAGTAGTCGTTGCGTTGTTCTTAGCGATAAGCGTTGAGGGCAGTTCGAGGTTCTGGATGCGAGGAAACGACGTAGCGAGCTGTTAAGGTTATAGGTAGTGGGGTAGTGGTAGGAATCGAAGGTAGAAATTTTGATCCAAGACACAATTGACGATATGAAGGTTGAATATGACGTACCTGAGGGTTGCTGGAGGGCTGCTGGCGAGAGGTATAATTTTGTAGTTCGTTGGTGGTGATATTGAAGCCCGCTGTGCAAGCTGTGTGAATTCCCACATTCAATGAGGGCCGATGCGCCGTTGACCCAAAAGGGTTAAGTGCGCTAGCCGAAGTCTGCCTGAGGCATCAAGAGTCTTGCCGTTCTGTACCATTGCCATTATATATGCGATTCATCTGTACTAGGAGATCTACGGATCTACGATCCTACGCCATCGTTTGCAACAAGGTTGAACAAGTAAGGACATTTCTTCGTCCTGATATTACTTTTCATTTCATTATTCCGTAATTCTCAGAATGAAATCGGCATGTCCTCTTTGCCGTGTCCTCCAGGATCGATCTGTAGTACAACGAAGAAAAAAAAAGAAAACATCTCATGACTCAAGTAAGAACAGTTAGCTAAAACCGTCCCGGATATCAGAAGTTTTGTTTTTCCCTTTCTTTTTCTCAAATAAGATGGATGTGTCGCTGTTCAAAAAAAAGTTTATAATGCAACAACAGCAACATGATCACATGAACTCCAGCCATTTTTGGAATACCACCCAACTCAGAAGAAACGAATCATCTCCCTCATTTATTTCCCCCCGGAGCCTCGACTCATATTTAAGCGGAGGCTCTGACCTTGGCGGCGGCCTTGAGAACTTCATAGCGGGACTGTAGAATAACAAGTCAGCATTCAACATATTCAATATATCCGTACATAACTGATGTATGCACTTTTGCCAATGATCGTACCTGTTTCTTCAACCGCAAAACCTTGAAGCGCTCAAAGTCGGTCAAGTTCTTTCGTCGCTCGACCTGAGCGTTCTTCTTGGCCCAGCTGCTGGAGGCGAACTTGTTGTCGATTTCCTCCTTCTCCCAGAGCTTGCGGACGGGGCCAGTACCGGCGGCGCGAGGAAGCTTGGGGATAACGAAGGGAGTGAGAGTAGCGTGGGACAAGGCGAGGGAGTGGCGAGGGACAATCTTCTCTTCTTGAGTGGAAGGACCGTCGACAAGCACCTGTATCATCGTAATTAGCTGATGAATTTATGTTCCTTCTCGTATTCCTTTTAACATGTTCGGACGCGATTCGACATACCCGCTTGTGATCGATAATCTCAACAATGGTGGCCAACTTGCCGGTGTATGGTCCTGAGCGGATGAGGACTACACGACCGACCTCCACGAGCTTCCACGATGTGGTCTTGATATCGATATTGGCGGCCATGGCGAAGACTGTCTGCAAATCAAGTAGAGTTAGCGATATTGTTTTCGAGCGTTCTGGCGGCTATCAAAATTGCAAAGATCGTATGTGCTGTGTGTGTAGAAAGCGTAGAAAAGATGGGCGAGACTCACGGTCGACAACTCCGTTTGTGCGGCGGTATATGATTGTTGTCGAAAAGAACGTTGGTCAGTCGAAGTCGTTACGTGCTGTGCAGTGATCGCGAATTTCGGCTGTCTGGGTGGAAGGGGACGAGGGAGCCCACAATGAAGTCTCGCTTATGCCTGGGCCAATCAGCGACTGTCAGCGGTTGTGTGCGGATTCTTGGTGTGGCAATCCTCAGTAGGGTTGCCGGCGTTCTTTTTCGGGCTTAGCTCGACAGACTTGGTTGGCTCCATGGCGGAGGATATAATTTTCCGTGCCGAGCAAGCTAAAGGAACTTTTCTTCCGCGACAACATCGAACTTTTCTAAATTCTTTATATCGTTTACATAACGACCACTACTCGCTCAATGCACCTGAATGAAGACTTCGGTTGCATTGAGCCAGCTCGTCTCTGGTAAGTCAGAAATCTCTGTGTGTTCTTCCATTTGCATGATGCGGTAATTTGCGATTGACCCAGTC
Organism: Talaromyces ruber; assembly: GCA_022813215.1. Lineage (NCBI taxonomy): Eukaryota > Fungi > Ascomycota > Eurotiomycetes > Eurotiales > Trichocomaceae > Talaromyces > Talaromyces ruber. Next base: position 554,111 of record JAKLMW010000012.1, on the reverse strand, counting down.
TCTGTGAACCTCTCGCCGGAGGTTCGGTACAGAACTGTCGTGTGATATTCAATTTCTTACATATTCTGATTTGCTTCTACTTTTCGCTGCATTGTCTACAAAACTACCTGTGTTGGCCGTTGACTAACATTGATTAGATGTAATTTACTGCTCACGATTCGGCACATCTCCTGCAGAGTTTTTTTTCTTTTTTTTTTTTTTTCGCTCGGTACGTTGATTTTCGCTCAAGTCACACCCTACCCGATGATTACAACATATCATGCCTAGATAGTAATTGACGCCTTTGGCGATTGATATTACCATTATCACCAAGATCTCTGAGGACCTTTTATCCGAACATCATTATCATTTTCGCATTTGATGGAATAAAACTAACGATTGTTAGTTGCAGATTCGTAAAAGTATATTCGACTTCAATCGACACTCCGTAGTTTACAGGATAGTTTTGAATAGGCTAATGAATTCATGATCACGTTAAAAACCCAGTTCTACATACGAAAAACACCGCTGCATGTCATACATTGTTGTATAAATACCCAACACTGCTCGCTTCCAGCAATCCTTCTAAGAATATTTGAATTGCCAAATCATGTTTAAGATGCAGGTGCTTTGGCGGCAGGGGGACCTTCCCGTGACAGAACCCACATGAAGATGAATTGGACGACGTAAGAGTAGATGAAGAGGAACTGTGTGCGACGGTTGCGTTGACCGCGCGCCACGGTATGCATGGTGCCTGAACGCATTGGGGCATCGCCGGTTGAGTCAGGAAGGAGAACGTATTTTAGGGATCGTAGCTATGAATCATTAGCAAGCGAAGTTAACTGCGACAATGAAAGGCCGAGCTTACAAGGAAAAAGGCATTGGCGAGGAAGGTGTATACAAATACAGCCCAGCCGACCCAGCTACCAGTGCCGCGTGCCGGGGTAACAATCCCGGCAGTCAACAAAATAACAATGATTCCGACAAACTTATAGCCCGAGTAGGCTACTAAATCAAGCAATTGAGAATCATTGCTGATGGCGAGGATGTACATGGCTACCTTCAAGCAAAGGATCTCGAATATAACGACCGCCAAAGCAGTCGTAGTGATAGAGCCTAGTAACTCCGGATGGAAGCTTCCGCGTAGACCAGCCATGACAGTGCAGAGCAAAATATACGTCACAAAAGCCATGGTGGGAATGTACATATCAGGCGAATTGAGATCCTCGCGAGGCGGAAGGAACACCGAGGCATAATGTTGCTGCTGTAATTGACCATCAGGACCTGCGGTAGCGGCCATTCGAGCTTGTTGTCGTGACCAGGGCTTGTGATACCAGGGAAATAGCACGAGGGAGAGCTTGCTCAAAACGTAGGAGTTGGACACATTGAAGTAGTGTTTTAGCGCGGGTATCGAGACGTAGCGGTTTATCTTCATCTAGTCAGTACATAGAATCAATAGTACCATGTAGGATGTGCTAACATTCTGTTCCATATATTCCTGACCAGCCATCATGGCCGTCTTGCCAACCTGGAATCCCATCTGAGCCGTCGGATCTGTCATGAACCCTCCAAAATTGGGCGCGAATGTACCGCTGCCCCCTTGAGCCGAAGCCGGCTGGTATGGATTGTCATATCCCGACTGAGAAGCTGGAGGCGGCGGTGAGCGCATCATGGGCACTGTCGAGACATGTTGCGGTACAGGGTGGTGAAGTGGAGGAGATTGCGCTGGAAGCGGAGCGAAGGGCGATCGTTGCATTTTGACCAGTGAGTGACTTTAGGAAATTAATGAAAGAGACTGTCCGTGGCTGGTGGTGGTGGTGGTCCTGACGAGGATGCGAGGGGATAGGTGTCAAAAGGTTAGATGGATTGTAGCATGGAAATGTTGATGTGTAGAGAAATGCCTAAGCTTGTTAGGTAACCGCCCTACCTCAACGTGGCCCGTGAGCGGCGGCGCCTGCCTCAGGCCTATGAAGCTGCCCGCCACCCTAGAACAGATGTTCGATCTTTCAAGGTCTCACATCAATCATACTTCGCACAACTATACAGTCGCGTACAGGATACATAGAAGATGCTGGACGCTTTTGAAATCATCACCACTTCTGGCGTGGTTCTGTGGTCCCGGTCATACGCCCCGGTGGGCTCGCATATTGTCAACAGTCTTATCAGCGAAGTTTTCATAGAGGAAAAGGTCGCTCCCACAGATGGCGCCTCGACAGCCTTTAGAAAGGAGACCTACACATTGAAATGGAGAAGAGCAAAGGATTTAGGCTTGATATTTGTGGTAAGTTGCGCCGTTCAATGCTGTTTCGTCACCCTGTCCTGAGTCTAATCTTGAATAATGTTTCAGGCCGTATACCAGTCGCTCCTTCACCTCAGCTGGGTGGACAAACTGTTGGACAATATTGCTATAATATTCGTGGATCTCTACAAGGATCAACTCAAAAGCACAAGAGCGAGAATATATGAGTATCCATTCGATAAATATTTCGATCAACAGATTCGCGAATTGGAGGATACTACTGGCCCTTTTATTGACGAGTATACCGGCTCATACGATGATGTAAAGAAGAATCCGCTGGTTGCATCCGATAACGGCGGTCCTCCTCCACCATTAGACCCTTCACTTCTCATAGGTACTTCGCCGGATTTTTTACTTGTTAAATTATCCCTACTGACTCCTAAAAGCGCAGCAACAGGCTGCGCACCCCGCGGCGGCGACTTCCAACGAAAGCTCGCCAGTCGCTACACCGCAATCCTCCAGGCCCGGAACCCCCTCCACGAACCGCCTCTTGACTGCGAAATCCAGCCCAGCTGGTCGAGTATCGCGACGCGCGCGCAAAGCAGCAAATGCCAGTGCGAACGTTTCTTCGGCGGATGAAAGTGTGCGACAGGGAAAGACTGGGAAAGGAAAGAAGGCGCGAGTCTGGACCGCTGAAGGCCTTGCGGATGAGGATGATGGTGTCAACCTGGACTACTCGGTTGCTGCTGCGGATGAAGCAACCCTAGCGCCTGCAGTGGAAGCGGTAGCCCAGGATACATGGGGTCGAAAGACTGCCAAGGGACAATTTGTGTTGAAGGATCTCGGTGACGAGGTACACTCGATTTTGGACAAGGCAGATTCTGAGAAAGCCAAATCCGGTGGCAGTAGTGGTATTGTCGGATCCAGCTTCGGCGCCATTGGAGGACTTTTCCGTAATATTGTGGGTGGAAAGACTTTAACAGAGCAGGATCTCGAGAAACCATTGAAAGCTATGGAAGATCATCTTATGAAGAAAAACGTCGCCCGTGAAGCCGCCCTACGATTGTGCGACGGTGTGAAACACGAACTTGTTGGAAAGAAAACAGCAAATTTCCAGAGCGTTGATGCCGCTCTACGAACTGCCACGGAAGCTTCTCTACGGAGGATCCTCACTCCTACATCATCTTTGGATCTGCTGCATGAGATCCAAGCCGTCACAGCACCCACCGCGAAGGGGCAAACCCCGCGCCCTTATGTCATTTCTATTGTCGGCGTGAACGGAGTTGGCAAGTCCACAAATTTGAGCAAGATTTGCTTTTTTCTGTTGCAGAACAATTATCGCGTACTAGTTGCCGCATGTGATACCTTCCGATCTGGTGCTGTTGAACAGTTGCGCGTACACGTGAGGAACTTGACCGAACTCAGCTCTCGAGAGAATATAGGCGAGGTTGAGCTTTACGAGAAGGGATATGGCAAAGATGCTGCTAATGTTGCCAAAGATGCTGTTGCTTATGGGGCTGCAAACAAATTCGATGTTGTATTGATCGATACTGCGGGTCGTCGTCACAATGACCAACGTCTCATGTCCTCATTGGAAAAATTCGCGAAATTTGCAAACCCGGACAAGATCTTCATGGTTGGCGAAGCTCTCGTTGGCACAGATAGTGTTATGCAGGCGCGCAACTTCAACCAAGCGTTCGGGTCAGGACGTAATCTCGATGGATTCATCATCAGTAAATGTGATACTGTGGGTGACATGGTAGGAACGCTTGTAAGTATGGTGCATGCCACGGGAATACCAATTGTGTTTTTGGGTGTTGGTCAACATTATGGTGATTTGCGTGGTTTGAGTGTTCCCTGGGCCGTTGGACTTTTGATGAAGTGAGATGGAACTCAGCATATTTGATGTATAGCAAACATCAGAAATGTTTTCCACTTGTCGGTATTTCAATATCATGTTTAGATCTTGTGTCCAAAGAATACTATCTGCCAGCGCAATCATCGACGAGTTGGCGCAAAATGCGTAAAGAACTTCTCCATAGTTAGGGTTCGTTCAAAATTGGCAGTTGCTTGCATGGTGCAAAATTCCAATTCGCTCAGTGTGCATCTACCGTCACAAGCCCTACTTTCAGAAGAGATGAGCATGGCCTCATGGACCAGGAATGACTTTGCTCTACATACATCAAGTTGATAATCTATTTTATATCATCCCTCTGATCGCTAGCGTGCGTATCTTGTTTCAAGATCCCAATATCCATTAACAAGTTGACACAGCTTTGGAACAGATATGGCCTGAGGTGGCGGATCCATCTTGAATCCTGCCTTCATTCCCGTGGAATGTATCCCTGATATCCTTGACACCTTTGATTTTCGCCGGGATGAGCGGAAAGGGATAAACAGTCATAGCAAATCCAATGTCTGCCAGTATCTGTGCGGACAGGTTTTCGGTCAACCCTCCCTTGATGATGTTTGCCGTGAGAGGAACATGACTTAGTGGCTTTACAACGGTCTCCATGCTTGCGCGATCAGACAACGCCTCGATCAAGGCCATACCAGCTCCCAACTCTGCAGACTTGTTCCACTTTCATCGCTCACCAACATTCGCCTTCAAGTGTCCCTACTTGGTTTCTGTAGTTGAATAGAAATAAAAATCTGGGGTGATTTCGGGTTAGGGTTGGGCAGGGCAAAGTAAAGTCCTTTAAAGATTATGCTGCTTCGTCTAGACTATTTGATATAGTGCTTCTACCCAGAAACCACCCTCAAATTTAGGCCCAAGGTTACGAAATGTTCATTCTTGAGTTATTTGCAGCAAGGAAGTAGTGGAGACGGATTATTGTAAGTGGAAAATACATCCATGCTAATAATACCAGGTATTCACAAAGGAACATCTGTCCCCGTAATCCTCTTGAAATCAGCAGCAAAGTATTGCCACACCTTCTCTGCAGTGCCATCCTTCCTGAAAGTCGCCAGTAGTTCCTCAACCTTTGGCGAGGCAACCTCGCATTTATTGCTAACCGAGTAGACACCACTGCCGGGTTTACCGTCAGTACCCCTGGCCGTCGTCAAAATGCCCTGCAACGGCACCCCGGCATGTGCCGCGCCTTGCTGACCTGGTGGGTAGACAGCACTGGTAGCTACAAAGGTGTGTCTCTGACCGGACTCAGCAGGTGAAGTAGCAATCAGAGGCATGAGTAATTTTGCAATAGCGATCCGAATCGCCATACCGGCTCCCTCGGATTCACGAAAGATGCCGCTTTTGACGACTCCTGGAACGGTATGGACGAAACTGACTTCGGGGGCACGTTTGGCCATTTCTTCGAGTAAAAGAGTCCGAATCGAGGCTACTTGGTTTCGCCAAGGTAGCAAGGGCAGGCCCACACCCGGGATGTTGTTTAGATCGATGGATCCCTCGCAAGTGGCAGCGCCGACGCTGACGACTCGACGGAGGTGATCTGCTTCGCGGAGGAGAGGGAGGAGGTTGAGGATGAATCGTATGCGTGAGTGAATGCCAACAGCAATGGCGGAGGGGAGGCCCTCAGATGTTTCTACAATGATCAGCCATGTGAGTGGAAATGTAGGGGTATGAACATACTCTTTTCAAAAGCCATAGTTCCTTGCGTCTGAAACAGAATATTGACCTTCGTTTCTTTGCTCTTGAGTTGGTTGCAAACTTTATCCACATTCTTTAAGAGGCTGATATCGGCCTTGATAAACTCGAACTTTCCCCCTCTGTTGAGCTGTGTGCACTCCTCAATGATGCGGTCTGCGGATACTTGAGATCGGCCAACAAGGTACACCCGTGGACTAACAGCATACTTCACGAATGCTTTGAGTGTGTATTCGCCAATACCACTGGTCCCTCCGACAAAGACTGCCACAAGGCCAGGTGGAAAGGTAGAGGCAATACGCTCATTTGAGGCAATGGCTTCGGGTAGGCTGATCATGTTCGCGAGCAAAGTCTGTTATGATGGTCGAGCAATGGTATGTTTGGAAAAAAAAATAGAAGTCCAGAGGAGCTCAGGACCTTTATACCTAGATCAGGACCATGATGTGTGTCAAGAGACCGATAACTCCGAAGTTGCACTAAGCCGGAAAGAGCGATACGAGCCATAACTGGAAATCTCGAAGTAGTCGTTTTTTGTATTGAAACAGCTTCCTAGCAGACCTGATAGTCTAGACTTTCGGTGAATGAAGTGCAAATGAACTTCATTCGCGCGAGGGTGCTTCCTCCGCCTGCGCTGTGGTCCGCCTCATCAACCAATCTTTCAGCGCAATTTCCGACACTCTCGCCCGTTTGTAAATCCACCAGCATTCATCCGCTGGGATCAATATTCTCACAGCACGATAAAAATGAAAGAGTAACAAAAGCGCATGAGAGTTCCCTTGCTGGATCATAGAATTGAATGGACCATGACATGTTATTGGAAATTGGTGTATTTGTTTTAAGAGTTCAGAAGTCATAGAAGATCTCCCATCAATGTTATCTGGGGGCAGCGATTCTGGGAGAAAGGACAGGATAAGACAGAGCCGAGTGATGATGGGTTTAAAGCAATCGTCGATCGGGTTTGCAACTTCTGTAATGTTTGGGGCAGAGCTTTGCCACCATTCTGAAGCGACAAGATGCGTGCCCTGAGCATGTGATATCGGAGGATTGAATGAACTTGCACTGAGTGGACGCCCATACGAAAAGATAGTCTGATATGCGGTTAACATGCTGTTGCTGATTCCGGCTGTCTTCATGAAGGCATTCCTGGAATCACGCCGTAAGTGTGGCAAGAACGCTGACGGCTGATCGCCTAGAATAGGGAGACATTTGAGAAACATTTCCTTCAAGCTTGAACAAAAAGCAAAAACTCGGTCTTTTGGCATGTCAACTGATGTTGAGCATGAATAATCATCGGTGCTGGTCCAGATCTCATATTGTAATAAGAGTGAAGTCGCTATGAATGCGTCAATGTGAGTCGATTTGAAATCCCAGGACAATTTATGACGGAACTGAGACAGGGCGCGGCCCAAGTGAGCAGAGGCTGTTGTTGAGTATGACGTGTTTTCCGGCATTAGTACAGATAAATGCCGCGCGGAAACACATAAAATAGCGTTTGCTAAGAAGTCAAATTGAAATGAGAGCTGCAACGCCTGTTCCCACACCTCAGGAGCGAATAAGAGTGTCTGGGTTGTGTAGGTTTGGAAATGGTGATATAACTGTAGATGTAACAGATTGACTTCGCATTCTTTTGATTGTAGCTTCAGAGGTGGAGCACTAGGTTGTGTTGGAGGGATCGGCAGTAGCTTTCTGCATTGTATAATGCGTTGACAGTGTTGTCCTCGTCGGACGCAATTAGCACAGGGGTCATCTTCGTTGCACTAAAACTAATGAGTCTACAAGTGTCATATCATCGTATACAACGAGCAGTTAACGAACCTTCACTCGCCGCTTCTTACAATTCCCGCATCCTCGATTCGATTTTCGATGTATTCGACGCTGCCTGGAAGGATCCCCTACGGTTTTAGGAACCTCAGAGAGGATCTTTTCAGAGTCCGGTGTGGAGGATAACCAAAATATAGCTGTGGAGCCCTCAAATGAGGATATAGATGAAGCTTCAGCCAATGCCATAGCTGGAATGCAATCGGACTCGACTGAGCAATCTACAGAGATATCATGGCTGAACGGAAGAGCTGCAGCTAAAAAAAAAAAAGAAGAGGTTGCAGGAGGAAGAGACAAAATGAAGAACGGAGAGAGGTGATAAGAGCCCAGAGAGCGCGCTAATCTCTTTACGGCGATACGAGGTGGATCCTGCCCTAATTAGCCCTAACATGGCCCTCCGTTGATGAAGCTCTAACAGAGGCAAGCTCTACTTGATAGATGTAGCAACCTAGGCAAAATTGATATTCATATCAATGTCATTTTCATAGGTCATACGGCAACTAAAAATATGCCCATGTACGCGCAGACCTTGTAGTAAGCTACTGATTGTCTTTGGTTGGATTTTCCTACTACTAAAATCTACTCGTTAATTGCGGATTTACTATTTTGATACGTGTATTGATATCAGCAAGATGGTCATTCGAATGTAGCTTCTTGATCAAATTCGTTCATAGAACCTAGCGGTACTCTCAAATCCTATTGATAAAAAATATTGAAATCAGAGACAATCTTAAGGATACCACTTCACAATACCTTATCATTCGACTCTTATTGTACGTAAATTGGGACAGTAGCTCCCTTGTGTGGACTGAGGATGCGATAATCCGTCCAGATCGAGGATATGGCATGTTTCATGAAGCCTCCGGTCCACCGTTACGCCTCACTATTTTAGAAATACCCTCTAGATGAGTTTTACAAAACTCCAGATCTCCAAACTTAAGCTAAAAATCGAGAACCTTTCGTCGGCATCAATCAAAATTTATAACCAGAAACGTTTCTGTATGCTCACCTCGTCCGATGCTAGCATCATCACAGTTGCAATATTCTCCTCGTTGATTGTTGATGCTCCGTCCACCTCCACGGAAAAATCCTTGTTCAGTTTCTGTAGGCCCGAAACTTTGTATTGTAGAGGTAGTTGCTTGTAATGTTGTCTCTGATCCGGCTGCAACTGCGCAACTCTAGATAAATGGCGACAAGCAATTAGAAACATACTGTCCAGAGAGTCACCTCGACGGACTTTTAGTCGCGTTCATTCTTCAGTCATAAGCTTGCGATATTCTTCCGGGTCCAACAGGCGATTGCACTCGTTACTTTGTAACGGAATGACTACTTGAGTGTCTTGTACATGTTTTTTAAGTCAAGGCCTAGCCATAGATGGCAGCAAAATGGGAAAAACCAACAATGATAAAGAAGAAAGTGCTCTTCTTCATCGAATGTCCTTGAGAGGCTGTTGAACGGATCACTCCGAGCCGAGGACAAAGGGCTCTGAGGGTGAGAGCCATGCTCCACCATGATTGTATCTGTAATTCCGGGTCCATCGGCTTGTCGAGTAGTAGACGCTCGATTTTCTAGAACTATCGTTCTTGCTTTACCAGCGGATCATTCTACAAGACGAAAACGTGATCTCTGAGCATGAGCTACGCGAGCGGCGGTTCGAGGGATTATAGTGGATGAAATGGATCTCGTTGGGCAATTTTGAGGTGGTCGTATAACTTTTGCAGTCCTAGTAAGATGATGAATTTATCACGAATGATTTCATTTAGTTGGGATTGGTGGATATGCTAAATTGATCAGATATTTGCCAGCAATTTAGTCCAAATAAGGAAATTTACTCCTTCCTATTTGGGCAAGGTCAACTTGTATAGCCCTAATTTCGACCGAATTCAAGCGCTTCGCAATTTTCCTTTCAATGGCTATCACTCAACTGGTCTTAAGAACTATTTGTGGGGTTTTTTCGGAAAACGATTGCATTTCTGCTTAAGTCATTGCTTTACTTATATGATAACTCTGGCTGTTTGAAGCCGTTCAAGTCACGGTATCAAGAAAAACGTGACTTTGGGGGTAGTTCTCTCATGGCAAGTACTCATTCCAAGTAATAGCCTCATATTTACATCCTATGGACGGAAACAACTATTGTATTCAGCATTAAAGACGTACAGGCTGGACTCCAACCGAGCTATCAATATGTCCGCCTGCAACCAGGGATCTGGGACACGGACGACGCTCAATGAAGTCACTTAGATTTGCAAAAGTGACATTGGCGATTTCGGTCAGCGCTTCTTTGGTAAAAAACCCCTGGTGGCTGCAAATGAGGACGTTTGGGAAGGTCAACAAGCGCATCAAGACGTCATCGTCGATAATTTTTCCCGAGTGGTCGGTGTAGAATAACCCCCTCTCGGCCTCATACACATCTAATGCTAATCCACCGAGGTGATGAGACTTGAGGGATACAAGAACTGCTGTTGAGTCGATCAAACCACCGCGTGATGTGTTGACCAATAGCGCGCCTGGCTTCATTATAGAAAGCGTCTTCGTGCTGATCAAATGGCGCGTGGAATCAGTAAGTGGGCAATGAAGGCTGACGATATCGGATTCTGCCAATAGTTGCTCGAGACCAACGAACGAACCGTACTGTGAAAAATCGGGGTTCTCATTAACATCGTACGCTAGCATCTTGCACCCAAATCCGTTGAAAATGCGGGCAGTTGCTAGACCGATTCGTCCAACACCAACGATCCCGACAGTTTTTCCGTTGAGCGTGGTTCCTATAAGGCCCTCGATGTTGAAGTTGCTCTCGCGTACCCTGTTGAAGGCGCGATGAGTCTTACGATTTAAAGTTTGAACCAATGCAATGGCAAATTCAGCAACAGCTTCAGGTGAATAGGCCGGAACGTGAGCAACAAACAAGCCTAGTTCTCCGGCCGCGACAAGATCAACGTGATTGAAACCGGCACATCGGAGAAGAATAGCACGGGTTCCATTGGTGTGCAGTATCTTCAGAGTATCCTTATCAAGCGTATCATTGACAAATACACATACAGCATCATAGCCTCGCGCCAATGGTGCTGTTTCTGAGTTCAAAGCGAAATCCAGATATTCAATGTCATAAAGTGTTTTATGGCTTTCGGAGGCTGCGATGTCAAAGAAGAGACGATCATACTGCTTAGCACTGAATACAACAAGTCTAAAATTCGTTGCCGATTCCATTGGATATGATTTGGCGTTGTTTGAGTGAACAAGTTTCTTGCTATGGATGCGTCGGGCTATGAGAATGGGGATATATAGGTTGAAGCCCGAGGTTTGAGCTACCCTCGGCACATGCGCTATCAATAACAAGCAACACAGTATTGGCACTGGGTTCTAGAACCAAGTGAGGTATGGTGAAAATGACATGAGGACAATAATATTGCTTGGCAATTGCCAGAAAAAGTCGTATTTCCGTTTGCGGCTAACTTTGAGCTACACACCGCGGATGTTGGCTTCTTTATTGGACAGATCGATTTAGAACCCTGGAAGCGATCATCATATAATGATCTTGGCTCTGATCTCCAATATTGAAGTTAGTGAGGAAATATTTGTATCAGTGGAAGGGTAATAACAGGAAAACAGAAAAACCTCCAATCCCTGTCTTGATGTCATCTACTCTAGATGACTCTCATGCCGTCGCCAAAGTAGGCTTAGTTTTTCGGATGACAGTGTATAATTAGTAAAATAGTCATTGTAAAGAGATCTTAAGAATGCACTTTCATCCTTCATTCGCTACTATCCGATTGACAAACAGCCAACTCATCTGCCTTTTGCAGCATGTCAGTACATCAGGCGCTTGGATTCGACCGGCATGAGTCCGTCTTTCAGCATGACCAAGTAAAAAGCCATTTGGTTAGGTGTGATTGGTCTGGGCCAACCATTGATGTTAGTGTTCTGTCCAGCTCTATTTGCCCATGCAACCCAAAGCTGATCTGAAGACAGACTTTGTACGCAGGAATAGCAGGTACCTTTGCAGACAGCAAATCTCAAATTGGGATAGCGCTTCGTAATGAAACATATCTTCTCGACTTTTTGGAGCGAGATTTCGAAGGATCGGACTCGGAAACCGTAATATGTGATTTCATTCTTACAGAGCTCCAGAACTACAGCAACATACATGCCGAAAAGATACTTGGAGCCGCACTTTCCAAGTCTTTTCATCAACACTGCCCATCCCTCTGTCGGCGTCTGTGGCTGGAGCTGGATATTGTGCCTATCTTGTTACATGAGGAACCGGATACGCAGCGTATTGTGGGTACGGAAGCTGTCACGCATCCGAAGGGTAAGGAGATCGATGAGCAAGCTGAATCGGTGTCCCGGAAGTGCATTAGGTACTAATAAACCGGTTGATCTGCTACATATTGTCGGCTAATGTTTGTCTATCCAGATTTTTTGGTCCAAACAAACTGCCTTTTCTCCATGTCGATTTTCTCGGGGCGGTTAAAGTGGATTCCGGGTTTCATATCAACATTGCAGATCTTGAATCATTCTCACGAACAGTGAGACCCAAGACTTGGTCGGGCGTCGAGCACTATGTGAAGGACTTGACGAATCGAAAGGTTAAGATTGCTTTTTTCAGTGCGACACCCCAAGGTGGCGGGGTCGCACTCATGCGCCATGCACTTGTACGATTATCACATCTTCTCGGTGTCGACGTCAAATGGTAGTGTTGTCTAATGTACAAGGCCAGAGAGATCCTATTTAATTGATTGTTTTAGGTATGTACCGAAACCACGACCGGGTGTCTTCCGCATCACCAAAACCAACCATAATATCCTTCAAGGGGTTGCGGGGCCCCACGAGCGACTGGGCGCGCACCAACAACGAGTACTGACGGATTGGATTGAAGACAACGCTCACAGGTATTGGACACGGAAGGGCGGACCTCTAACTCGACCCTCTGAAGGCGGTGCTGATGTTATCATTATCGATGACCCTCAGATGCCTGCTTTGATACCTATTGCGAAACAGGCAGATCCAATCAGACCCGTAATTTATCGCAGCCATATTCAGATGCGGAGTGATTTAATTTCAGCCCCTGGAAGCCCTCAATCAGAAGTGTGGGATTATTTGTGGTCTTACATTAAGCTTGCGGATATCTTTATCAGTCACCCAGTAGCTTCATTTGTTCCACGCAGTGTTCCCCTAGCAAAGCTTGGATACATGCCAGCATGTACGGATTGGTATGATCTTCTATAAGTGCTTCACGTTAGGATGTACTGATTGTTGGACAGGCTCGATGGACTGAACAAAGATATGAGAGACTGGGATTATGCTTACTATGGACGTATCTTCAACCACGCTTGTCGAAACGCTGGAATGCCACCAATCAATTATCCAGATGGTAAGCCATTTAAACCTGATATAGGCAGGGTCTTGTGTTGACCTTTCATGTTCGTTGTGCAGATCAGTATATCGTTCAGATTGCTCGGTTTGACCCGTCGAAAGGGATCATCAATGTATTGAGATCATACAAAGAGTTTCGACGCCTACTAACCCAGCACTCCACTAATGTACGGCCACCCAAGCTTCTGATATGCGGTCATGGTTCAGTAGACGACCCTGATGGATCTCTTGTCTACGATGATGTCCTGAAGTGGATTAGGCAGAATGCATCTGCTCTGTCTGACGATATTACCGTGATGCGTCTTGGCCCATCCGATCAGGTCCTGGATACTTTGCTATCCAATTCAAGAATTGTATTACAACTATCGGAGCGTGAAGGGTTTGAGGTGAAGGTTTCCGAGGCTATTCACAAAGGCAAGCCCATCATTGCCACCAGAGCAGGCGGCATACCTCTGCAAGTTGAAGACCAGGTAAATGGATTTTTAGTAGACATGGGTGATGTGCAAAGCGTGGCAAATCACCTGCTCCGACTATGGACTGATTCCGACCTGTACGAGCGAATATCTTCGTGCGATTCTTCGTATCGCGTAAGCGATGAGGTCAGCACCGTTGGACAAGCTCTCAATTGGTTTTATTTGTGCTCATTATCTTCTCAAAATATGAGTTTGGAACCGAAGGGACGTTGGATTCACGATCTCGCTCGCGAGTCTTTGGGACAAGAATACACTAAAGCAGATGGGAAGCTGAAGCGAGCTGTGGATGAAACCGCTTTGTCTGTCTAAAGAAGAGTGCAAATTGATTTCTATCCTAAATACTTGGAAGAATTTGATTGATTTTTGTTTAAAATTTGTATTCTCATTAAATTTGTCTGTTTATATCAACAATGAAGTATTCATTATAACCGAATCTGGGATCACCACCTTCCATATCACATGCAAGCTGATATCTATCAACAGCCAAGCGGGAAAAAGACCCTGTTGTCAACAGCAAGTCAATCGTCAGAATCGAGAAGAAAGAGTTCAGGCCTTGGTTAATGCTGCGCAAATAGAAGGATAATTCGCCTGACTCGGTTCCCTGCCGATTTCTTCTAAGGTCGCTTATGAGTGAAATGATGATTCATGAACTCGGCCAGAACCAATCCAAAATAATGTCAGATGAGTACTTTTTCACAGATCCTAGTCTTGGGAGCCTATGAGAGAGCTTGAAGTATTCGCCACTTGGTACCAAAGAATGGTTCAAGAATAATCAGGCTTGTAGCTATCACACCACTCTCATGTCCGAATACGGCCTATCTTCCCGTTATATGAGCTCAAGGAGCCCTAAGCATTCACACCGATTTCTTATTGTTCTACTAATACTAGGGACATATTTTCGAGGAATAACTACGCAAATCATGGCTATCTCTGCACTTGCAGCCCGCACGGTCAGCTCGTTCTGCCGCGCCATCACAACAATCAGTGCAATCATTGTATTAGGTATAACTGCATGGGCTGTCCAATCGACCAAATCAGTCACGGTCATCTATACCCTGGTTATTGTAAGTTATCAATGGCGTTTCTTTAGAGTTTCTGAGGGTGATGGAAAGCTGACCATGACATAGGCCACTCTTACAGTCTTTCTTGTATTTCTGCTTTTGGGTATCGGGTTCTTTACCTACAAAAAGCCAATTTTCCATTCTATCAGCTTTGTGCTCGAATTGTTCCTGTCATTTCTGTAAGTGAAGCTCTTCCGATGCGATGAAATCAGCCAGAAGCCAGGGAATGATATAAAGAGAGCCATCTAACCAGCAAACATGAACAGGTGGATTGCCGCATTCGTTCTCGTCGTCAACAATTGGGAACGCGTCAGCTGCAGGGCCAATCGATGGCATGGAGTTGTGGTCTGCTCTCGGCAACACACTGTTGAAGCTTTTACATTCATCGCATTGTATGTTGATATCTATGGATCTGAGCAAACTGCTCCCGATGTCAAACGTTTTTTGAACCTTACTAACCGTGTCCAGTTTCTTCACCCTAGTAGCTGCCATATTCAGTTTCCTCGCATTTTACGCATTGATGACAGATAGTTTCGGGCGAGACACGACACGCAGAGAAAAACCGACTGCATCTCAAGTCGAAGCTGGGGCAATCCCAGAGACACACGCCAATAACGGACATATAAACAACGGACACATTAATAACGGACAAATTGATAACGGTCATATCAATAACGGAGTACCATCAAACAATGTTATATGAGAGGAAGCCAATTGCTCGCATGGGAAGAGAGATCTTCTAGCTCAAGACTCATTCAGGAAAACGAGATTGAATCCCTTATAACATACCGGAATATTTACGTTAAAATTGAGTCGGAGAGTCTACAAGTATTGTTTGCGAAGGGTTTTCTTCTTTTATGAATTTGATTATCTTTGATTTATTTTATAAAAGCAAAAATGACGACAAATATGATGAAACTGTCGATAAGCATACTCCGAACGCGGATATTAAACTAGGTCTGGTGCGCCTGGACTAATAGTGCCAGATGAATGGGAAGTAGAATGATGAACAAGATATTAGAAGTTACTACATATCATTATTGAAGAAGATAGCCTAATTATAAATAACAGCCTGTAAACCAGGAATAATCTCCAAATCTTTGGACTTATAAGTGTACTTTCCATCGTCTGTAATCTTCACATCGCGATTCCGTCTCTGTTGTTGCGTCTGTCGGACTTTGACCCATTGCTCAGTGGTGAGATGTTGACCTAGTTCCGTGAATGCATTCTTGGTGAGACCCAGACGGTTGAGAACGGGGCTGTTCTGGATTGGATCTAGGACGATATGGTTGTTGGGTCTACGATAGGTTAGCAATAGTGGACCTAATCTGTAAACGAATAGGGGCGGACGAACCGAGCGAAGTACAAAACTCCCAGACGATCAACGTGAGCCTGATCCTGTGGCGGAGCATGCACACGGTGAATACTGGACTTTATGAACCCACCCGTAAGCGCAGTGAGAGCGTCACAGGTATTAATCGTAATAGTGCCATCCTGCGGACGAACCCATTTCCATTGACCCTCCGAGTTGAGGATTTGGAGCGCAGCAACGGGCTGTCGGAAGAGGAGGGTTATGGTTCCCAGGTCAGTGTGTCCGGGCGAGTATAGTTCGCCTACTTTTTTGTTGTCCTCGGCACTGCGTGCGGCGTAGTGCATGTAACGGAGGTGATCTTCTCCTTGGATGTCGTATTGGTGGTCACGCACGAGTTGATCTTCATCGGGGAGTTCAAGGAGGATGGCGAAGAGGCGGAGGAGTTTTTCGACTACTTCTGTGTGACATTTCTGGTTCATATTTAGTATCAAACTATTGTTATTGCATTTGGGGTACATACACGACTGAAAGCCTCAATCTCGGCAGTGTGTTTCTGGAGCACTTCAGGTTGTGCCCTATGGTGATGTCCGTCGAACTTGGGAATGTTGTACACTTGGACGTTGTCTCGGATACCATTTCCGAGGCTACAGAGTCAGTCACGTTCAGTCCGTATGTCAATAGACAAGAAGACTTACATGCGATGTCCAGCAGGTCTGTAACCATTATACTCTCCTCTCGCGAGATCGTCGGCGTTGTGGAATTTGAGCTTCTCCTCCAGAGGGAGACCGTAAAACTCTCTTCCTAGAGCGAATTGAAAGTCGACCTCTTCCTGGCTGATATTGAAGTTTTTGACATAGAAGAAACCTGTCGCACTATCAGTATTCCTCTTTTACGAGCACCCATCAGGAGGATACATACCGACATGTTGTACCGCGTGATCAAGTTGTTTGACGAGCTGCTCTTTACCACCGGGCTGATCATACAGGCTCAGATCAAGGGTGATGAGCTCAGCCCAGTCAACTGTAATGGAAACCTTTGTTAGTAATTATCCAGCTCGTAGCTATGTACATAAGAACCTACGATCTTCTTTTGTGACCGGGATATGGTCGTACTTCTCAAGCGATGTGTCCGGCATACTGTGGATTGACTCAGATTTTGATTACAACTTCCAAGTTTGTCACTCTCTGATAGATGATCCACAGCCAAAAAGTAAACACGGTGTGCGTCCTTTATACATAACAATCTGTTCTTTCAGTCTATTCGGATATTTTTACCCCTCACCTCCTCATATGCTCCAAAATATTAACCTGAAGCTAATAGGCCACGAAGCACGCAATCGCCATGTTATCTGAGGTTGCAGCGGCTTAGGACTTTGTGTCAACACATCACTGAAGCACACTTGCCCCCAGATGGCAATTCAGTTCGGAGGACTGCCGAGAAGTTTGAAAACCCCCCGAAAACCCTCCGAGAACCCTAAACAGTTGAAAGATCTGCGTATAGACGACAGTGAGTATCGGGTTAAAGCACGGTATGGCGCCGAGAAGCACACCATCTGCTAGGCACAAAGCATCCTTTAAAAGTGGGAATCCATCGAATTCGTGTATCTTGTGTCGAAAAAACACGTATATCACTGAACTATCGGGGAATATTGGCGGCTATTCTTGCATATGTCTATCAGCTCTAGGCCATAATGTGCATATAAAAATCCACCAAAGAATGACGCGATATGCCACGATAACACGCAACATGTCTGTTCATGCAAAGCCTGTATATGCCTTGCTCTATATGAAGAACACACGGGATGTCGAGTTCTCTTCCGTGTGAAGATCATAAAGACAAATTATTCGACAAGATTCCTAGATCATGGCCGAGATCAAGCCAAAACAGTCTAAGCTGACTCTCTTCGGAGTTATCAAGGAGATCTTCAATTGGTATCCGGCAGAGTATCCTTCTCATGAGAGAAAGTAAACTATCTTGCCCCACACGGAAAGAAAGAGCAACGCTAAGATGACTTCTCTCTAGGCTATTGTTCAAGCTAGATGTATCGATCTTAGTGTTTGCGTGTCTCTGCTGTAAGTCGTCTTTCTTCTTTCTTTCTATACGGACAAAGCTAATTTTCCTAGTCTTCGTCAAGTATTTAGGTATGAATATGACATTGGATTCATGCCCAATCAAACAAACTAAAAACAACAGACCAGACAAATATCAGCAATGCCTACGTCAGCGGCCTCAAAGAAGACTTCAGCCTCAACGGCAACCAGCTGAATTACTTCAATGTGTGCTACTATACTGCATACGTCGTGTTCCAAGTACCTGGTCTGCTCTTACTATCTCGACCAAAGCTGTACGTCGCCATATTTGTTTTTTTTTTTCCCTTCCCAAATACTGACTGATGAAATCGTCAGTGCTCGCTGGTTGCTCCCCACCCTCGAAGTCCTCTGGGGTATCTGTACGTTTGCGCAGAGCCGAGTAACAAATGCAAACCAACTCTATGCACTCCGCTTCCTGGTCGGTATGCTCGAAGCCCCCGTCTTTGCCGGGACGCATTTCATCCTCGGTATGTCCTCCCAACAACACCACGGTCAAAGCACGTACGTAGCTAATTGTCAACAACAGGGTCATGGTACTCCGGCCCCGAACTTTTCAAACGCGCTGGGATGTGGTTTATTTGCAACCCGTTGGGGAGTATGGTAAGCGGCTACCTCCAAGCAGCCGCATACACCAACCTCTCCGGCGTCGGCGGCATGCCCGGCTGGCGCTGGCTTTTCATTATTGACGGTATATTCACCATCCCCGTTGCACTCATTGGCTATTTCGTGTTTCCCGGTATACCGGATTCGCCAAAGCCCTTTTATCTGACCGGCGACGATATTGCGTTGGCCAAGGAGAGGTCGAAGAGATTTAAGATTCGAAGGCCCGGGAAATTGGATTTGGAAGTTTTTAAGAGGACGGTGAAGAGGTGGCATATTTGGATTTTTGTTTTTTGCTACATGTACGTTCCCCCGCTCTTGCTATTTCATGGAAGGTTGCTTACGAGAACAGTTGCATGATTATATCATCCTATCCATTCAGCTACATGAACCTCTGGCTCAAGGCCGAGGGCACATACTCAGTGGCCCAAATCAATAAACTGCCCACGGTGACATACGGCGTTCAGATTATAGCCTCGTGGCTGGGAACGACACTTGCGGCGGTGTATCCTTCGTGGGCGATATTCGGTATTGCTAGCCTTTGCTGCCTGTTTTCGACTCTGTGCATGATTATATGGAATATTCCTACTGGATTGAAGTATGTGTTTCCCCCGTTGATAGACCCCGCTGCTTGCAAAATGGTTGACATTTGAGAAGATTTTTCGCGTGGTATCTCTTCGGCCTAAGTGGCTGTCTAAGTCCAATTCTTTACTCAACCGTGAATAGTATCGTCAAGAACGACTCCGAGGAACGTGCCCTGATATTGGTATGCTGACCCGCATCCTGTTCTATAGATCCGGACTGACAAAGATAGGGCTCCATGATGACAATCGGCTACTCATTCCAGATCTGGGTGCCGCTCCTGATATTCCCCACGGCCGGTCCTTATGGTGCTCCGCGATGGAAGAAGGGATGGCCTGTGACGTTTACGTTTTTGTCGTTGTTGTTGATTGGGTTTATTACTTCGCTTGTTCTGCATAGAAGGTGAGATGATCATCTTGTTGAACGATGGCATGGGACTAATATGATATAGGGAGACTAAAAAAAAGACGGCGAGTGGCGCGTCTTCGGACGTCGGAAGTAACGATGAAGAAGATATAGGAGAGATCGTCGTTAGCGAACAGTATGATAAGCGATGATATGCATGATGGCAGTCTAGTACAGATACATGATTTCTTTCAAATTTGAAGAATCCTTTTGACCCACCCAGCCAATAGTCTAAAGACCACCCTTTCTCTTCCCGATCCTCTTCACGAGATGATCAATAACACACCCATTCTCCCACCCCTCACTCTTCTCCCCCGTAATCGCCCTGCACCGCGGACAACTCTTCCCGTGCCTGATCAACAATTGATGCAACGCATACTTCAAATGATCCGGAATCCGAACCTCCAAATGACTAAAAGCCATAATTTCCGTGACCTTTTTCGTGTCTGACGATGGCAACCAGCCTAGCCATTTACATATACGAAAAATATGTGTATCGACAGCGAAACAAGGGCGCTGGAGGCAGAATAGCACCACGCAAGCGGCGGTTTTGGGTCCGATGCCGGGGTATTTGATGAGTTCGAGCATTGCCTCTTCTTTGTCCAGAGCATGAATCCAGTCCAGAGACAACACATTCTCATCTGTTAGTGCGATCTCTACTTCTTTCTGCGCCTTGGACTCGTGGTCTGCACTAGCCGGCCCGGAGGCCCCGGGTTCCTCTTCCGATTTTAGATGCGCCGCCTTACGAGCCAAATTCTCTTCATAGACCATACTCAAAATCTCCTTGATGTATTTGCTCTTGGTAGTCGCCAGACCACCACTCTTCATCGCCTCAAACACTTCTTTAATCGGCGCAATGCGCACTGCGTTCCAGTCCACGCTCCCCTTTCCGATACCACTTTCAAGGATGCCGAATCTTTCGACGAGACCCTTGAACGCTCGCGCAGAGTTGGCGCCTGTAGTGGCACCGCTGAGGAGAGTGCGGATCAATGCGTCTAGTACGGAGGGAACTTCGCCACATCCAGTTACTGTGAGTGACGGCTGAGGCACTTTGGTCGGAATTTTGACTTCTCCATGCACAGTTGATAAAAGTCGATTGACTTCCTCGCATTCCTGGGCTGTGGGATGTGGAAAATCCGGAAATGGACTGACTCCGGGTGTTAGGCCGTATTTAGCAGCGGCTTTTTTAATTCCTTTGGCGAGATCAACATCTTCTGTTTCAGCTTCTTGTGACCCATTTTCTAGTTTGATTCGTTTTGTTTGAGGTTGAGATGCTGTCTTGGTCTTGATATCCTGCGGACCGTCCAGTGCATCCCGGGTAATTTGTGTAGCGGGCTTGCCAAGATTGTGTGGAAGTGCATTGATATCAATCTCATGAATAGCAGACTTCCTTCTTTTCTTCGATACGTTAGTCGACTCTGAGACTGGAAAGGAAGACTTGAGTGTTGAGGATGTCGATTCTTGAATCTTGTTCTTTGATGTTGTTGCTTTCGTTGGTTTTACAGGCGCTGCAGGCTTGTCGGACGTCGTCGTCGACGTCATGGAGCGAGTAACCCGCATTTTGGTGTAGCTCAGATAAATACGAAACGGAAGCGCTTTTATTAGGAGAATTTTGAAATGCCAGATGCAAAGATCTCTGGACTGAGGAGGGGTGGTTGAGGAAGAACGAGATGTAGCCAGGCTAAGTTATGCTTAAAGGGGTACCGCGACAATGATGTAATAGCCGTACCTCGATCCATGAACCCCTTCCATTCGATAATCGATGTCGAAGCCGTTCTCCTGATCTCTACAATTGACATACCATACCGATGAAAAATTAATTGGCAGCGAAATGCAAATTCCAGTAATTGAGTCAATATTCGTGCTCGCATACTCAAACAGCAAATGCTGTGGATCATGTAGATCAGTCATTGAGCAGATTTCCCGACGGGCCTGTTTCACTATGATCAATACGGGCTTCTTAAGCCTCAAGGGGCCTGAAACATGTTTAGCCGATATTTCTCATATTACAATTCTCTTGGTAGATTAGAATCAACGGCATTGAAGCGATCGACAGCCGTAGCTAATTGCCGAGATGGACTTCGAAGATTGCATTGGCGAGAGCATGCATGTTCCTATAGCATACTGAAGATCGCACTACTCCTTAGCCTAATCTTAATTTTTGCTTTTAGTGCCAAGTCTTTACATATATTTTTCAGGGGTGGTTCATCAGCAATGGTGGTCCCGAACGATCCGCAGTACAATCTCTTCGAGGCCGTGCAGGTCTATTCAGTCGAGGGCCAAAACCAGTATCTCATGATTGTCGAAGCGATTGGTGCAAATGGGAGATTCTTCCGCTCATTTACGGCGACCAGTCTAGACGGCGCATGGACACCACAGGTTACCAGCGAGTCGGCTCCGTTCGCGGGCAAGGCGAATAGTCGCGCCAGTTGGATGAACAATATCAGGAGCGGCAACCTCATCCGGAGCAGCGCAGATCAAACGATACCCATTGACCCGTGCAATCTGCAATTCCTGTACCAGGGTCGAAGCCCTAGCTCCAATGGAGAGAGGCTTATAATGCCTTGCCTTATCAGCCCGGTCTTTTGAGACTCAAGAATTAGTCTACAAAGTCTTTTCTATGATTTGAAGTTGTATCCACTTGGCGATCGATTTCCGGCAGCAAAGCAATGAGGCTGAGAGTCAAATAGTCTAATGTCAGCAAGTATTGGTAGTTAGCAATACGAAGCTACCTAGGGAATGAGAAGCGATCACTTCAAATTGATCATTTGAATCATCCTCATGCCTCGAAAGAACACTCTGAGTAGGCAGTCACTCTGAGTAGGCAGTAGACTGATAGATCTCAATTGAATGGATAGAAAAAACATCCAAGTCACTTAGTGGAAAGGAACGAAGCTCTCAGCCTACGTGGAGAAGACATCTACATCTGCACTACGCCGCAAACAGCAAGGCGTAAACAAT
Source organism: Talaromyces ruber (assembly GCA_022813215.1). Lineage (NCBI taxonomy): Eukaryota > Fungi > Ascomycota > Eurotiomycetes > Eurotiales > Trichocomaceae > Talaromyces > Talaromyces ruber. Next base: position 531,611 of record JAKLMW010000012.1, on the reverse strand, counting down.
GCCCGGACAAACTATTTCTCCGTCAACAATTTCTAGCTTCGATTTTGCCAAACTTCGTCTTTCACAACCGTCACTTTCCATGATCGACAACCTATGCGGCACTGCAGCATGTTTTGTCTCATCTGGTATCATTGAAAGTGATCAGAAAAATAATCAAAAGGTAATTACCAATCACGCGCTTTCACACCCCCCCTCTTCATGATGAACACCAATTTTTTTTAGATGTTAGACTTCCGAACAACATTGCGGACAAACATTGGACTGACTTAATCAACTCATTTGATGCTTGATACCTATGCAATTGATTCGATATATGCTAATTTTGTGCATGTAGGTCTAGATCAATGAATAACCAGAGTATAGGAACGGTCATATTTAGAAACGAACAAGACATCTACTTGTCGATCAATTCGCTGTCATGAAGCTTTCTACAAGTATAACAAGTAACGTCCATAAATGGTATCACGTTTGTGGAAGGTCTTAGGTCTGTGTACTTCGCAGAGTTCGATACATGTCGGAGGTACCCTAGAGTACTAGATTGAAGTACAAGCGGCTGCTCGAAGTTCTAGTTATGCGATAGTTTGCCTAATCTCGGCGTCATTGTTGGTTGGCTTGTATGTAGGTTTGTGGATAAATAACGTTCAAATGTATACTGTTATATTATGCTAAACTAAGAAAACTCAACGCTACGTTTAAATTGTTGTCACCAAGGACAGCAGCAAGTACCAGACGATCCAAAACCCCCGGGCAAGATTCCCCTGCTTGACGAATATACATCCGGTCCTCTACTCCCAGCTTCGGGAGGACTTGACCTGCCTTCGCTACTTCCCACAGTAGCCATCGAAAGTCTTCAATTTCACCATCACTCCCACGGTCTACCACCGTCACGGCCCTCAACCTTAACAAATCCGACATGGACGCGACAGAGCCTTCGAAGAAGGACTCTGTCTCGTGGATCGTTTCGATGCAACCGTCGCCGATCTGGATAAGGTCTATTCGGACTCGGAAGCCTTGCGGTGCGTCGAAAGCAATCTTGCCGTCGGGTTCGATCGAAAAGTTGGTGGCGCCGGCCGTCACTCCCTCCCAGATGTCGATTATTCAATCACAGCGAAGATCAGTCATCGGTGCCCTCCCGAATTGATTGATCGTGCATGTTGGACGATAGTTCATTTGGTATTCATCAACGTTGTGACAAATTTACGGAGGTATATCGATTGAAGAGCAAACAGGGGAGGCCTGGGGCGTTTTGAATCGTCCTACTCATGCTCATCAATCGATCCGGTCTTCTGGCACTCGGTAGTTTGACTTACTGGTTATCAGAACAGACTAACTATACATCTGAAAGGAACTCTAGTTAGCTCTTCGAATTCTACACTGCTAGCATCTAGAATCGCTTACCCAATGTGATGCAATATTGCAATATGCAATGTTTGATGAATGGGATATCTACAATCTACATTCTACGCTGATTCTTACAGTATACCCAAAGTGTTTCAATCGTGCCTGCTTCACGGCACATTGTTCGCTGGATTTCTTTTGGAAGGGGCGACCACTAGCCAGTATTAGACGTACCTGCTGGCCCTGCCGAGTTGATAGACGATGAATAGGAAACCATGAAACCGGATTAAGTATGGTCGCCAAATTAGGGCTGCTTTCCAAATTAGGGCTGCTTTCCAAATTTGGGCACATGTGCCAAATGAGCAACGTATTCAACGCAGTGCCAACGCAGGGAAGCTCAATACATAAATGCCTCATGTATTGCAAAAGGAATTGCCCGGTAGGCTGAAGCTGAACCGCTTATGCTAGACCATGACAAGCTAAACTCAATTGGAGGAGATCGCGAACCCTGAGATGTTGTGTGAAGGTTGAACCAGACATCCCGTACTCATCCACCCTGTACATCAATTTGTGTACAGGCATCAATGGTTTTAGGGCTTGGTTGCCTACAAACTGCATCATGTGACTAGGAATCCAGTGGACTGGATACTTGGGTATGAAATATGCGGAAGTCCACCACTAACAGTCATTCTTGTCACACTCTTCCGCTCAGTCATCTCGGAATACTTCCACTCGACTATTATCACTACATTCGATACTCATAATCATTACCGATAGGCTAAGCCGTTATACAAAACTTGAAGAATAGCTTCATAGCTTCATTATTTCTTCCGCCACAATGTCAGAATACATCAAAACGACTTTCTTAATCATGTCAGATTCTCATGGACATCAGCTGCTGTCGGGACCGGTGACCGGACATATCGACGTTGCTATCCATTGTGGCGACCTCACAAATGAATCGAAGATAGAAGAGTTCCAGAAGACGTTACAATACCTTCAGGAATTGAAAGCAGATCTCAAGTTAGTAATTGGCGGCAACCATGACTTTACAATGGATGTTCCGGCTTTCAAAAAGTTGGTTGCAAATGCTAAGCAAACTCTAGAGCCAGAGCTGGTGCGAAAGACATACGGAGATTACGGCGAAATCAGAAACATCCTATCTGCAAATGCAGCAGCAGCTAATATCATCTTCTTAGATGAGGGCTCGTATGAATTCAGGCTGCGCAACGGTGCCTTATTGCGTGTTTACGCTAGTCCTTTCACACCATCGTTAAGTGGTGATTGGGGATTTCAGTACCATCCAAATGAAGGTCATCGTTTCGAAATTCCGGAGACTGTCGACGTAGTGATCACGCACGGCCCTCCAAAGGGAATCCTTGATTATACTGATGGGAGACGGGCTGGCTGCCCTAATTTATTTCAAGCCATTGCTCGTGCACAGCCTCTTTTACACTGCTTCGGACACATCCATGAGTGCTGGGGAGGGAAACTAGTGACCTGGCGTAGCAACATGCCATTGAATTCGATGCCTTCTCATCTCACACATATCGACAATTCGAAGTCAACTGTTTTGAGTAACATTTCACGGCTAGAGGCAGCGCGTCAAACAAGTGACTTGGCTCGATTCTCCGTTGATTGTGATGTGGCTAGATCAGGTTCACAGACGTTATTTGTCAACGCAGCACTTCAGGGTACTTCCGAAATTACTCAGGCACCGTGGGTTGTCAATGTTTCACTTCCTCATGTTTGAGAGTCGGGAAATAGGGCTTTGGTATATCTTGTGGGACTGAAGAGACTTTTCGTATATTCAGAGATGGCTATCACCTTGAAGTCTCGCGTCGATGGATCGCAGAACGGAAAATTATTATGACGTATCGGAAGGATTGTTATGTATAGGGAGAAATTCATGTCAGAAACCTTGGGATGTCCGGGTGGTAGCAGGGTCAAGGGCAAAGGGTCAGCCGGCGACCTTCTGGCCTAGAGTCCTGAGACGCTATTCGTTAGATTTCCAAGGTTTGCATACCTAGGTACTCATTACCCAATTGACATTAAGTTTTTTGGCTGAGCAAACGGTTTATGTGTTGTCAATCAAATGTTTACGAACCTGCCGATAGGCGACCAAGGGATCTTCTGTTAGACAGCAGCTTAGAACAGATCGATTACAAACTCAAACCGCCATATGGGACGGTGTTAATCTCACAGACAAGGTTTATCAACTTCGTGAAAAAGACCACAACTATAATTATATCCAGAATATCAAACCCGAGATCGTATTCCATCCTGTAGCTAGATTCGCCATAAAACATACCCTACGATGTAAAATTGTTCCCAGTGTTATAGCATCAATCCAGCGTTCTATCGTAGACTATTATGCAGAAGGATGGGTGAATCGGAGATAGACTTGGGTGGCTGATATTCTGAAGCTGTCACCTTAATCAGGCAACTACCTGGATTGTCTTCAGCATACGGGCGATGCCTGAATAACGCGGCACCCCGTCCACGGTAGGAAGGAACATCTCACTTACCTGACCAGACTGTCTTATACTCTACCTCGAACAACCGTCTGACCGTCAATAACCGCGATGACGGCGAGACAAAGCGAGAGGACCCAGTGTCAAATGTTCTTCAAATCCCAACTCAGCCCCCCGGAATGCTTGCACAGCGCGTTTGTCAGGGCTACAATATTGGATAGACTTCTCTTTGTTTAAATATGGGACGTTTCACATAGCTCTGCTTCGTCTCTATTCCTACGACATTGGACGACAATTGCTAAATTGAGGACTAGACTGGGTAGAGCTATGTTTCGTTCACTTCTGAGCAATTTCCCTCTCAGCTTCTGCATGCCTCATTCTAGACTCATGAATAACCTCGTCTCTCTTCACTTTTAATTTATCACTCAATCAACATCCTTCACTTTGGCTTGCAACCTGGATGGATACCTTTCAGCTTGACCCTCTTTTGACTTCCTGATTTCAACCGTTTTCCAGCCCACTATAGCCTTGGGCTCTTTTATTAAAATTTCAGTAGGTCTGTCCACCAAATGATCCTTTCCATTATTGCCATCATATAATCCTCATATTGTTCCAGTCTATTCATTCTCAATATTGTGAATCTATTCACATGTCTTTGTTGCTTTGAATGCCTTTTATTGTAAGTTTGCTTTTTCTTCATTTCAATCCTTACGGGTGGCTTTATAAGATTTTTAGACAAAGCTCTGAAAGTGAATCATTGATAATGGCTAACTGATTTACATAATGTACAGTCTTGGATATTCTAATCGATTCTGAAGCAACCATCATCTGCTGCTGAGATAGCTGTCACAGCTTATTTCCCATACTCCTTCACTCAATTCACAGCCCCATTACTGCTCCTCGACTGTGAGTTTACATTCTAGATAACACAGTGATTCCTGCTTTCCCAGATCTACCTACTGATTACAGCTAGTGAAAAGGCAATATGTCAGATAGCTTGACGGACATCACCATGGTCGGAGAAAAAAGAACGAACGACATGGTAACAGGCAACCAACAACGCAAGCGTCGGCCTTCAGGACCTGTAATCAACATATCTGCGACCGTCAACCAGAATATCGTAGTACAGCAGGGACTAATTCAACCGAGTACAACCAGGAGCGGTCGACCTATTGAGAAGAAAGTCGAGCATATTGACCTTACCTTTGTCGATGATGCAGAACTTTCGTCTGATACAGAACCTGGTTCGATCGATGAGCCATTGGAGATGGGGCTGTTTGATGACGATGACTATCTTGATGATGACCAGCTTCAGCATTTATTGGAGAGGTGGGACACTGACACCAACAAAGCAGGCCCAGCTGGCGAGCATCCCGCGACTGTTGTCCTCAAAGATTACAACGGGCTCGTACCTGGGATGGCGGTCGAGTTGACTGGTGATCATCTCATGAGGATCGTGCAAATCATCCGTTTGGTGAACGGCAACATATACCTTCGAGGCTTGTACTTCAAAAGGCTGACAGATATGGAAAGTCCTTTCCCTCAAAAAGAGATGGAATTATGCTGGTTGGTGGAGAAGGACGCCGAGGGAAAGCTGCACCTCGAAAAAGAGGTCCCTGTTTCTGCTGTTTTGGATATTGTCAACATCGTGCTTACGAATCATCCATGGCGATTCCATTTTAGACAACCATATATCTCATATGTATGTCGACTGGTTTGGCAGAAGACTGCGGAGAAAGGAGAATGGATTATTCGATACCTTTCGTTTGAAGAAGCCGATCATCAAGCTAGAACTCCTGCCGGCGTCATACGCCAGAAATGGAGGGGAAAGACAATCCCCTACGGTACCGAAGCAGTCGACATAAATAAGCTTTTCAAAGACCAACGTGAAAAGGCGGAAAAGTCGTTAAAGATGCAAAGACAATATTCTTTTGGGGATGCTTTTTGTGGTGCTGGAGGAGTGTCTGTCGGCGCTTGGAGCGCTGGGCTAAGAGTCAAGTATGGAATTGACATGGACACAGCTGCGTGTCAGACCTGGCGTAGCAATTTTCCTCATTCATCATGCTTTCATGCGGACTTTTCTAGCTGGCTTTCTTTACAGGATGATGCGCAGGTGGATATTTCTCATAGCTCGCCGCCATGTCAACCATTCAGCCCTGCGCATACAAGGTCATATAATCAACAGAGAGATGAAGAGAACGCATCTCTTATATTCAGCAGTTTCAATATGGTCCAGAAAGTGAAGCCCCGCATACATACAATCGAAGAGACATTTGGAGTGCCTTCAAGACACAAAGAAATATTTCTTCGGATGATTCAAGATTTTCTGGAACTTGGATATTCCATTCACAGCAAGACTATACCATGTGCTAAGTATGGAGTTCCACAAATGAGACGACGCCTCTTTATTATTGCAGCTGGGTGAGAAAAAACATCATGCTTATGGCCAAATCTGTACTAACGTGGCTTTAGACCAGGGGAAAGGCTACCTACCTTCCCAACTCCTACACATGGACCAGGCGCATTGCCTTACGTTACTATCAAAGATGCCATTGACAACATACCCCGTCTTGCTGATAATCATGATCCCGACAATATTGGATTTCAAGATGGCAGAACCCGTGCTCCCTACGACGAGAACACACTCGCCAAAACGATAACGTGCGGTGGTGGAGAGGGAAACTACCATCCCAGTGGTCTCAGACCATTTACCATACGTGAACTCGCTTGTTTGCAGACTTTTCCGGTGCAGTATAAGTTTCCAACGGCCTACGCAAAGAAGCAAGTCGGTAACTCTGTTCCACCTCGTCTTGCAGAGGTCATTTATCGAGCTGCTATCAAGTCACTTCAGGAGACGGATGAAAAGGAGTACATGGAGCACAAGGAGGCGATTGTCATTGATTGAAGTGGTTTTGACTCGTGTGTTCACCTGCCACGGTTCCATAGCCGGTTTAGTTCGGTTCCGAGACCGCATCATTCAAGCACACATTGCAACTGTGCACGATCGGCGAATCTGTCCTTCGCTCGGTCAATGGTGAAGATGAGGCTAAGGGTTTGGGAGAGCTTTCAACTTCAAAGGCCTTTGGTAGAATTATCCGGTATTCGGAGGATCTGCGTCGTAATCTCGGGGAAGCTATCAGGTGAAAAATACGTTATCATACATCATGCTCTCCCCACATTGCCCACATATTTTGCAACGAGCTTAGAATTTTTCCTTTGGGGCTTGTATTTTGCAATTAGAAAAAGTCAATTGGATTTTGTGAAATCTTGAGATGCTACTCAGGGCCAATTGAGTCTTGAAACTGTAAATTCCACCGTTCAGGCACCATTTGACCGACAGATGTTCCTGGCATGTAACGGTATGTTTCGGTTGGCCGCGGCTACGCAACCTCGGCGGGTGGTCGGCCGGTGGTACCCATAGATCAGAGAACAATCATACGGTAAATTACAGCAGAAATACGCAGTACACGTACGGTCAAGCTAAACGTCAAGCTGACGGAGGGAAGGAGCTTCCTCGCCCAGCCTCGGTCAACAACTCCTTCTCTCACCTTTTCTCTTCTTCCTCCTGTTACGCTGCCTTAATTCTCCGATTTCAGGTCTATATCTTTCCATTGAATTGCTCAACGACCTTAGTCGTTTATTTTCCCTCCCACCCACACAATTCACACCTGAAAAAGAGAATCATGTCGGCGGGTGCAGCAGCTCTCCGAAGAACGTCTGCCATCGGCCATCGGGCTCCCCGCACTCTGGCCCTTTCCTCCCGCATCTCCCAGGCCCCCGCCCTGTCGCGATCTTTGACTTCTACACCCAGCGCTCTGCGTACCAGCACACTCGCCAAATCGTCTACTTTGAACCGCCAGATTTCCAAATTCTCGACAATGTCGCCTTTGCAAGCTGCCCCCGTGCTGGAGCGGGAATATGATCCGGAGATTAAGGATATGGCTGATTATATCCACAATTACAAAGTCGACTCTGAACTTGCAGTACGTCTACGTTTCAACGAAACAAAAAAAAAATAAAAATAAAAAATAAAAATGATACTAACCCATTAACAGTTCGACACTGCCCGTCTCGTCTTCTTGGATACCCTTGGATGCGGTCTAGAGGCCCTCCGCTTCAACGAGTGCACCAAGCTGCTCGGTCCCGTTGTGGACGGCACCGTGGTCCCCAACGGTACCAAAGTACCAGGAACACCCTATCAACTCGACCCCGTCAATGGCGCTTTCAACATCGGTGCCATGATCCGATGGCTCGATTACAATGACTGCTGGCTCGCTGCTGAATGGGGACATCCTTCCGACAACTTGGGTGGTATCCTTGCCGTTGCCGACTGGATTTCTCGCACAAACCGAGCTGGTGGGAACATTGGACAGGGCAAGGTATTGAAGGTTCGTGATGTCTTGGAGGCTATGATCAAGGCGCATGAGATCCAGGGTGTGCTTGCCTTGGAGAACTCTTTCAACAAGGTTGGTTTGGACCATGTTGTGCTTGTCAAGGTTGCGACTGCCGCTGTTACGTCCAAATTGTTGGGTCTGGATGAGAAGAAGACTGCCGATGCTATTACTCAGGCTTGGGTTGATGGTCAGAGCCTGCGTACATACCGTCACTCGCCAAACACCATGTCCAGGAAGTCCTGGGCTGCTGGTGATGCTTGCCAGCGTGCTGTCAACCTTGTGCTCAAGGTTCTCAAGGGTGAGGGTGGTGTTCCTACTGTTTTGAACGCCCCTGTCTGGGGTTTCTACGACAATCTCTTCAAGGGCAAGAAGTTTGAGTTCCAGCGTCCTTATGGCAGCTATGTTATGGAGAACGTTCTCTTCAAGGTTTCATATCCTGGTACGTCTGTCTGTACTACTGTATTGTGCAAAGCTAATGATCTGTAGCCGAATTCCACTCCCAGACAGCAATTGAATGTGCGCAGGCCGTCAACAAGAAGCTCGCTGAGCTTGGAAAGACCGCCAAAGACATCAAGGAGATTACCAACCGCACCCACGAGGCTTGCATCCGCATTATCGACAAGCAATTTAAGGCCATGGACAATTTTGCTGACCGTGACCACTGTGTCCAGGTTTGTCCAACGTTTTGAGGGAAATGTTGAAGTACTGCTAACACGGCATAGTACATGGTTGCAACCATGCTCGTCTTCAACCGCTTGACAGCCCAAGATTATGCTGACGGCTCCGAAGCCGCGACCTCCGAACTCCTCGAAGACCTCCGCAAACGCATCAAGTGCGTCGAAGATCCCCAATTCACCAAGGACTACCACGACCCCTCCAAGCGCACAATCCCTAACGCGCTCACCGTAACCCTCAACGACGGCACCGTCCTCGACGAAATTGTCGTCGAAGCGCCTTTAGGCCACAAATTCCGCCGTGAAGAAGCCAAGCCTGAAATCTTTGCCAAGTACAAGCGCCACATCGAGGCTCATTTCGATGCTGCGCGTGTCAAGCACCTGCTTGAACTGGGCTGGAACCAGAAGGAGCTTGAGAATACGGATGTGGATAAATATGTCGATCTTTATGTGACGGATTCTATTGTTGCGCCATACAGCCAATAATCAACTAGTCGACTACGTGTATGTTTGTGTTATAGAGCTAGTAGAGCGATGAAAACGATTCATTAGATATATATATGGGTATCTCCGTGTTCTATAGTAGTAGTATAGTCAAGACGTGACTCAATCCTTCATCCCTTGACGCCGTTGTTATCAGCACTAGCACTCTCCACCCCCTCAGAACTCCCGTCCCAGCTCAGCATTCACCTCTCTATCCTCACTAGCCGCATGACCATGTTTATGCGCTCTGTTCCCACCCTCTGGATACCCCGTATCCCTCCAAGCCTCCCAAATCTTCGCCCCACGCTGCAAACTCGACACATTCTCCCAAATAAGACAAAACACCACCAACGCCATAATCACGGAGAGCGTCTCCGTCAAATTCAACGATTTTGCAAGAGGAAGTAACACTAAGATCAACCCGACGACAGGTCGCATAATGATTCTGAAATGTTTGGGGAGAAGAAGCTGGCAATCGCCATCGTTGGAAGAGTAGAGCAGCGCCATGGCGTAGAGCACGAATAGGCCTACGCCGAGACTGGCGCAGAGAAGCCAGCGCTGACCATCGTCGAAGGGTTGGGTTTGTCCTTCGCTGGTTGCTCTTTTCTCGCTGCCGCTACTGCTACTGCTGCTATCAGAAGATTTGGCACTAGCAGCCGCGACATGTCCGCCAGCCAACAAACTTGCAATGAGCGGCAAATGCAGCGAAACCCACGTGAACGCCCTCCCTACACTGTGTCTGATCGGATGCGTATAGTTAATCGCGCAGTCGTTATGGACATACATCCAATTCAGACAGAAAGCAATCACAAGCGTCCACACCGCTCTCAGAAGGGAGAGATTGAATCCGACTGCAGCAGGCGAGCCGACGATAATGGTATACAGAAACTCGCCAAGTGCGATAATGTAGAATGCGGCGAATCGGTCGATCTCGTGCGCAATGTCGACGGCTGTCGTGTACCGGGCGCGAAGCATCCTTTTCGCGAGCGGGGAGTAGCAGAACATCCATACTGACTCTTCCAGCACCTCGGCAACAGCGGCAACAGCAATCTTATTGCGGAGCGAGACACTCTCGAAATACAGCGGAATGTATACACACAATGCGACGCTCGACATGACGAACCACAGCCGTTGTTGCGCGCGGTGGTGGTAGCTGCTGAACGAGTAGAACAAATGCGCCAGATTGGCGGTCATGCGCGCAACCATGTATGCGCCGACAGTGGAGCGCATGGCGGATATCTCTTCGTCGACGAGCGTCGCGTTGTTGCCGTAGACGATCAGGACGGCCATGATCCAGAGGATCAGGATGCGTTGCAGGAGGTCGTCGTTGTAGAAGCTGTTCATGAGTTCACGGAGGTCGGACCAGACGTGCCATGAGGGGGCGAGTATCAACTTTATTCTACGTATTAGCCGCATAATGCGGAGGGAAAGAGGCGAGGAGGGAGTACAATGTATTTAACGAGCTTGACGCCCGTGACGTCCTCGGCGAGACTTTCGGCGAAGTTGGCGAGGATTGCGACGTACAACAAATCGAGGAAGAGTTCGAAACGGCCTATCAGATAAATCAGTATGCGTCTGTGACGAGCAACAGGGCGAAAAGTACCAGCTTGTCGCTCCTGCTCGCATCGTTTGACGAGCTTCCCGTTGTCGAACCATTGGAGCGCCAACGGCTGACGGATAAGGTAGCGCGTCTGCGACTGGGATTCGTTTTCCTTTTCTTCGGCCATGTTGTATATATTGTGTACCTCATAGGATATAGATATGTACAGAAGATGAAGTGAGTGTAGAAAGAGACAAAAGAACTGGTGGAGCAGCTGAGACTACATGGCCGCTTTGGGCTTAGTGCGGGTCTCCCTCCATTTTTGGCTGGAGAGCTGTTGATTGAGCGATCTGATTGGTTGAATTGGTATAGATCTATATACATAGTAGATTCTGGATCCTCGGTTATGCATGCCTTATAGGTCAGGCACACACTGGGATTTGATGATTTTAAGTGGCCAGAATACATGAAACTAGGATGGCCTGTTACATTAGTCGACTGAAGAATAATCCGCTTATAGCTTGTCATCCTGGGCGTGCCACTATCCCGAATATGCAGAATCAAATGAAATGCTTGACCCTTTTCTAACGCCTGGCTATTGATAAGTCCGGATCATAGCTCTGCGAGGCATCAAGAACGATTTCAGAGCCTCATTGGTAACATCGCAGCCTGGATCTTCATGTCGTATTTCGGCCGCCGACAAATCCTTCTCGTGGGAACGGTCATTAACTTCACCATTCTTACTACCCTGGGTATCGCAGGCTTTTATAGCTCTAATAAGTCGGCTCTTCTCTATGTCGCGATTGTCCTCAACTTCATCCAGCTCATCCATGCTCCCTCCGTATCGGCAGTGTCGTGGGCTATTAGTGGAGAAGTCAGTTCTGTGGTTCTTCGCGCAAAGACTCAGAGCCTTCGCACGATCATGAATGCGCTTGTGACATGGGTATTCAACTTCATTACGCCCTACCTGATGAACACGGATGAGGCGAACCTAGGCACGAAGTCGGCGTTTATGTGGGCTGGACTTACCCTCGTCAGCATCCATGGATGGCTTGGGTTTGGTTTGAAATGCCTGAGATCAAGGACTTGACGTTTGATCAGATAGATGAAGCATTCGCTCTGAGGACGCCGACGGGAAAGTTTTCTAGGTCAGTGAAGTCGAATGTGGTCGTGCCTGGCATTAAGTCGGCTGCAGGCTAGATATCTCGTATGAAACGCACTATCTTATATCTCATCCTCTAGTTCATTGATTTTCGGAGTAAACAAATATAATATTCAAATCTATTTTCTACTTGATTTTGTATTTAGGCATTGGTTAAAGTCTGTTAGACAGTGAATTCTTTTTCTTTGGTCACTCATAGGAATGAGAATACACGACTCTTTGAAATGTAGTCAAGTCAGATGTTAGCGACAAAGGACTGGAGGTGCTAGATACGAGAGTTGAAAGAGACGATATTTAGAAAGAAGTTGAAAAATATGACGCATGTTTGTATTTCCTTTTTGAGACATCCTTTGTCGCCCCCTCGGTCTCGTCTGAATTTCTGAGACTTCTTGTCTTCCACTCTACGCGTCAGGCCTAGTCATCATAATTGTAACTTCGATACTTACCAGGCGCAACCAAGACTGCTACATCAGGTCAACAATGACATCCACACGCACACACGACGAGCAAGACGAGAATGTATCCCCAAACCTGCCCGGCCTCGAAGACGCAGACTTGAGTGAAGACAACGTCGTCAAACTTCTCGCGCAGATAGTACGGAAACAAAACGACGAGATCAACAAAATACTCATATCGCAGAATGAACAGGCAAAGAAGCAGGCGCAAGAGCAGGGTCGTTTGAGTGGGATGATTGAGAAGTTGAATAGTAGACTTACATCGTTTCTGGAGAGTCGACAGAAGTGCACTTGTGACAAGGACTCAGAGGTGGACTTGATACCATCGTTAAAGGCCAGAGTTGATGCGCTTGAGGATGCTGTGCGCGATCAAGAACAGTCTAAAGATGAGGTCTTACAGTCTCGTGTTAACAGACTCGAGACTAGACTTGCTCAAGTTCAACCCCAAATTTCCGAACATGAACCGCAGTCGAGAGAAGCAGCCGACGGTCTGAACAATGAAGACCTTCAATCCCTGACCGAAGCACTTGCCACGCGACAGCTATCCATGCAATTCCGTATAGACGAGCTGGCCGATACTTTGAACAGACAAATCATAACCAACGAGCAGAAATCTATCGCCCAGACCCAAGCGCCGTGCATACGCTTCTCCCATCGAAGCGGTCAGTCTACAACAACCCTACCCACACCCATCGAACGAGCACGCCTAGGCTCAGAAAGCGCGTACAACTCCCCTCATTCGCATACCGCCTCCCACAGCCATGACCACACGAGCGCTCGCTCCCACGACTCGGGATTCTCCATCGAAAGCTTCCACCAACAAGCGATGTCCCTCACTGATAAAGCAACCCAACAAGACATCAGCCTCTCCTCTCACAAGAAAGATCTACTCAACCTCAAACGCCGTCTTGCGCACGCCGAAAAACTCATCGGCGCGCGCTATAGAATCGGCTCGTTCAGCATTCACGGCTTGTCGTTTTATCAAGACGCCGCGGCTTTACGCTACATTTCAGGCGACCACGCAGCGCGCGACAGCTTCAAAAAGTTCTACGGCAACCGCATCGGCGCAATCGAGTACGTCGACATCGCCCCTTCCGCGATTCTAGCATGCTTCGACATCATCTCGCGCATCCGCTGCCGCCACGACTTGTGGACAGACGACGACAAATTCGAGGCCAAACAGCGGATTCGCTGCGCCGCAGAACAGATTGTGGATGGTTGGATCAAGTCGTTGCCGCTGAGGGATGCTGGGGAGCACGTACATGTTTCGGCGCGGGAGTTACGGAGTCGCTTTAACCAGTTGAAGGTTTTGTGTTATGGGGCTGGTGTTGTGTTTGATTTTACGTGGCCTACAATCGACTGATGTAGGTACAAAGTATAGCCGAATCGAAAATGCCGAGGCATCTTTCCCCCAACGGATTGTAGATTGGAGCTTGCCCTCGATGGTTGGATGGCTAATTGGATTTCATTAATTTTGGCTTTTCGCAATCAACCTTCAAGAGCGAGATCCGACACACGAGACATGCAAAGTTCCTATACACAAGTAAGTCCAATCAACGAGATGCTCAAGAGCTGCAAGAATTTCCTAATTAGGCAATCTTGTCATCCGTGCGTGATTCCCACATCATGACTCCAGGTCGGCTTTGCAAATGAACGATCGGTAACAATCAACACTGTAACCCATATAAAGAGTATAACTGTTAAAGACATATATATTCCTGATCATAAATAGTAATCCAAATTATGCCTTCTACCAATTCCATAACCGGCCCGTAGACTAGCCTCGGCTTTTTTTCTCAACTAAACTCAACCGCTCGGGGGTGCGGGGATGCTACTCCGCTCTTTAGCACTAACCCGAGGAATAGCAGCTCTCAATAGACGCACAATTTGACTTATGCAAGAAGTAATACGTAATCCTGCTGAGAAGGCGTTCGGTACTGTCGGAATGTAGTTAGTTTGTTTTCGTCCAGTGTCGTCCCCGCTGCGTTTCGTCTCGTTCCATCTCGACAACTTGAGATCGATCTTGGTATTGAGTGGAAGTGTGATATGCCCTATACCGATTGATACAGATTGGGATCCAATAAATACACATACCGAATACGCTTCAATATACCAATTTCATCTCGAACAGAAGTTTAAAGGAAATGGACCATAGTAAAGCTCCCTCGGACCGAACCAAGACCACCCGGTCATTCCATCTCAAGGATATACTAACCAGCCTCTGACACAGTATCAGCACCTTTAGTCGCTGCGGCCGTCGCAGGTACGGCGACTGCTGCGGCCTATCTGAACGCCAAATGGCACGTCACCAAGGACGTGAGCGCCGTCTGGTTCGTGAAATCGGGCGAGAGATCTGTAAAACGAGCCGGTATATCCCCTCCCTCTCTCATCTCATCATACAACCAAAAAGAAAAAAGAAAAAAGAAAAAAGCTGAAATCATAAGCTGACTGATGACAGTGGCCAACGGCCGTCTAAGCAACTTCTTCCTCTTCGAGAAGGCCGCTCTCTCCTTTCCCGATAAGACCGCAATCTGGTCCCGCGAACGCAGCTACACATACCGCGAATCTCTCGAAATCGTCTCTCAACTGGGGCACTACTTTCTGTCTATTGGTGTTCAGCCCGGTGAGCTTGTGGCTGTGTATTTGATGAACAGCCCAGAGTTCCTGTTCATATGGCTTGCGCTTATGAGCATTGGATCCGCGCCTGCGGGGATAAACTATAACCTGAACGGAGATGGACTACTACACTGCATAAAAGTGCCGAATGCGAAGTTTGTGGTTGTCGATGATGATGCTGCTTGTCGTGAGAGAATTGAGGCGGTTCGACCTACTCTCGAGAATGAGTTTGGTATAACGACACTCTCGCTGAGCGAGGTCATGCGCAAAGCAACCACCACCTTCCCCAAAAAGACCCCAGATGAGAAATATAGACTCAACGTCCAGGAATCATTCCCGCTAATGCTGATCTACACGTCCGGCACAACCGGTCTACCCAAGGGATGTGCATTCACGACTAGCCGGTTCTATGCCGGCGCAAGCGTCGCAAAGCCCACGGACGATCGATGGTACTGCTGCATGCCACTATACCACGGCACAGGCGCAGTCTGGACTCTTGCACGACTCGTAAGCGGCACGAGCGTCGCGATTGGGCGCAAATTCAGTACGAGCAATTTCTGGAACGATGTGCGCGACTCCGATTCTACATGGTTCATATACGTCGGCGAAACGGTGCGATATCTCCTCAACAATCCCCCTTCGCCACGAGACAAAGAGCACAAACTCTACGGGATGCTGGGTAATGGGTTGCGGCCAGATGTATGGGAGAAGTTCCAGCAGAGATTTGGCGTGCAGGAGATTCATGAGTTTTTCAATAGTTCGGAGGGAATGCTGGTATTGATGAATGTCAATCGTGGACCATTCAGTGCCGGCGCGGTTGGTCATCATGGCGCTCTGCTGCGGCGGCTTATGCACAATCAATACATCCCCGTCGCCATTGACTACGAGACGGGCGACATTTGGCGTGACTCGAAGACGGGCTTTGCGAAACGTCAATCTTATGAAGAAGGCGGTGAGATCCTCGTTGCGATTCCGAATAAAGCAGCTTTTCAGGGGTATTGGGAGAATGACGCTGCGACAAACAAGAAGTTTGCGCAGGATGTGTTTAAGAAAGGGGATTTGTATTACAGGTCTGGCGATGCGCTGAGGCGTCTGGATGATGGGAGGTGGTACTTCATGGATCGGTTGGGTGATACGTTTCGCTGGAAGAGTGAGAATGTCTCTACGGCCGAGGTGGCCGAGACGATTGGTCGGTATCCCGGTGTCACCGAGGCGAATGTCTACGGAGTCCTGGTTCCCAACCACGAAGGAAGAGCTGGATGTGCTGCGTTAGACCTGGCGGTAACCGAAAAGGAGTTTGACTGGAAAGACTTCACGCGATTCGTGCGCTCGCAATTGCCGCGATATGCGGTGCCTGTGTTTTTGAGGATCCAGAACGGATTGAGGCATATGCACAATAACAAACAGAATAAAGTGCCTCTGAGACAGGAAGGAGTTGATCCTGCGCTCAAAGGGACCAAGGAAGCGGAGGGCGCGGATGATCGGTTGCTGTGGTTGGTGCCGGGGGCGGACGAGTATGTTGAATTTGGACAGAAAGAGTGGGATTCGCTTGTGTCGAGAGAGGCGAAGCTGTGATCTGTCGGTTTTACTTGAGACTTGATGCTGGAAATAAACCAGTGCCGTAGCTGTTCATTACGGGCGTAAATGATGGATCGATCAATTGTCTATGGTATTCAACGTAACTAATAAGAGCTAAAAGACTATTCCACGGACAAAATAAGGAGAAAATGGCAAATCATCAAGTCTTACACATGCTCAAGCTCGCTTTTGACGGGATTCACATGGCCAGCACAAAAGGTCTATATCTTCGTAAAGACTTCTATCGAATCTTGGACTTATTTTCCAACGAGACCGAGAAGGTTGATGGACTTGGGACGCTCAATGGGCAATCCCAATGCTCGGCTCCAGATGAGTTGGGCCAGAGGGCCCAATGCACGGCTCACACCGAATGTTACGGTGTAATAGAGGGGCTGCTGGAAGCCATAGTGGTGGAACAGGACACCAGAGGCGGCGTCGACGTTAGGATGGGGGTTCTTGGTCTATTTTTCGTTAGTATTCTGTAATCAACAAAAAATACATCTCGTCTGAAGAGGTTAGATGACATACCTTCCCGTGCTGTGTCAACACACCCGGCGCAATTTCAGAGTTCTTCTTGACGAGTTGGAACACGGGGTTGGCGAGCACATCAGGACGAGTAGAAGCAAAGTCCATAAGAGCCTCGAAACGAGGATCGGGTTTACGCAAAACACCATGTCCATAGCCAGGAACTACACGGCCAGACTTGAGAGTGCTCCAGAGGTAGTCCTCTACATCCTTGTCGGTAAATTTGGTGCCAATGTCGTCCTGCATGGCCAGAATCCAGCGGAGTACCTCTTGAGCGGCAAGACCGTGAAGAGGACCAGCGAGACCTAGCAGACCAGCGCTGTAACTGAGGAAGGGATCGCTAAGAGCGCTTCCAACAAGATGCGTAGCGTGAGCAGATACGTTGCCACCCTCGTGGTCTCCGTGGAGAGCAAGGTACAAACGTAGCAGATCGTGGAAATCTTCATTCTCCTTGCCACCCTTTCCGAGAAGTTCGGCAAAGTTGTATGACCAATCTTGGTTCACGTCAAGCTTCTGGTTGGCGACAGCGTCAATTTCGTTAGGGCGGAAGACTAGCGCAGCGACACGAGGAATCTTGGCCAACAACGAGATGCTGTCTTCGAAAGTGGGCTCCCAGTAATCAGCCTTAGGGAGACCCTTCTCATACGCCTTGGCGAATTTAGACTCAGTATTAAGAGCTCCAACGGCAACAGAGAGTTGAGTCATTGGGTGCATGCTCTTGGGGAAAGACTTGAAAAGGTCCAAAATGTGCTGAGGGAGGTACGATTTCTCAGCCAATTCACGAGAAAAGGCGCGGATCTGTGTAGTAGAGGGGATTTTTCCGGTCAACAAAAGCCAGAACATGGCTTCAGGAAGCATCTCTGTGCCTGATGTTCCCTTGGGGAGTTCCTTCTGGCAATCCTTGATGGTACGACCGTGGAATCGGATGCCTTCGTTGGCGTCAAGGACGGAGCCTTCCCAGACCATGGCCTTGAGGCCACGCATGCCTCCGATGGCGCTGGAGATTGTCACATTTCCAATGACTTCATCTCCACGAGCCTTGACTTGCTTGAGGAGTTCTCGCTTCTCCGGAATGACTTCTTTAAGGGTGGATTTGAGATCCGGTTCGGCTGTAGCATAGCCGCGAGTAGATACAATCAAGGGGCGGGAGGAAACCTATATCGCATATCAGTTATTTAACGTACGACAAGTACTTCTCCTCAATAATATCGCATACCTGAGCCAGCTTCCAGCCATAGCGAGCTGTTCTGGATGGTGGCAACATGCTCGTGGTGAGATACCAGCTTATCTGGGGGTGCGGGGTATGGTGTGGTAATCCGGGGTTGGGAGGCTCAGATGAAGTTGAAGATGAAGTTCAGTCACAATCCAGGCCCGTTGACCAAAACAGGTGGAACAAAGGAGATGATGTGTAGAGAGAAGCCGTGCTAGACGAAGAAAGAAGAGACAATGGCGTGCAGAAGAAGCTGAGATGGCAGCTCAACAACAGACGGCGGCCGGACAAGCTGTATTGCTGTCTTGTCACATACAGCGTACATACTGCAATACCCACACAACATAAATTACGCGCATACAGATCAGCGTAATGGCGCCCCGTTACCCCGTCGGTTGGACGCGGAGAGCCGAGGTCCCCCCTTCCTTCCACTCCACGTTCCGCGCATCAGACGGCATCTGCGGAATTGGCGAAACCTCACCCGCCGGACCGAATATCGCTGGTTTCTATCATACGTTCTATGTCCTTATTCTGGTTGATACTGGCCATATTCATCATTTGGGTCTGAGCTATCATAGTACTAGACCTCCGTGCTGATACGCCCTTTGATACTCCCCGCTGGTGGGGTGGGTACCTTTCATCCGATTCCGCATCAACAGGTTAACACCCGCCACACGCGGAGCCAAATAAGCTCTACACCACAACACCCCATCTACTTTGCGCCCGCCGAAATAATCTACTGCAGCAGACATACCATCTGACACCAGCTGCTATTCAAATTCTATCATGATTCGCAGCGTCGTGCGTCGACTGCCTCGACGGCCGTTCCGTCCAGCAACTGTTACCTCCAGAGCTCCAGTATACAGCTCCATCCGAATGTCCTCATCGTTACCGCCCGTCGTTCCCCCGGTCTCCACATCGCTTCCTTCAGACTCGTTTCAACTACTTTCCACGGCGGAAAAAGCAGGCGATGCCGAAAATGCTTTGTTTGAAGAACAAGTGAAGGAGGTAGAGGCGTGGTGGAAGACTCCTCGGTATGAGGGCATCAAACGTCCATACAGTGCGGCGGATATCGTCAGCAAGCGTGGGGCGCTGCAACAAACGTATCCCAGCTCAATAATGGCGAGGAAGTTGTTTAATCTGTTGAACGAACGAGCTGCAGAAGGCAAACCAGTCCATACAAGTAAGATCTCCTCTTTTCTTTTTACGCAATTGTAGAGACTGACGTTCCCAGTGGGCGCCATTGATCCAGTGCAAATGACACAACAAGCTCCAAACCAGGAAATTTTGTATATTTCTGGTTGGGCATGTTCTTCGCTCTTGACTTCGACCAACGAAGTGTCCCCGGATTTTGGCGACTATCCCTATAACACAGTACCAAACCAAGTGGAACGACTATTCAAGGCACAGCAATTACATGACAGAAAACACTGGGACGCGCGACGGAAATTAAGCCCTGAAGAACGAGCAGCGACTGAATATGTGGACTACCTGCGCCCCATCGTTGCCGACGGTGATATGGGCCATGGGGGTCTTTCTGCCGTGATTAAGCTTGCCAAGCTCTTTGCTGAAAAGGGAGCCGCCGCTGTACATTTTGAGGATCAATTACACGGCGGAAAGAAATGCGGCCACCTGGCTGGCAAAGTCCTTGTGCCGGTTGGTGAACATATCAACCGTTTGGTCGCTGCCCGCTTCCAGTGGGATTTGATGGGTACGGAGACACTCGTTATTGCTCGATCAGATGCAGAAAGTGGAAAACTCATCAGCAGCGCCGTCGATGTCCGCGATCACGAATTTATCCTCGGTGTTACTGAGGATGTCGAATCGCTTTCTGAGACTCTTCAGGCTATGGAAGCGGAGGGTGTTTCAGGTGCGGAGATTGACGCTTTTGAGAGCAAGTGGGTCAAGAACCATAAGCTTGTCACGCTTGACGAGGGTAAGCCTATCTCGTCCTTACATCCCACATATTCAAGGTCTAACAATTCTAGCCGTCGATGCCCATCTGAAAGCTCAGGGCGCATCTCAAGATGCTATCAACACTTACTGGAACCAGGTCAAGGCCAACCCTGACCTCTCCATGGCCAAGCGACGCGATCTTGCCAACACCCTTACCGATAAGCCTGTTGTCTGGTCGTGCGATGTTCCTCGAACTCGTGAAGGTTTCTATCATTACAAGGCCGGCTTCCCTGCTGCGACTAAGCGCGCCAAGGAGTTTGCTCCTTATGCCGATCTTCTTTGGGTTGAAACCGGAGACGCCAATGTTGAGAACGCCGCTACGCTTGCCGCCAACGTGCATGAACATTTCCCGGGCAAGAAGTTCGTCTACAATCTTAGTCCATCATTCAACTGGATGGCTCAGGGATTCACTGAGGCAACATTGAAATCGTTCATTTGGGACATTGCCAAGCATGGGTACGAATTGCTGCTTACTTTCGACTGATCTCGCTGACTTTTGTGTAGTTTCGTTCTCCAGCTGATCTCCCTCGCTGGTCTTCACACCAACGCCACCATCACCACTGAGCTCTCGCGTGCCTTCAAAGATGAGGGAATGCTTGCCTACGTTCGACTCGTCCAATCGCGCGAGAAGGAGCTTGGCGTAGATGTCCTCACGCATCAGAAATGGAGCGGCGCTTCTTATATGGACGGAATCCTAGGATCGATCCAAAGTGGCAGCAGCAGCAGCAAGAGTATGGGTGAAGGCAACACCGAAACAGGTATGTAGGCATCCGCAAGCTGCGATCTGCACTGGCTAACAACTCGACAGGATTCTAAGCATTTCAAAGATGATGTGCGTTCTAAATTAGTCGTTTACCTGTATGCATTAGAAGCGAGGCGGTATCAATCCATCAGTATTCACTCACTATTCGTTACTTGATACTCAGTAACAGTCCACAGTAAGATGTCTATCTGGAGTGCCAGCCAATGGATTGGTAAGCCAGGCCCAGCACAGACGCTGATTGGGCCGTCACCGCCACAGATTTTCACATGAGCCGCTAAGATAAAAGATTTGAGAGAAAAAAGTCTTGGGTCAGCCCCGCGTTGCCTCTGTTATTTTTTTTTCTTCCTAATCTCTTCCCTGCCCTCAACCCTCCTGCTTCTTCCTTTCTCCGTTATATCGGACAGAAGCTTGAGTCAAGCCTTCTTCTAGGGCTTCTATTCTCACATATCTCTTTTTGCCTTATTTTTTTTTGTTTCTTAGTCTTTCCGGTTTTGTACATATATTACAGGCAGGCAGTCGCCAAAAGGATATCGGGCATTATCGACAACGAATACTTAACGACTTCATACCTTTCAAGTATACCCACATATTTTTTCATACTATAGAATGCCTCATATCTCATCTCCCGAGATGTCTTCCATGCCGATTGCAGTCTCCAAAACCCCTTCCTCTGTCCCTCCGACCGAGGATGAGGTCGCCTCCCTCGTCCACACTATTTTCTCCGCCAAAACTTCGCAAGAGTCGCTTGACGCTTCTTACGCCCTTACGAATCTCTTCATCAACTCCCTCGGATACCGTGGAATCATCGCCTACAACCTTATTCCTCAAATAAAAAAAGCCGCAGCCGATAAGAAAGATGGAGCGAAAAGAGAGAGTGCCATGCTCATCCTCGGCGCTCTGTTCGAACTGTTTCCCCGAAAAGACCCCCTTAGTGAGGTGGTGTTCCTCATTCAAGATGGTGGCATTTTGAACATCGCTTTGGATGCTCTAGCCGATAAAGGAGCAGTCGTTCGTGAGGCCGCTCAATACGCCGTCGATGCGCTTTTCGCCGGTTTGAAGCCCGAGTCTCTCGTCAACGCTCTCCTTCCAGCGGTCCTCCGGTACCTTGGCAAAAGCTCCGGTAAATGGCAGGGTGCAGTAGGCGCCTATGCCTTGTTGGAGAAAATGGCCAACAAAGCCAAGATTGGCACCGGTACTAAAGATGAAGAGCGACAGAAGGATCTGCTTCGTGAGGCGATGGGCAACACTTTGAAAGATGTCATTCCGGTAGTCGAAGCTGGCATGCACGACTTGAAAAATGAAGTGGCCAAGCAAGCAGTCAAGACAATGACCGCTGTCACCACCCTCATCACTAATGAAGACGTTATCCCTCGTATCCCATTGCTCATTACTGCTATGGAGAAGCCCTCCTCGGAGAGTTTGCAAAAGACAATCCATGCTCTTTCCCAGACCACCTTCGTTGCCATTGTCACTTCGCCAGTTCTCGCCCTTTTGACACCTCTTTTGGAACGATCACTTAACACTCCCACGACTTCCCAGGAAGTGCTCCGTCAAACCGTTGTGGTCGTGGAGAACTTGACAAAACTCGTCCACGACCCCACAGAAGCCAGGACTTTCCTTCCCAAGCTTAAGCCTGGTGTACAGGCCGTTGAAACTCGTGCTTCTCTTCCCGAAGTGCGTGAACTCGCCAACAGAGCCTTGAGCGTTATCAAGAAAGCTATGGGTGATGATAATGGAAATGTCGCAGACGGAGCTGTCGTCAAGACTACCTCTGACGATGTGTTGAAGGTCCTCGATGCTAAGATTGTCGCTCACGGTGGACCAGCCCAGCCAGGCGAGGCCAAATTTTTCGATATCGTCAAGTCTTACATTGCGGATATGGTCCGCGAGGACATCAATGTCAGAATGCTTGATCGCATTACCGAATGTGTTGGGCCTTATCTCGCCACTTTTGTTCAAGACGGACAAAATGACGCCGTTGCTTCCGAGGTCCAGGAACATTTCGTTGAGGAAGACCACCGCAGATTCGGCGCTCCCGTCCAAGAAGATGATGGTGAGGTCGAAATTGTCAACGCAGACTTTTCCCTCGCCTACGGTGGTATGCTTCTGTTGTCTCACACCAACCTCCGCCTGTTGAAAGGGCATCGTTATGGTCTATGTGGTCGCAACGGTGCGGGTAAATCCACACTGATGCGCAGTATCGCCAATGGAAAGCTTGAGGGATTCCCGCCCAAGGAAGTTCTCCGTACTTGCTTTGTCGAGCACAACCAAGGCGAAAGCGCTGAACTCAGCATTCTCGAATACTGCGCTCATGACCCCGAGCTCCAGAATGTCAGCAAGGAAGAAATTTCCACTGTGTTGAGCGAGTTCGGCTTCACCGCTGGTCCTGAAGGTCGTCAATCACAGAAGGTCGGATCACTCTCTGGTGGTTGGAAAATGAAGCTCGCTCTTGCCCGTGCCATGCTCATGAAGGCCGATGTTCTCTTACTCGACGAACCTACTAATCATCTCGATGTTGCCAATGTCAAATGGTTGCAAGAATATCTCAAAGCCCACACCAATATCACCAGTCTAATCGTCAGTCACGACTCTGGATTCTTGGACGAGGTCTGCACAGATATTTACCACTACGAGAGCAAAAAGCTCGTGTGCTACAAGGGTAACCTTGCAGACTTTGTTAAGGTCAAGCCAGAAGGCAAGAGTTACTACACTCTGTCCGCATCCAACGTTCAATTCAAGTTCCCACCTCCCGGTATTCTGACTGGTATCAAGTCACAGACCAAAGCCATCCTTCGAATGACCAACTGTACATACACATACCCAGGAGCCAGCAAACCTTCCATTTCAGATGCCAACATCACATTGTCTCTCTCTTCTCGTACCGCTATCATTGGAGGCAATGGTGCCGGAAAGTCAACCTTCATCAAGCTCTTGACCGGAGAGACTGTGCCCCAGACTGGTCGTGTTGAGAAACACCCTAACCTTCGTATTGGATACATCAAGCAGCACGCTCTTGAGCACGTCGAGATGCATCTCGAAAAAACACCCAACCAGTATCTGCAATGGCGATATGCCAACGGTGACGATCGCGAGGTGTACCTCAAGCAGACTCGTATTTTGACCACTGAAGAGCGTGAGCAGATGGAGAAGCCCGTTGACCTTGGTAGTGGCCAAGGCCCACGACGCATTGAAGCTCTTATGGGTCGACAGAAGTGGAAGAAGTCGTTCCAGTATGAAGTCAAATGGGTTGGACTGCTTCCCAAATTCAACACCATGATTTCCCGCGAGACGTTGACCGAGTTGGGTTTCTCCAAACTGGTGCAAGAATTCGACGATCATGAAGCGTCCCGTGAAGGTCTCGGTTACCGTATCCTCGAACCCAAGGTCATCGCCAAGCACTTTGAAGACGTTGGTCTGGACCCCGAGATTGCTAACCACAACCAGATCTCTGGCTTGTCTGGTGGTCAAAAAGTCAAGGTCGTTTTGGCCGGTGCCATGTGGAACAACCCCCACTTGTTGGTCCTCGACGAACCTACTAACTTCTTGGACCGTGACTCCCTTGGAGGTTTAGCCGTCGCCATCCGCGACTACAAGGGTGGTGTAGTCATGATCTCCCACAACGAAGAATTCGTCGGCGCCTTGTGCCCTGAGCAAATTCACATTGCCGACGGTCGCGTCACCCACCGCACCAGCACAGCCGTGGCGGCGGATCGATTCGAAGACAGCCAGCCCGGCTCGCCTGCACCCAACAGCACTGTTCCCAGCACCGTGGCCAGCTCTGTCGTGTCCAGCGCCGCACCATCAGCCGTCAACTCCGGTGCTGAAGATACCGGCGAGCTGAAATTCAAGGCCAGGAAGAAGAAGAAGCTTACCCGCGCTCAAGTGAAGGAGCGCGAAGCTCGTCGTCGACTCCGCCATATCGAGTGGCTCAATTCACCAAAGGGTACTCCCAAGCCTGTCGATACTGACGATGAGGAATAAGCTTTCTGCTGATGTCAATAAAATAATATTTTCTGTTTTGCAACTTTTTTCCCTTTTGTGACGATTCTTGATGAAAGATACATTGTTTCATGATAGAGGTATCGATGCATGGTTTGCTTATTCATATAGACTGGGATGGCGTTTTTTTCTTTTGTTTTCTCATTATCTTTTGGTTGATAGTAGACATTGTTGATTCCCATTACAATAATTCATGGTACTTATATTTTCGCCCATCTGTGATACCGTTAGATAAAGTTGCTGTCAATACATTGTAACTACCCTGGTAGTTGCATACACCATTCTTCTCACTCTTCGAAGCTATATTCTAAGTAGAATTCCAATTTTATATCATCCTGCCTATAACTCCCAAGGCATCATCATGAATATCAAACAATGTACCATTTCCCAGCCACACATTGATAATGCTGCGCCACATTTGACGGACCGGAGATGTGGCTGAATAATCATTCTTCTCCGCGCGGAATGACTTCACTGGTTTAAACCCAGAGCAGCAGGACTGTCTGAGTCAATTACATTCGAAAGCGAGCAGATACTGAAGAATAAATAGCTACAGTGAAGCGGAGCGATCCGATAGTTACATCGACAAGATGTCCACAGGGAAATGGCTCAAGATGCTCGTGGCGTAAGTTCCTAGCACCACCCGCTTACAAACACGACGAAGAAGAGAACGTTTACTAATCGCCCACTCGATTTTCTACAGAGGCACTATCGTCGCCGTCGGAGGACCGCTCTTCGTCCAATCAATCCGCCCCTCAGACGAGGAACTATTCAGCGTAAGCTCCCATCGCCCAACAACTCAATCACAGCCGAACGATAACTGAGTGTGATTACAGAGATACAGCCCCGACCTCAAGAAGGCTGCGCTCGAGAACCGCGATCGTCAGGAGAAGGAGTACAATGAGTATGTGAATAAGTTGAAGGAGTGGTCCAAGTCTGATAAATCGAGTATGTCCCTAGATCTTCGATCAACAGGAGAGAGGAGAGGAGTAAGGAAGAGTCAAGCTGATTTGTGGTAGTCTGGTTCGCCGTCAAGGAAGAAGAAGCCGCGAAAGTGAAGGGACAAGCGCCTACGATATCTACGACGGCATCGACGTCGGCACGATCAAAAGAGGAAGAGCGAATACAGAGGGAGGAGATGCGGAGGGAGTTGCAGGGGGGGAAGTGATAACTCAAATTTCGGAACAGGGCGATTATTCTTGGGACATCAGAAGCAATGTTCTGGGTTTTGTATTTCTACGTCAAAATGTATTATATGGTCACGAATCTCATACTCTTGACTCACTAAAGGCTCAGAACCTGGACTAGGAGATGGGGGGGAGAGAGAGATTGGCTCGGTATATCTATCCATGCCTCTTGCATTAGATGTCGTGTCAGTGTAGTACCTGATCAGACATGGCAAATCTGCCCACTAGCAGGCATCACTCATGCGCTTGAACATAAATCACACGAAAACAACTATGTTATTAGTGACTCCATTATGAATTATTGCCCCCGCGATGGAAGCTTAGGGCTCAGTCCCAAATAGGAAGTCTCCATACATGTCCAACTCAAAGCATTCATACACGATGCGAAGATTACCTTGCATTCAGCGTGTCCTCAGCAGATAAGCCGATGGTCCCGCCGTACTACTTACCCCTTTCCAGCGCTCGAGCTGAACAAAGGAGACATTAATTAGTACTACTATATTTTCCTACATGATAAATGCCGCTGTGATCGGCATTTCCGTTATAGTAAGTCATGTAATCATGGTGTCAAGAGAGAATATTGGTTGCTGATCTAGACGGATCTCTATACTCCATATTTGGTTTTTATACTTCCGATGCATGCAAGAGTATCTACCTATGCTTCCAAGCGACCCAGATAGTTTGAATTACATAGCTTATGCTCTTCGGTGGGGAAGAAGTTCCAGACCCATAGTATTCCTGCAAATTCCGGCGTAGTAAATACAAGACATTGCGTAGGGCCAATAGGGCTTTGACGTACAATGCCCCCCCCCCCCCCCCCAATCAATAGCCTTGGTTGATACTCGCACGCCTATAGCACCTTAAACAGATCCCCTTGTCAAACACCAGTGTTCGGTCTGTACATACATGCCCACGGTGGATTGTTGGGCCACGTGGTGGAATAGTTGTTGCTGTATATGCAGCACGTATACCAACTTCGGAAGAACGTAGAGGGAGTATTCGAACTCTCATTCCCATATACATGTTTGCGACTTAATAGGCCGTGCCATTTCGCGATTTCCGCCGTGTCGTTCGCTTGTTCGTTTGTATTGCCAAGTTGATCAAGCAAAGTATCTTTGGGAACGCTATCGTGGTCATCCTTAGGTGTTGCAGTGCAAGCAGGGGTCAGCACTCTCGACAACGCAATGAAACTTGACAATCTCATGACTAGATTTCTTGTTGTCATGATCTTGAAGGTTCGGAGGTAGAAAATGTTCTAAGAGAGAGAAACATTGGATAAGAAGCGCAGCATTATACTTATAGGGACTTCATAACCTCGGAGCTTGGTGAATTCTATATTCGGCTCTTGAAGATACTGGGCAGGATGGTATTATTAGATATTATAGGTGAAGTGTACAGTGCAGCGAGGCACAACTGGCCTGCAAATCAGAGGAAATCGCGTAAAAAGACGAGAGTCTTGTTTTTATTATAGAAGACAATTCCCTGTTTGAAGTCAGAATCCAGAAGAAAGACACGATACTAGGCTTTGAGACATCGTACAAGTGGTCATGAGTGAAACATCTCACTGTGAGTATGTAACCTCATAGTATGACTGTGATGTGGTATTCAATGTCCATAGTATCCCAGCTCGTGAAACTCTGCCGCTTGACACGATCAGCTGCCCCAGACGGTAGAGACTTTACATATGTTATGAGCTGACCTTATGTTATGCTTAGGCGAAACCCTCACGGATATCGAAAGGTAACAGCGCAATATCTGACTCTTGGAGAACCTGATATACGAAGCTATTCTTAGATCCCGAATGCTTGCGCTATTAGCGCCTATCTATAGTCGTACATCGTCTAGACTCATATGATACTGGGCAACCCTGGGTGCGGAAGTTTTCTTTCCTTTCTCATTATATGTTTTGTATTTAGTTGATATGCTCTTATAGTGAGCACCAGATGGAACCAACCCGTAACCCATAGCTATTCTTCCCGAGTAGAGGACGTTACGACATACCTATGTGTATATATAGCACTTGAAAAGATTCATGCAATAGCAGTAGAATTTCAGATAAGTATAACATAGCTGTTGAGGCTTGCTAGTGTCAAACAAAACTGAAATATGGATCAAAATGAAGACAGCGATGACTGTTGAACATCGCTGACATCAAAGAGAAAATTATCAAGGAGTGGACGAACGAAAACTTAGAGCAGTAGCTGTTGAAGCTTGCTCATGTCAAATAAACCGAAATTACAAAATAGATCAAATTGAAGATAGCGACGACTGTTGAAGATCGCTACTAGCAAAGACAAAATATCAAAATGAGAGTGGACAATGAACAGGTAGAGCAATAGCCGCTGACGCTTGATAGTGTTATGAAAGACAGGTGAAAATAGGTAGTAAGATTGACAATGCTACCTTCAATACCCCCAAACACGGCTCCTTCGATGAACAGGGCCTTCAAATTAGGTGGTAGTGTATGTTATACCTGGGCTAGTGCCGCCAGCGTTTTGTACAGTCACCGATATTGGACCCGCAGTTCCAACTGGAGGCGCTACGGCGCTGATGGTGTTGTCGTCTAGGACAACGAAACTGGTTGGCAAACCACCGAAGAAGACGTTTGATGTGCCTGTAAATCCGCTCCCTGTAAGGGTCACGTTGTTACCTCCTGAGCTAGGCCCACTTGTTGGAGATACGGCAGTGAGAGTTGGTGGAGCGACATATTGAAAAAGGGTCCCATTACTGAAGGCAACGGGAGTGTTGATGGTAACGGATACTGCACCGGTTCCGGGAGGAGAGACGGCAGTTATGAGGTTATCAGATGCCACATTAAAGGAGGCTGCTGGAGTTCCTCCAAAGAAAACTCCAGTTGCATTTATCAGCCCAGCCCCGTTGATATTCACCGTTGTGCCACCTGTCGTCGGTCCCTGGGTGGGACTACTAGAAGTGATGACTGGTGGTGGCTGGAAACTGAAGCTCAATGAACTATCTGTGCCACCTGGAGTAATGACGGAGACTGGGACTGTGCCAACAGCATGTGCAGGTATGGTGAAGTCAACTTCAGTATCGTCAACAACACCAGTAATAACAGCAGGGGTTGATCCGAAAAGGACACTTGTCGTTCCTGCTAAGCCAGTGCCGGTTATAGCAGCAGGAGTACCACCAGATATCACACCTGCAGTTGGGAAGATAGCAGTCGGTGCCGGCAGCGCAATATAGGTGTAGGGGACAGGAGGACTGACAAAAGTGCCCGAGGTCACGGTCAAATTAACAGGACCAGGAGCAGTTCCGGCTGGCGCAGTGGCATTGATAGCTGTAGGTGATAGAATAACGAAAGCGGTAGCTGGAACACTGCCAAACGTAATACCAGTCACGGTATTGAGGTTTGTGCCTGTTATAGTGACAGTATTTCCGCCTGCTATTGGTCCCGAATTTGGAATCAAAGAAGTAATTGAAGGTACGGGGGTGGGATTGTATGTATATGGAACCCCAGTACCGGTACCAGTTGGGCCAGTTACTGTAACAGTCACCGTATCACTTCCAGGGGGCGCAATTGCAGTGATAGATGTGTCATTGATCACTGTGAAGCTGAGGGCAGGGGTAGTACCAAAATTTACCTGCGTGGCGAATGTGAAACCAGTTCCCGTCAACAAGACTGAATTCCCCCCGGCAGCAGGACCGGTATTAGGGACAGCACTAGTGACTACAGGTAGGGGTCTCACAATATTGTAGGTATAGGTCAGAGGAGTAGCACTGGTACCTGCTCCATTCGTGGCATTGACAGATGCTGGACCTGCACCAACTGGAGCTGGAGGCACCACCACAGCAACCTGGGTGCTGGATAGAATAGCAAAGCTAGGAGCATTCACAGTAGTAGTGCCCTGTGTGAAGCTCACATTGGTCGTGTTTAACAGACCAGTACCAGTAATTGTTGTCACATTCCCACCGGTTACCGGGCCATTATCGGGACTCAGAGAGGTAAGTGTAGGCGCAGTAATACTTTGATAGTTAAAAAAGTCTGGCTGAGTGCTACTACCACCTGGGGTAGTCACAGTCACTCTTGCCGTCCCCGGAGCAAAAGGCCATACAGGAGTTGTGACAGAGACTGTTGTTGCAGTACTGCTTGATGGCGTCGCCGTCACGGAGCTAGTGCCACTACCAAAGGTTACTAAAGTGGCTCCAGATAGGTTGGTACCAGCAATCAATAACGGGGTGCCACCGGAGGTCGGCCCAGTGGTAGGATTGATTCCAGAGACAGTAGGTGCAGTAGCCATTGTTGGAAGAGATCGCAAGTAACAAGACTATTCAGGATTGAGTGGAGTGCAACGTATAGTGCAATGAGTTGGAAAGCTTGTGTTGATGGTTGATGAATATATGTAGACATCGGGAAACTTCTCGGTTTAAATAGACGTTTTGAGCGCAGTGTTTATTGCTGTCATCCTCAGCAATCTGATTGAGGTCGTCAGTTGATGTCTAAGAAATTTAGGGCTTGTCATACCCTATCCTACCACCAATTCCCCGCCAATCCCCAATGCTATGGTTGTTATACAGGGTTAACGATTTGACGTATGCATCTCGGCTGTGGAAGCACAGAGAGCTTCTGCTTCTGTTTGGCGCTCCCTTTATTTGGGCTTAACTTGTCACGAAGTTCTTCACCATACTCAGTGTCTTTCTAGCGTAGTATAGTTGCCTCACAATAGTCAGGCGATCGTATCTGGAGAAACACAACATCCCCAGAGAAGACACTCCTGGAGGGATACACAAAAGGAAAATTCGTATCTAACCCCCCTCAACCACGATCACGCTCTTCTCTGCCAGGAGCTCATTGGTGAGCATGCAATGTGTACAATGAGTGAGGTGAGCATCTCAAGAGTCCTTCAGTATTCTTCCTGGGGTACAGGAATCGCTTCACTTTCACCATAAATTAGTCATCAAGGTCTCAGGCACTCAATTTCTGCATGTCTTGATCGTCGAAAACATCCGAATACTACCCACCTCCCATTATTCGTGACTGTAGGGTTGTGCAATAACCTCATAAGAAATCAATGGTGGCGGCCCATTCTCCTTGGTTTCAAGGTACAAGTCAAGTAGACATTAAATGTGACTAGGCGCCTCCCGTCAATTGATACTTCCAATTGTGTCCTTTCACTGCGTATTGGATTGCGTGATACCACCGAGTTATGGCACTTGAAGGCTTCCACATCGATCACTTGGACATCAATAACATTTGAACCCCCAGACTCTAAAGTTGTAAGACCAGCATCGTCGATTCTTTCCTAGACACTCACGTACCGTCCTCTTACCACTTAACCTGCGACCCTCAATACGACCAAGTCATTTCAATGGGTTGATCGGATCATCGACCGGATTGTGGTACTCCAGAGGATCTAGTCCGGCCTTTTTGGAAGACATTGCTCCAACAATGGGCCTCCTATTGAAGGAATATTTCGGACGGACTGGTATTGTGTTGGAGAATGACTGCCGAATTGACTGTCGATTGATGTCAGATAATTCGGATGCCCAAAGCCATCAACATATGAACCTTCGCCCAATGTACCTAAGATTTGACTTGAGGCCTTATGACTGTGTTCCTTGGAGTATTGCGGCCTCAAGTCTGCTAGTTATTCCTCATCTTGCTAAAGTATCTGGTTAAACATAGATTGGAACTTCATGTATTTCAGACAAAAACACAGATACAATATTTTTCACCAATTGGCCAGTGGCATGAAATTAAGGAAACGAAGGCTCTTTGCAGAGTGCTGGAGCCAGTAAATCACCGGCAACCCATACAATACCATCATCGCCAGGTAATCACCAAAACGTCCGTTTCGAGATCAATGATACGACTTGAAGAGCTTAGATGACATTTAACCGCGGCATGTACAATGGTCAGCAGAATCGATGTCTTACCTACTCAAGCAATTGTCTCAGAGGCTTGTCTCACCAGAATATGTGCGAAACATGGTGGAAATGAACATGAAAAGTATTCCAAGGAATGAATTGCTACGTTGATGAGACACGGACATATTCTGGTCCTGCACAATTCGCCGTTCATTTTTATAGTCAGATACCCAGAGAAGGAGCTCATGTCTTTCGCAAAGGCATTTTTGGCCTGGGAAAATCTGAGGAGAGGAACCAGATAGAGGGAAAGCACGGATTGTCTTCAGCATTTTTCTTTATACAGGTAGACATTTTCGATTATTCTTAAACGAGAGTTATGTTAGAATATCCTGTAATGTAGCGTAAAGTATCATTATAAGATTGGAGCTCACTCCATTGCTGGCACTTTAGACTATTAATGGCAGAAGAGCTCATATTCTCTCAATTTGCCATCTTTTATATGGCTGAAGAGCTCTTGTTTGGAGTTAGGGTTGCATACAACCTTGGGGGACAGGCGACATCAAGGTAGGGCTTGTATATACCAGTTTCCTGGAAAGGCCAGTTATACTATTGTGTCCGGATGATGGATGAAGTTTGTACACACAAAGTAGAGTCAGCAAAATCTTGGAAGCCTTTTTGTCCTGAACATTGTCCCATGCCCATGGAGGGTGCCAATGACTTGTAATCGGTAATAAGTAGATGTGCTCGTTTACAGGCGCTATCACCTGGGCAAGTATGGAGCAGAAAGACGAAGGAAAACATATGTCCCTTATCCCATACATGATGTGACCTCTGCGCTAACATCGGGATTAGGAAGTCCAGCAGCTGCGGCTCCTCATCGGCTCCTCATAGTTCCCTAATTCGATGTATCAGCTGACCTCATTGGTATGTTCGGGCTGCGCGAAGTCCTCCTGTCTCCTAAGTAGCGTCTATTACAGTTACTGTTACGTTGAGACAATCTCCACATGACGTTGATCCGTGATGATCATCCCCGCTTGCTATATCATACCATACTGGATCACCTATAATGCGCGCAACTTTTTGGACGAGTTGGTTGTTCCAGCATTATATAATATCTAATAATCGTTGATTCAGAAATTTGTTACATAGAAGCCTCTGATTCCTCTTGCCTAGCACACAAGAACTTGTTTTTTTTTTTTCCCTCCTTCCTCTCCTTATGCTACGTTTAATTTTCAGAGAGGAGTCCCGTGATTCTGCATAGGCTGTTTATAGATGCTAGAAGATTTTGAGTTTACATAGAGAAGAAACCTCCTATTGGAGAGCTTGTTATATTTTCAAGATAATAGGGCACTTATTGGCTAGGGTAAAAACTCGGAATGAGAGGTGGAGATATGCTGCCGATCTTTGACCATGTCTTAGTTGTATATCTTGGATGTCTCACTCATGTTTCTTTGGGCACTTGTTGAAGAACTCGTATTACGTAGCTTAAGAACTATATGTCTTGGAATGAATGATGCTACATGATGCTCTGAGATGTTGTTGTGTACAAAAAGCCCTAATCACCTCACGGTCTACTGGTCATTATCGCATCAACACCACAGCCATTTCTTCTATAAGAACAATTCTTATTTCCAAAGTCAATCGCTGTCAAACACTCAGAATTCCTGACCAATAACGTCAATCGCAAACCATCTTCAACATGAAGTTCACTTCAATCATCACTCCTGCCGTGCTTGCCGCAAGTGCAATGGCACTTCCCACCTCACAGAAACGCGATGGCTCTACAGGACCTTTTTCTGTAATCGCTCTCCGCTCTGCATCGCCTATCCATCTCCAACCTGTCAATGCTGCTGGCGAAAGATTCTGGATTGGCGGTCAGACTGCCACCTACTGTCCCTCAGAGGTCGTCGACCCATGCCCTCCTGGCACGGAAACCGTTTGGGCCAATACTAATGCCTTGGTATATCCCACCCCCTACTCCCCCTCAAGTTAGTGCTAACAAATATAAAGGACGTCGAAGTCCCAGGCGGCCAGGAGGTCTATGTTGACCCCTCTGGCGCCCTCGCTTTCACCCAGGCCCACTCAGCCAATATCCCGGCGGGCGCTGCCCTAGGACCATTCACTTTTACCCCCGGTACACAATTCGGCACATACTCGACCAGCGCTTTCGGTGCCACGGGCTTCATGGCATGCCCCGATGATGCTGCCAATCCTACCAAGTGGCAGGTCTTCGCCGCTTTCCAGGGTGCCTCGGTCCCGACTGGTAATGTTGGGGATTGTTTGGGATTTGACGCTGGTGCGCCTGCGTTCACGGGGGATATTCCTGCTTGGCAGTACATCTAGATGTCCTGTCTTCGAAGCTTTGATGTTGCGATCGATCCTGTAGACATTTCGTTATTCAGGGAGATTTGAGGATTCTTTTTTTTTTTTTCCTATACATGTTTTAGTAGGATTTATAATTTTGATCAAGTTCTCTCCAATGACTCCTTTACATTAGGAAGGTACATGTACCGGTACTCGTGCTCCTCCTTCCTTGACATCAAACCCCCTCAACTCATCTCATCTTCATCTCAGCTATGATCTTTCTTCGTCACGCAGAACATATCGAGAATTAACATAAATACATTGAACATCATGCTCGCTAAAGACCTCCCACCCAACCTCTCCACGGTCGAGCAGAACGACCTCCAAGGCCTTGAAGAACGTCTCGTCGACCTCGACCGCAAGATTCTCGAGTGCCACGACCGCCTCCTCGAGAAGAGCGACTACCTGGTCACAGCCACAAACCATATTCGGGACGAACTACAGACCCTGACTCGGCACCTGAACAACCAAACCTCCATAATCAATAGCACCCGCCACATCGTCTCCGCCCAAGCGCGCACCATAAGCGCCCAGGCATGTAAGATAAGATCACAGCAGGAGATAATCGACGTTATGCAGCGGAACATCATTCGCCTCGGGACGTGGTATTCCGAGTTTTCGGGAAGAGTGAATTCGAATGACGAGATACTATCGAACAGAGCGGATGAGGTTCGCGAGTTATGGGAGTCGTTAGAACGGCACACGCGCTTTACGGAGCAGATTGCGAAAGAAACGTATTGGATGCATGTTTATACGAAGCAGGTTATGCTCATGAGGGCGTCGGAGATGGCGTTGATTGGTGCTTCTGCAGGTCGTGCAGATGATAGAGACGATGATGACGATGAAAGGAGTGATTCTGATACAGCCGCCAGTGTTTGCACGGGGTCGATGCTTATCCCGCCACAGCAGCACATTATGTTTGATAAAATTGTTGTTCGCATGATCGAGGATGCGATGCCGAATCGACTGGAAAAGGTCTGTGACGGATTCAAGATTGTTCACGGGTGCTCGGCATTCAAACATGGCAGGCAAGCTGCGCAGCCGCCGAAAAGTGAATCTGATGCAGATGGAGAGATGCTCCGCGAGCATTCAGGCCATGGTCCACTGTTAGTTTGACACATTCTTTTCAAGTTTTGGCCGCTTTTGAGACTTGGTGTATATGTTATACTGGTTTTTGTGCCTAGCTTTTAGTCCTGCATAAATACGAAACACTTGGTATAAAGAAGACATAGATTCCTATAACGATCGCCCTTGTATTACAGAAAGCTGCTTGGACTCTTATCCTGCCTTGACGAAAATCTATAGAATAGCTAAATCAAGAAGACTTGACCTTCTCCTCAGCAGCCTTGACGGCCCCCTTTGCACTATCCGTAACGAGTTTCGCGCTTTCGACGGTATCAGCAGCGATATCCTTGGCAGCCTCCTTGGCCGAGCCCTCCTGGCTTCGGCGCCAGAGGAATATTCTGGTCAATTGTGCGGTTCCGGTTAAGGCGAGGAAGAAGTTGACAGCAGCAAGGCTGAGCAGTCAGTATACCTCTGCCAAAGAGGGCCAAGGAGAGAGAGAGAAAAGGGAAGGGACATACAGCATGTTCTTGGGGGTGATGACGAAACACCAACGAGTCCATATCGTGCCGGTTGCGACGAGAGCGAGGTTCTGCGTCAAGGAGAGCTTTTCGGCGGGACGCGCAAGGTCGGAAATACCCGCGACGACGAGGGACCACTATTGTACCGAATATCAGAATGACTATCCTCCCTCACGATGCCAACGAAGCATTGTAATCATACCTTCATAACAGGAGCCCTACCACCAATCCAATTAGCCTTGACAATCCTCTAGTTCAAGAATGAACGGGGGGGGGGGGGGAAGATTTACCAAAAATGAACAGTCTTGAATCCAACCGGGCTATTCCACATCCTCTGGAAAGCGTTCTGTGACTCCCCGGTGCCCGCAGCGCTGGCCTCGGTGCTCGAGAAGCGGAAGCCCTTGTTGTTGCTCACATTTTGGCGAAAGTTACGCCATGCGGCGCGCGAGTTGGCGAGGAAACGTAGACCGACACGGGATGACATTTTATCTGTCTTGATACGCTGTTTTGGGATTTGATGACGGATTTTATGAGGTCGGGGTTTGTCGGACAGGTCGGTGTTTCGGCGGTGGCTTCGACGCTCTCTCTCAGAACAGGCGGAAAGAGTGGAGAGATCGATACAGTCACTATTGTGTTTAAATCGTTCGATGGAATACCCTCAACCCCTCTGATATGGTGATGTAGAGTACAGAGAATGAGTCCGATGGAGTCCTCAGTCCGCTGCCAATTCTCACCGGCATCGGCCCCCAGCTTTTTGCGGCCGCTGATTGGCTTTGGCTCGGAGACTACGGCGTTAAACGCGCTGATGTAATCACACCCTCTGTAATTGGTCGAAGCGCAGAACTTCACTTCGCAACCTCGTCAACATCATTAGAGACGGTAGAGAAGCTCCGTTGCAATTGACAATCAATTGACCCTCGACTCCCGCCAAACTCCTTTAAACAGCAGAGATAAATTGAGGAGAAAAATGTCCGCAAAATACGCCTTCAATAAATCCCTCAAAGAACTCCGGTTCCTTTTCTGCCAGACCTCATCCCACAGCGATGCCACGCGGTACGTCCCCCAACCCTCCCTCTACTCGATGGCACACCGCTAATTCTTTGATTGATTGGGGCGGGGTGATAGATCGTTCCTGAACCGCGCATACCCAACCATGAAGAAGAATAACCCATACGTCCCGATTCTGATCCGCGAGGCGTCGGGGACTGAGCCGAGGGTTTTCGCTCGATATGGTGCGTTTCTCTCATCTTTACCTTTTGAGGTGAATGACCATAGCCAGTTGACAAGCAGCTAATATGCGTGGGAAATACAGAGTTCGGAAAGGAGAAACAGGAACTACTAGCCGGTACGCATACTGCAATTTCTACGAAATTGTGCATTGCTAATCAGATTGATGCAACAGGCTTGACGGATAAAGAAATTGAGGAGAAGATTACGACGCTCGTGAAGCAGACCCTTTAGTTTACGGCTTTTTATAAGTTTTCACTCTCCCGAGCGATGCGATACGATGCGATGCGATACAGTCATATACACAAAACCGATTGGAACCGCCCAGCAAGCAGATTAGAGACGCCATTGCCAATGCCATGGGAATGATCAATCGGCAATGAGATGAATGGCTGAAGGCCCTGTCTATCACGAGATGAAGGGGCATGGTCAACGGATATCGCGGGTTACCTGTATTTGTACTCTAGAATATGTTTATCTCCTGCATTTCGCTCCTTGTATTCTCTATTCCAATCTCGAAGTGTAAGTAAGTATTCAGTTCGACCATAACTTATACTGTCTTGTTGAACGTTAAATGCTAGAGATTCAAAGCGCGTGTAACGTGGCAGAATGATGATGATACCAATGTAGATCGATGCAGATTGTGATCATATACAATAAATATAATAAATACACCGTATACCATTCATTCAAAATGGTGGTAAACCAATCAGTCAATATCCAATTCCAGACTCCACGCAAACGCCATCCACCTCGTATGCATTTACCAGAACCAGAAGTAAAGGAAAGAACGCAGTGCCATGCAGTGATATGACTAGGCAAAAAAACAATACAAGAAAAACAAAATCAAGGAATGTGACATCAAGAAGCCTCGCCATCTTCCTCCTCGACAATCGTCGCAAACTTTTTCAAGACTTGCTTCAGAGCTGGCCGGCGGATCGGTTTACTCAGAAACATGTCCATGCCACTCTCAATGCAGTCTTTGATATTACTCTCCTCCGCAAACGCACTGAGCGCCACGATAGGCGCGGAATAACCCATTTGTCTAATTAGTCTCGTACTCTCCAGTCCATCGAGGTTCGGCATTTGGATATCCATGAAAATCAAATCGAATTTATTCCCTTCGGACATAGTCGCTTTCACCGTGTCGTAGGCTTCTTGTCCATCCTTGGCGACAGTGACATCGTAGATATCCTCGAGTTTGAGCATGCGGAGGACGACTTCTTGATTCACGGCATTGTCTTCGGCGACAAGGACGCGTATTTTTGCGCTTGTGCTGATGTCTGATGATGTCGACAAGGTGGATGTGAGCTGGACGTGGCGTTTTGTGTCGGACGATGGGTTGGTAGGAGTGTTGGCAGTGGTGGTGATGTTGTTCATAGGGGGAGATGATGGGGGTGCAGCTGCAAAGAAGGGCTGGCTTAGACCAACTAGTCGAGGCTGTAAATCTTGAGTTTCGACGGGTTTTACGACGGGTTTCACGACGGGACTGTTGGCGCCTGATGTTCGGTTGATATTCGCAGCATCGTCAAGAGAGGTAATTTCACTCTGTGGGCGTGAGCTAGCTGTACTAGAACTGCGTGTACTAGGTGCCATCTCTTTCAAAAACTTTAATGGAATATCAACCCTGAAAGTTGATCCCTTGCCAACTGTACTGTCGAGACGGATGGTACCGCCCATAAGACGGGACAATTGCGAACAAATGCTCAGACCGAGACCTGTACCTCCATATTTCCGATTCAAGCCCAAATCACCTTGCATAAAAGGCTCAAAGACTCGTTGTTGTAAATTTGGCGGAATACCTGGACCCGTATCTTCGACTTCAAAGCTGAATGCCAATGTTCGATAATTGAGGAGCATCTCTCGCTCGCGAAAGTGATGGTCAAAAGTGCTGCCAGCGACACTTCCACCAATCTGAGTCGACTGGAACGACGGGGTTCTCGACCTCATGTGCGAATTAGATCTCGAGTCGAAGGAAA
The DNA here is from genome assembly GCA_022813215.1 of Talaromyces ruber. Classification (NCBI taxonomy): domain Eukaryota; kingdom Fungi; phylum Ascomycota; class Eurotiomycetes; order Eurotiales; family Trichocomaceae; genus Talaromyces; species Talaromyces ruber. The sequence continues at coordinate 492,278 of JAKLMW010000012.1, read as the reverse complement.
CTTTGGTACTGCCCTCTGGCTTTTCGTAATCGCCCAAACATTTGATGCGAACCTCGACACGGCCACCTTCTGGGGTGAATTTGAGACTGTTGCTGACTAGATTGATGAGCACCTGTAGAATACGATGCTGATCGCCCCATAGAATCATATCCTTCATCCGGGCCGTGCCTGGTGGACCATATGCATGCGAAGTCGACGGTGAAGCCATGGTAAGTGCATGCTTCTCGTCATTGATAACTATGGTTTCCGCTGCAGCTGGTGCGCCGATGAATTTGACTGTGAAATGGACATGCTTTTCAATGACCTGCTTCTCGAAAATGGTCAAGATCTGCGACTTGATGTCCGCTAGATTGAACTCCTTTTCATCCAGACGAATAGCAGAGTCAATCTCATTCTTACTGAACGTCAACAAATCGTTCAACAAGTGCAGCAGCAAGTCGCCAGACTTGTAGACCACTTTGAGAGATTTCTTAATCCTCGGCAAATCGTCCTCGCCCATGCAAACAGCGCACATGCCCAGAATTCCGTTTAGTGGCGTCTTCAATTCATGCGAAATATTCGCAATAAACAGAGTCTTGCTCTCGTTGGCCGTCTCTGCGGCCTTTTTGCTGATTTCAAGCTCACGCGTTCTTTCCGCTACGCGTTCTTCCAGTCTGTTATACTGGATCATCAATTCGTCCGCCATTTCGTTAAAAGTGCTAGTCAATTCCGTAAGCTCGTCCGTGACGATGTGTTTCGATTCTTTGACTTTGCTGGGGACTTTAAAAGTCTTTGATCGACCATCTTCGCTTGCAGTGCCTTGTGATAGTCCCCATCGACCATGCACGATGTTCGAAAATGCTCCAAATATGCCGCCCCGTTTCTCATTTTGTGCATTCAAAGTTTCCAAAACCGCGCCTTCGTTGGTATCATGATGATGATATGGTGATGGATGTATCGATTTCTCGGTTGCTACTTTGAGTTTCCTAATCGGCATCACACTGTAATGCGCCAATGGGATAATCGCGATCGTAATAAATCCAGCCGTACCAAACACACATGCAAGGATGATTTTGCGTAACTGCGAAACCGGTGCAAAGGCTTGCGTGTGCGTTTCTTCAATCACGAGCACCCAATCTACCAATGTTGACTGCGGCCTGGCAACACCCACAGCAACGCGGTAGCCTTGCTCGTTAGTAGTATCGAGATCGCTGGAAGAATTGTCAAATGTCGACCTTGGGGTCTGAAGTGCGTTGAGAACGGCTGGATAATCCGCGAGTGGGAACGTGGATTCTGTAGCGCGGTATTTACTATGTCGGTCCTCGAAACCGGAGACAAGGGTTGGTGTAAAGACATAACGAGCTTGAGCTTCTTGGAGCGCGGTTTTATTGGTTTCTGGGCTGGTGCGCGTTGCTGCTCTTGCGTCTCCAGTAAACATATTATCCGAGTTCGCTGGACCGACAAGCATGATTGAAGCGGATGTATCAAGTCCATTGTTGTCGGCAAGAGTAGATTGTAGACTTTCGGCACTCGCGACAACCCTACTACAGTCAGCTTGAGGATGGAATCGGAAGCGGAAAACTTACGTCATATATCCCAATATATCCGTATTAGACGTATTATTTATAATCGGCAACGTGATTGAGATCAGCGTGAAGCTGGAGTTGACATATAACGGTCCGAGCAACAATGCAGACGTAACATTGATCGGGAAATCAGGAAAAGCGTACGCCGTGGCCTGCTCACTTGTCGCAGTGGTCGGATCCACGCCATTGTCGACGACATACGTCAGGTTTGGATAGAGGGATGGGGGATATCCCAGACCGGGGTCGCCGAGTACAACGGACTGCGTTGATTAGCAACACACTGACCAGTACGGAGGAAGGAACACTTACTGTGCCATTATCATAAGTATAGGGAAGCACAATATCCTCCACCAACGAAGTGGTCGTCACGTTCAACAGTCCGTCTCGATCCCCAGCCTCATTCCGTGAATAGATTATGGCCTGGTATAGCGAGACATAGCCACCAGAGCCCAGAGCGGATTGCACGTCGGAAATGGCCGAGCCCCAATTCGCGTCTGTTTGGTTTCCTTGATAGAATCGTCGTAGAGCGGATTGAATCAGTATACGGGTTGTGGCGGTTTGGCAGTTGGCTTGGATGAGGGCGATGTTAGAGGCGACTTGGCCGGCTTTGAGGGAGGCGGCGAGGACGAGGCTTTGCGATCTGTCGATGGTCAATACACCAGAACATATTCATGAATTCAAGACTCGTGTCGCATACTTGACACCCGTTACAAAGTTATAATTATTCACCCACTGGTATGTCTGTTAGTCTTTGCATCAATCTGTTAAGCTGATAAAACTCACCGTCGCAACCGAGATAATCATCAATCCCACCAACGAGGTGACAAGCACCAGCAGCCCCAGCTGCAACGCGATCGGGATCCTCATGCGCTCGACTTTCGAATATCCAAAAGCCAAAATAGCGAATTCAATGCCCACTTGCTTATCGATACATGCCTTTCTTTGGTCAGATGGTCCAAGCAAGCTAAACAGGATAAGCTGATAATTGGAAGGCGATCAGTGATCGTCCGTCCGAAGTCGGAAAGCAGTGCGCAAGTACGGAGTCACAAAAAACAGTGAGAGAGACGGAGAATCAGAAAGCGAAAACTAAAACGAATGGATTGAATGGCCTTCACTTCAGCTGCAATGATAATTGTCACGCCAAGCACGACATGGTGTTAGTAAAAACAGAATGGCAAGGAACGGACAGGTTGAGGGCACACGTCGTGGTAATAGTACGAGCGATAAAGTTGGTTTTGCCCGGTTTTATCTGTCTTTCGCGTGTCAGAGGCGAAGAGGAGAAGAAAAAGGGCATACCCTCTCTGAGGCATGAGCGATTGGCTGGAAATGGGGACAGGGTGCTGTCAAATGCAATTTCCTCAGCTCCATTGGGGGGGAGTCTGGAGTGCAGGAACATGGCGGAAGTCTGAGTCTAGAACTTGTCTTTGCTACGGCGTAAAGACAAGACTTCCAAGGTTTGCGAGACGCCACGTGAACTGCGCCAATCACGGGTTGCTGACTGAGGCACGCTAGACCAGTGTTGGCCTAAGGCGCCAACCCAGACGACGCTAGACTGCATGCAGACTAATCGCTATGCCGAGGCTAGGCCGGTTCGGATCTAGACCGTTAAGCTCGGTCGTACAGTCAAACTCCCCGGGAGATATTTATGTTGTTACTTCCAACGTTGCCAAATATGTAGTGTCAAGACTTCTTTCAATTCACTTATGGATACCTAGCTAATAACGTCCCTCGAGAATCATCGTCCGTGAACTATTGCCAAGTGCAATCGTAAATTCCCCCGTTACCGGCATCACCCAATTCTGCCGCCGAGTGCTCCAATAACTAAGATCCTTGCGAGTCAATGCGAGCTCAACCTTTGTCGTCTCGCCCGGCGCCAACTCCACCTTGTCGAATCCGCGTAGAACCCGCACAGGAAACTCAATATAATCGCTAAAATTGTCATCCTCGTCTTTGACGTCATTCGGAAACGAGACATACAATTGCACCACTTCTTGCCCTGTGCGAGTACCCGTGTTGGTGACATTGGTAGTGACCACGACGAACGTCTCGTACAAAGATGGGTTGCCGCCCTCCCCTCCGCCGGCAGGAGACAGTGTGTAATTTTCCTTGTAGCCTTTGGGGAAGTCAAAGTGCCGCTGTTTGATCTCGGATAGATCAGAGAGATATGGGTAAATATATTTGTTTAATGCTCGGAATCCCGTAGGAAATAATGCAGACCTCGCGTCTGGTGTCTGCCCACTATATTCAGGCGGAGAAACAGGAGCATTTGGCCGAGGCGACGGCAAAGGCGACTTCTCTCGGACCGGAGAAATGACAAGATCTGAATATTCAAAAGTCGTAAAAGACAGGCCGTAGCCAAACTCATATCGAGGAGTAATGTTGTGTTTGTCAAAATATCGATAGTCAATAAACAACCCATCCGTGTAATTGACTTGCGGTACCAACGCGTTTGGAAAGTAGAGTATCTGTGCACTCGGACCGTAGTCTTCCAAGCTTTTGCCGATAGTATAAGGAAGTCGTCCACCGTCAATCCTACCGAATAAGACATCTGCCAGAGCGTTTCCGCTTTCTTCACCTGGAAGATGGGCAAGGACAACGGCCTTGATACGTGGGTGTTCGATCCAAGACTCTACAACCACAGGACCGACGGCATGAATAACGACGATAGTGACTCCATCCTCTCCACCACAGTTGTTCGCAACTCGTTGAATATAACCATCACCCTGCTTCTGGAGAAACAGATTATTCCGGTCTGCATTGACGTCGTTCCATTTAAGATATCCTTCGCCTGAATCAGAATTGGCAAACACAATGCAAAGGTCGTGATTATCTAGATCCTTGTCTTCGTATTTGTCGGTTGGATATCCTTGGAATTCCACTTCTGTCTCATTAAAAGACTGCTTCAGTGCATCGATTGGTGTAACCAGATACGGAAACTGCACGGCACCACTTCCCCAACCGGACGCCAAGGTACCTTGATTGCAGCTTCGATCAACGCAAAAATTAGGACCTTTGCCTGGACCAGCGTCTTCTCCAAACACACCAACGCGGTATGGTTTGCCATGAGAGCTAGGCCCTTGTGAGCTTAGAGGAAGAATGTCGTCTTCGTTCTTCACAATCACAGTTCCCTCCGCAGCAACCCGTCGAGCTATAATACTATGAGCATTCTCACCGCTGCCTTGCACATCAATAAAGTGATTGACTCTGCCAGAGGCAGGATCACCCGACCCTTCGAATAAATGGCCATACTCCTCGTTAGTCCATGAGGAAAAGTTGGGAGCTGTTGGATAATCGCCCGGCTCGTTTTGTCCCAAATGATACCACGCCGCTACAATGCGTGTCACCATATCGTTGAGACGTTCCATAGGCATTGTACCGTTGAGCACTGCAATTGTCAATTGCTTGCCCCAGAAAGACTTTCCGTCTGCCCACGCAGCGCCGTCACCGGGCATGGACATATCGAGCCCCGCGAGAGCGCTGATCACGCCCGATCGCTGTGCAAGCCAGTCTGACTGAACAAAGCCTTGAAATCCTAACTCATCCTTCAAAATACCATTCAAAAGCTTGCTATTGCCACACGCATATGAATTATTGACCATCTGATACGAGCACATGACGCTGGCAACATTTGCACGAATACTCTCGGCAAAAGGCCAAATAAAAATCTCGTGCAGCGCCCGGTCGTCGATATTCGAGGACATCGCATCTGGTATAATCCACTCCCGGCCCTGGCGGAAGTGCTCCTGTTCATTCAAGACGAAATGTTTCGCTGTCGCCATTACACCGGTCCGCTGAATACCTCGAATCGTATCCGCAGCTGCAACGGCACTGAGAACAGGATCGGGAGAGAAGCCTTCCCAGTTTCGACCACCAGCCGGCGCAATCCCTAGGGGACCCATAGACGGGCCTAGAAGCACATTCACACCCTTTCCCCGAGCCTCTGTGCCGAGTAGATAGCCGCGTTCTTCGATCAGTGAGCGATTCCAAGTTGCAGCGGTTGTCAAACCAGCCGGAAAGGCAGTGATGTGATCGGCGAAACGAATACCCAAGGGGCCATCTTGCAGGCAGAGGGAAGGAAATCCAGCATTCGTCGCGGGCCCTATCGTATCTGTCAATACCAAGCTCACAAGTAAAAGGCAGAGTCAAACACACCTGTGTTGCCAACGCACAACCCCATCGACCAACCCACCCCAGTCGTGACATTTACCTTCTCCAGCAACGTCATGTTCTGCACCATCGTCTTCGCTTTCCGATAACTATGCGCCCACGTCTCCGACGTGCCGCCCCTCGGCGACGGATACCACGGCGGAGATTCCTACCCCTATCAGTATTACTATACTCTTCTTTGTAGATAGAAAGTAAAGAGGACGTACATAGATCCGATCTGCCCAAAAGAAACCCCTGATACTGCGCTGATAAGCAATCAATGGCAAAAATATAAAGATAAGACCCGCCGCCGCAACGAGCGCGAGACGATGTCGAACAATAGACTTGGCGAGCAGAGACAGCCATCCACGAAACTTGGAGTTCATCGGCGAACGTCTACTCGAGAGTTGTTGGCGCTTCTTGCTACTGCCGCTGCTTCTGCTTGCTCGACGATTTAAAGGGGCCATGACGGTCTCGTCTGCGCCGCTCTCTTCGTTGAGGTCCATTATGTCATTTTCGTCCTCGGAGTCGTGGAATGAGAGGTTAGATACATCAGCAGGGTCTAAGTGATGTCGAGCCTGATGATGCAGAGTAGAATTGGACTGCGGTGGTGAGTCGAGAGTGTCATGGCGTGGCACTGGCTGATATTTGGAGTCGGCCATCTTGTCTGCCAGTAAGGAAGGCGCCCACAGGGAATGCGGTCACTGATGGAAAGAGCGAGTGTCCATGTATATATATATATATATATATACCGCTTATTTCTCTGTGCACAAAAGGATGTACAGTTGTTATCTATCGTGATGGAATCATGGTGAACTGAGGTTGATGGATGCGTTGTTATGGTTTCTTATCTTATCTTCCCCTGCTGCTACAAACTCAAGGCTAATCTTATATAAGCAGCTGTAGCCAATTAATAACTATAAACCTGCAGTATGCTTGAATAATTTCGAGTTGATGGCTGCCTCTCTACTAAGAGGACGGCCATATTTACCCTAGAAAGTGCTTCCTCTCGTAACTGTACAGTAATCTGTAGACAAAAATGGATAAATAGAGTGAAACCAGCAGGAGTTAGCGCAAAGATGTGAGGCTATTCCCATCCTGACCAACAACGTAAAATCACGTAAGAAAAAAGAAGCGTCAGGCATTTTTTGGGTGTTGCAAAACACTCAAAGCCCCATATCAATCGTAAAAAAGGAGTATGTATACGCTGGTTCAATGGAAACAGATATACGAGGTAAAAACTTAGATATAATTGTTTTGAATGGTTACTTTCTTATTTCCACTTGGGTCATAACTACCTTGATCTTAGCTGGGAAGATCTCAAGTCAAAAGACCACGTTCGCTACGGCAAAGATGGTCCAGCTCTTATGCAATCGGGTTCCGTGGAAGATTGCACGTAGTTTCAGGAGGTGGGCAAACTAGACATTGCCAAGTGTGACGCAGATATGGCGAGGCTTGATGCATTTACATCAAGATCATTACCTGGGCAGTGTAAAAGCTGCCGCATTCGGGAAACGTGTACATGAGAATGGTAAGTTACAGAAGAATTTACAAGTGGATATTGCTTTCATTGACGTCACTGAGATGAAGGTCTACGCAGAAGATTGTCAATTCAAAAGAAAATGGCCTTTTTGATACGAGAGAAGGTGATCTGTTTGACAACAGGGAGGCGATCAATTTGTGTCGTAGACTGGCGTTGCGAAAGTCGGACGAACCAGCAGGTTCTCTACATAGTTTCAACGGAGACATCGATATCTCTCTAGGGTATTTCTAGGGAAAGAAGTACACAAGTTCTTGACCGTGTACATGGTTCAAGACTCATCAAAGATCAATCGACAATATCTAATGGGATACTAGGCCAGCTTTCCTTCCAATCTCGCCAGTATCTAAGTAGTTTATGTACATGGGAATTAAAACCTAATTAACATTTCAAAATCTCCAGTAAGGCCTATCAGACTCTTATTGCAGTCCCACTAGGCTAAGAAGACGTATTTACTTCCAGCTCAGCGCGATTGACCTAGTTTGGCCAAAGCATGCACACAACACAATGTCTATGTACCCAAAAAGATCAAATAAATCGTCAAGCATCATTCTGTCAAGCGAGGCTTTAGGCAGGTGGCCAATCGGCGTGTAAATTTCGTTCATCCATTAGTCGTGCAATATCATTAAAGGAAAACGGTTTGGTGAGAAACACATTAATGCCCGCCGCAAAGGCTTTTGCAAGGTGTTCACTAGACCCCAGACCGGTGAGTGCAATTATTGTAGCGGGATTCGTCGTGCCTCGACTACGCTCAATAGATCGGATAGCCTGTGTCGCTTCAAATCCATCCATCACAGGCATGCTCATGTCTAGCGAACAATTAGCTGGTGCCACATTACTATTGCTGAAACGGCGCGACCTACCCATAAATATATAGTGATAGCCCTCTGTTGTCTGCTGTACTCGTTCCACGGCAATCTTCCCATTGACGGCGGTGTGCAGTACCTTGGGCGACTTTCGATGCACGAAGTTCTCGAGAAGGGCCATGTTGATAGGATTATCTTCTACCAATAGGATCCGAATGCCAGTGTCTGGTACTTCATTGACAGCAATTTCCGATTTTTGTACAGATTTGGAAACATCTGTTAGAGTCACGGAATACGACTTTGAAACACTTGACTCGACTGTATCAGAGATGTGCGGTGCACGGATTCTGGAGGCAGGTTGAGTGTCCGGCTGCCGGTTACTCTCATGTAGAACTATGTGCGAAAGATCTCGTGAAAGCTGGTTCAATGTAGGGGCTGTCTCCCGGTTCACATTTTCAATGACTTCCATGAGTGTTCGCGCTAACCGATAAGGACCACATGGAAGAGTTATCTGAATCAATCTTGAAGCCAAGCCCGATGCTCCATCTCTAATTGCGTGGAGTCCAGGGCCTCTTTGGCACAAGACAAGAACCAAAGACTGATCCAAAGTCTTAGGTAGCCTGTTCAATTCATTTTCCTTTACCAAAATCAAATCGCTTGGGACGGCAGAGTCCCAGCTCTGCAATCGAAGTGCAAACCAATCTGTTAAGTAGTCTCGAATGATATGAAGCGATGAAGGATCGTGATTTCCTCCGCCAGGTAGCAAACTTAGCGTTTTCCATCTCATCTCAGTCTTCAGTCTTTCCACTACATCACTCGATCCACGAAGCAAAAAATTGCTGGGGAAAGATGGTGGACTTGGAGTGTCCCGACGCTGTGGACGCGCAAGTGGCAATGATATTTTGACTACAGTCCCTGCGCCAACCTGACTCTTAATTTTAATGGTACCGTTGAGTGACCGAAGAATGCTGCGGACCAGTGAAAGGCCAAGCCCAGTCCCGGGTGACAAGGTATCTTCCTGAGAGAATGGAGTGAAGATATTGGTATGAAGGTATTCGCTTGAGATGCCTTTTCCAGTGTCAGAAACTGTCAACATAAGTAGTTCCGATTCTGAGTTATCCGACGACGTAGAATCCGTGCCCGCGCTCTTCCTTTGGAGATCTACTCTCACAGACACGAAACCCTCTCGGGTGTACTTGAGCGCATTTCCAAAGACGTTCATGATGATACGTCGTAGAGCACCCGGTTCTATCATGAACTCCCAATGATGTGGTGCAACATCGATTAATATGTCAATGGGACTGATATTACTGCCATCCGAATTCTGGTTATGTTCGTCGCCAGGTTTCAGTTGCCATACTCCGGGCGCTAAGTTGTTGGAGAAGATGTAACCCGAATAGACGCTTTCAATCACGTCCTCGACGACTGCCGCAACGTGGACAACCTTGAGTAATCTAAGTGACTCAACCCGGGGTTTTTCGTTGCGCCCACGTTCACGTAGTCGAGACGAGTATAACTGGCGCTTCATATCAAGAGAGTTGATCTTGGAGTAATCAAGAATTTGTTCGAATGTATCCAAAAGTGTTTGACCACAGGCCCGAACTGTATCCAGCAAGCTCTTTGCATATTTGGAGTCAACATGCTCCGATAAAAAATCCGTAGCCGCTAGAATTCCATGTAAAGGACTTCGCAATTCGTGTCTTCATACTGTTAGTCATTTCGCAGCGCAGAAATCACGAGATATGAATCTTCACTTACGAGATGCTACTAATGAAATCACCTTTCTTCTTGTCAGATTCTTGACTCTGCGCACGACTATGTTCCACCATCAAAGACGAGCCAAATCCAAAGACACCGCCGAGTTCGACATGCGCACTGAAAACGCGTGTCTCTACAGCACTCCATCCGAAGCAACCTCCAAACCATCGAGAATTGAAAGAATCCCAAAGAGGTGCGAAAACGATTCTAGTCGCGCGTGGAAAGTATTTCCTTAAAGTTTGCAAATCCTTTTCGCGTAGAGTTCCAACTGACTGAGGATGTACAGACTGTTGGGACCGAGTGGTTGAGTTTGAAACAGCATTTTCACTCCCAGAGCCGACTGCATCGTCATCTGACGAAAAAGCCGTCCCATCCTGATAGAAGTACCAAAGACCACCACGAGGGTAACGGCGCACCATTCGGCGTACAAAATGTAAGTCCAATTGCGGGGCAATAGGCGGTTGTGAAGATGCCGAAGGGTCTTCAAAAGATCCCTTGGCAGACAACGCGCAAATACTTGCTGATTTGCGCTCTTTGTCCCAATCTAGATCATCTAGCGAATCTGATTCCGCGTGCTCGCTGGAGTCAATAATAACAACACCACCATCCTGGCCTAAGTCCAGGCTCTCTCTCATAAGGTTTGCAGCGCGTTGAAAGGTCGAGCGAATCTTTTTTGCTCTGCGCTTAGCAGATAACGGAGCCGCCACCTCCGGGTTGGTCGACTTGGGGCTATGGGGAGAATCAAGCATGATGTCAGTGATATCCGCATTGTGCTCCGGGCTCGCGGATCGCAATGATGAGGTGTCACTCGTCGCGTGAAGATTAAAATTGTGAGCCTCCGTTTTTGGTGATTCCTGTGGACTGGACATGTGGGATGAAGCCCGGTCAGATGGGCTGTCATGTTTGACTGCAGCTATTGGGGAGTCCTCTCCATCATCCCCTTGAACAAATGAATTGAGTCCCGAAAGTACTTTGGCTAAACGGTGACTTTCGAGGGACTGCCGTGACGTTTCCAGGTACTCCATTACCGCATCCGCTATAGTGCCTAACGATTCGACATGCGACGGAGTTAACGTAATGTCAGGGCGCGGGTCAATCACGTACAGACTGCCGATAGTGATTCCGTTGGACGTCGTCAAGGGAGTACCGGCATAATAACGAAAGAAGGGAGGACCATAGACGCATGGTATATTATTATAGATTGGGTGTTGGCGTAGGTCTCTAACAATAAATAATGGGTATCTGTCTTCTGGTGTGGGCTTCAACGTGATTGTTTTCTATGGAATGAATCAGCAATGACAATGGCACACCATTTGATGTTCGCATAGAGTCTCGAGGAGACCGGAGGTCGGAGACGGTTTCCTACCTCGCAAAGCGTTCCGGCCACGGGGCCGTGAGAACAGCCCATCCATAGCCCATCGCTGTCATCCTCATATACATCGTTGTTGCCCAAGTGAAGCGATTTGGACGCTTCGGCTACCACGTACAGTGTTTCTCTATCGATCAAACTGGATCACGGTTTAGCCGCCGAGGAGGACAAGAACGGAAACGAAGGCAAATAAATCAGAATCAAGTCATGTGCGTTATTGCGAACCGGACATCTCGGCAGATATTCTCTTAGATAACTCAAAGAAAAGGCTCAATCTACTGTGAACGGTCGCAACAGACGGCAATGCTTGCTTGGAGCGGACTATACCTGATGATAGCGCGCTGTACGCCTAACTTAATAGCGGCCAGCTGCGTCAGCGCAGTCAGAACCAGATTCGGGCTTGCTTTCGTCGGGCTCCAGGGGGGTTTCGTCAATCCAGCGTTGCGAGGGCCAGCGGGAAGCAGAGCCGGGTTGTCTGGTTGGAAATAGTGGAACAACTCTCGTGCGCGACGGTCGTCTTCATACGCTGTTGTATGATGAACAGGTGGCGGTCCCATGCTGCTCTTCCATCTAGACGGATCGTCTCGTCTTGCACTGCGTCGCATGAGTATTCTTCCTTGGATGCTTCTTTATATCGCTGGCTTTCATTCCTGCAAGGGCATCCCCACTCACCTGCTGCGCATGGGCTATCGTAGTAAGCAGAGAAGCGAGTCCAGAGGATTGAGGCAAGGATAAATTTTCCGGAGTGGAGGGCAACTTCAACCAGGCAAAACCAAGGCGGGCAATTGGTCTTGATGCAAGACGTCATTGATGGATGCTGTGTACGCCCGTAATACAGTAAAATGGACCGTTACAGGGCCACGATGCGGGAGATCCTTTCAGCTTTCGGTTCCGAAGCGTCTTGTCAATACGTAAAATAATTCTGTGCAGAAGTGCCGACGATACATAACGGTTAGCCGTAACAAAGTGGATTGCCTAGTGCATGTAAGCCAATGACAGTAGAATATAGTGGCCTATGCTCGGTAAGATACCGGTATGATATCCCCCGTATTTACCAGGAACCAAACCTCTGCATCAAAGCCATTCCAAGCCCAAATACGAGCCAAGCCGACTCTGCTCCTCTTCGTGAGACTGGAGTCTATAAGAAGCCGCCAGACTCAGCTCGGTCTCTTTCAGCACTCTGACACTTCGTCCGCAGCGGAAGTTGCGACTTCAGCTTTTATGACTCAGCAGTGTCGTTTCATCTATTCCGAACCTTGTCACTGAGACCTGGGGTCGTTTGGGCCGACATTGAACAACCCCTCTGCACCAAGGTACAGGTTGTCGACATATCACTACGAAAATCCACGGCAGTCATTCGTTCTCAATAGTCTTCTTTTTGGAAAGGTTCGTCATCTCCAAAATCATTCTTCTTTCATGTCATACCTCGTGCCCGCGAGACCACTTGCGGTTCGTGTGACACGCCGCGGTCTCGCAGCACCCCTGGCTGTAAATTCAACAGCATTGGCATGGCTGATCCCCGTTTCATCCCTCATCTGCCCAGGCTCAGCTCACATTCTGCTTTATGATAGTTGAACAGATATATCTTCGAATCGTAGTATTTCTGCATTTAACGGCCTCTCGACTTGCTTTACCGCGAATCCACACACTCGTTCGTTCTTTAATCCATACTTCCAATCCAAGCGCAACATTATCGATGAATTACCACGAACGAGCAAACGACGGCTGTGACAGGAAAAAAAGTGTGCATCAATTATAAAGCCAGCGACATGGCATACCCCCAGCAACGAATGCCTCCTCCGAGAGGTCCTCCCCCCGCACCGGGCCCCCGATCGCAGGCACCTGGAGGTTATGGTCAAGGTGGACCTGGATATGATGGTTATGGTGGAGGAGGTCCTGACTATGGCGGAGGATCGCGTCCAGGACAACCAAGGTCACGTCCACCTCCTTCTCGTGGAGCTTATGGAGGGCCCGGTGGCCCACCACCTGGATCCTCAAGCCGATCTCGAGGGGGAGGAGGAGTAGAATATGGAAGAGCACCGCCTCCAGGCGCAGGAAGAGGTCCGCCACCTGGTAGTCGCGGACCACCACCTCGAGGTGCTCAAATGGGCCGACCTCCGCCTCAACGCAGACCACCTCCAGGCGATCCATACGGGTACCCACCCAACGGACCCCCGTCGCAACGTAGAGGATCGGATGAGCAGGGACTGGCGCGGCAGATGGGCGATATGAGCATTGCCTCACCACCAACTCGGCCACATACGTCAAATTCGTCTCGTGCGCCTAGAGGACTACCCAACGGCGAATCCTATTATCCAGATCCGAGTCAGCCGGGTAGCGATTATGGCTTTGTCCCTCCTCAAAGATCATATACGATGGGGAACGCACCTCCGCCTATCAAGATACCCCAAAGGAGCATGACCACACCGAACTCAAGTTCGCCATACACCCCTCCTTTGCGATCGCCGAAATATCCCGGTCAAAATACATATCCAGAGCCTCCTGCAGAGTACGCAGAACCAGAGCTTGTTCCAGCGGGTAATCTGTTGGCACCCACTTCGTCACACGGTGACGAGCTGAAATACAAAACCTTCAGTACCTATGTACACCACAATGTCTTCGCGGACTACTTTGCAGAACAAGATGAAGAAGAGGGAGGGGAAGTACCAGGAGCGGGAGTGGGCGCAGGGGCTATCAAAGAAGAGGACGAAGATGAGCTAGATATGCCGAACTTTGATGCTATGCCAACGTCTGAGTCTGTGCACCGCCGTAACGAAAGTTTTGAGAATTCCTTGTCATCGGAGAAAAAGCCTGGCGGTGCATACGCACCCTACAAGCCTACGGCACCAACAGAATACACGAATCAGTTTGCGGATGCCGGCTTTCAATTTGACTTGCCAGGCGATGGCATGCACAATGGTCATAATGGCAATTTCGACGGCTCGCAAAGAACTCCATCCGTGGGATCATATAACGCACACCCTATCGGCAGCCGAGAATCCCAAAATCCGGACGCTCTTCCTGTTCATCCGTTGCCATATCGCGCCGGTTTGGATCAAGCGACTGGAGATCGACCGGCACCAGTCCGAAAATATGGAGGGCCATCTCCACAAAGTGATGCGCCACAACCAGCGCCATCTGCGCCGCCTCCAGGGGCCCCTACCGGCCGACCAACATCTCCACCCATCACGCAGACCGAACTCGAAAGGCTACAGATAATCGTTCGACGCAACCCTGATGACTACAAGACTGCACTGATACTTGCAAAGAAGTACGTCGAAGCCTCGACGCGGCTGATCGGCGATGAAGGCAAAGTCGACCCAAAGACTCGCGCTAGAAATAAGGACAAGTACATTCACGATGCATATAAGATCGTGAAGAGACTGGTTAACGATGCCTTTCCGGATGCCATGTTCTACTTGGCTGATAGCTATGGACATGGGGGTTTAGGACTGCAAGCTGATCCAAAAGAGGCTTTCCAACTATATCAGTCAGCTGCCAAAGCGGGCCACGCCGAGGCGGCTTATCGAACAGCTGTGTGCTGTGAACTTGGTCAAGAAGAAGGCGGTGGCACGAGAAGGGATGCTTTGAAGGCTGTACAGTGGTACCGACGTGCGGCAGCACTTGGAAACACGCCTGCAATGTACAAAATGGGAATTATTCTTTTGAAGGGATTGCTTGGGCAGCAAAAGAACCCTCGTGAAGCTGTAACGTGGTTGAAACGCGCAGCTGATGGCGCAGATGAAGAGAACCCGCATGCTTTACATGAATTGGGTCTTATGTATGAGAGTACAGCTCAGTCCGATTTCATCATTCGAGATGAGGCTTATGCTCGGGAACTGTTCACGCAAGCCGCTGAACTTGGCTACAAATTCTCACAATACCGCCTAGGCGCTGCATACGAGCAGGGCCTCATGGGGCTGCCGATCGATGCGCGCATGAGTATTATATGGTATACTCGCGCTGCCGCCCAGGGTGAACATCAATCCGAACTCGCACTGAGTGGATGGTATCTGACAGGTGCGGATGGAATCCTCCAACAAAGCGACACTGAAGCCTACCTATGGGCCCGCAAAGCGGCAGCTGCAGGATTGGCAAAGGCCGAGTATGCCATGGGATATTTCACCGAAGTTGGAATAGGTGTCCCATCGAATCTGGAGGATGCGCAGCGGTGGTACTGGCGAGCTGCTTGTATGTATAACCTCTCTCCTTTCCTCTTACCGCAAAGCTAACAAGACCTAGCGCAAAACTTCAACAAAGCCCGCGAGCGCCTCGAAGAACTTAAAAAGGGAAGCGGCCGAATGCAAAAGACGCGCGTGTCGCGATCAGCGGTTGCGCAACAACAGCAGCAAGGTGGCGACTGTATTGTTATGTAGATTTATCATCGCACGTTGGACAGACCTATGGTTATGCTGAGTGACGACTCTTTTCTCCTGTCTTTATGATCCCAGTTCTATTCCCACTATTCTTATTACTTGCTTACTTTCTGGATGACACTGCCGTTTGGTTTTACGCTCCGAAGAATTTTTGTTTCTTTTAGTTTCGAGCATTGGAGCAAGCGCATTTTCATATTTATGTTATCCGGGAATAGCATTGAATCTTCCCTACCTACTCGGACCCTACTACCTAGGTGCGTA
Source organism: Talaromyces ruber (assembly GCA_022813215.1). Taxonomy (NCBI): domain Eukaryota; kingdom Fungi; phylum Ascomycota; class Eurotiomycetes; order Eurotiales; family Trichocomaceae; genus Talaromyces; species Talaromyces ruber. Next base: position 476,457 of record JAKLMW010000012.1, on the reverse strand, counting down.
GCGCAGTTATAGCCCGCCTAGTTGGACCTCCAACAAGCCGCCCGGCAACCGGAGCATCCACCGAAATGAGCTTCTATGTGACACCGGTCGCTTCTTTGTACGAGTCGAATTTGATAGAAATGGCATTTCTGCTAGCTCCTTTTGCTCTGTCTTGCATGGTTATCACCGGTTATCTCCAAATCCAAGTTGTTCGTGGACGCGAAACGTACGCGAAATCACAAGATGGCCTGCTTGCAGCAACCACTTAATTCATGCCGCGTCCTGCGCGCGGGGCTCATGTGAGCTGGCTTTTGATGAAACCGGCTCATCTAAAGTAACTGACTCACACACCTTTTGATCCCATACTCCACAACATCCACTTTAGATCCGTACTATTGCAGTGTTGCGGCTCTAAGCCCTCGGATCTCGCGGCCTGTCCGGCCAAGCACACCCTAAACACACCCTAAACACACCCTAAACACACCCTAAACACACCCTAAACCTGTCACGTCCAGAGAGCTTGTCTGCTTTTAGCGCTGGATTCGAAGGCTACATGATTCAAAGTTGCTAAAGCCTAAGTTTCCGGCCAATGGCGAACATCATCACAAGCCACCGATTTTTGAGGTCCCCTCTTTGAGTCTTGATTTGCAGGCGAAGGAACGAACGTATTCGTTTACCCTGATGAGGGCGTCTAGGTATAAATAGGGGCTGGTCGCCATGTAGAAACAAAATATTTCTTATCTTTGCGTCCCTTTTTTTTCCCCACAGAATCGCGACGAAGAATTATAAACAACATGCGCACCTCCCTCATCCTCGCCGTAGCCTTGACTGCTCTCGGCGTCCAGGCCGACTCCTCCAGCACAATAATCGGCTTCTTCGCGCCCAACTGGGATGTGACAGTTCCTGCATAGGGCGGCTACACCAGCACCGCCGCCAGCCTCGCAGCTGTCAACGCCGAAGCCGCAACCTACCACGTTGGCTGCGTCAGCGATGCGCCCAAGACTGACTGTGACTACCCCAGTTCCTGGACCATCGTCCAGGGACCTGCCACCGTCAGCGTAACAGCCGTCTATATCGCATCCACGTCCGGAAAAGTGACCAGCTACGATTTGACTGTTACCGAGTCGTACGAATGCAGTCTCAAATCGTCCACGCAGTCGGCCAGTTGCACAATGAGTGTAAGCATATCCGGGTCCATAGAAGGGTCGAAATGGTCTTCTTCGACTTCGACGAGTGCGACGTACGCGACTGCGCCGATCTCGGATTCGTATGATCAGTTGACTGTGACGGCGGGACTGAGTTCGTTAACGGCCCCGAGGCGACGAAGACGGGTGGTGCGGTTGCTGCGACGGGTGTTGTGGGCTCAATGATTACGGCTGCGCCGGTGGTTGCTGCTGCGGTTGCTGCTTTGCTGTGAAGTTTTACACTTCGTTCGTGAAACTACGTTTAGCCGAGTTCAAAAAAAAAAAAAAAAGAAATTTCTTGTGAGCTGGAATCCTTGCGCTTCTCAGCACCTAGGTGCAGTGATCCAATGCAATTCCACAAATGAAATAGATGTATCCATTATACAGCTACATAGGGTAGGTACATCGACTCTTCGTATATGCACAGGATATTGAAACATGAATTAACCAGATCCACAAAACGCTTCACAATGCTTAAAGAGGTTATAACCTCCTGTTCCAACCAACATTCTTTATCATGTCCTACAGCTTTGCCCGTTGGGTTCTTTCTGCGATTCGTTGCGCAGCAAGCGATTGTTCAATCACCTTTGCAATTCCAATGCACTTCTCCTCTTGTAATTTTGGAGTTATGATCTGAACACCAACAGGGGCTCCGTGGACAAGGTCAATGTCATCTATTCAAGTCAGCAAGTCTTTCTTTCACTCGCCTGGTGCAAAAAACTAACATTGCCGATGATTGAACTCATCGCTCTTGTTCCTTGGTTGGTGCATCATCCATTCCTTATCCACATTAGGATCATCCTTGGTCCGATCTGCCTTGGTCACCGGGACGGCCAGAGCAGGGTAATCTAATAGGTTCCAGATTGATGTATATCCCACGTATTGATGGCTCTTTATCCAGGTTTGGGGCTTGTATCCTACCCAAGGTGTGATTGGCATGATGAGGGCGTCAAGACTGGCAGATGTCCATCGTTGAAGGTATTGTCTTTCGTACGCGTATTTATCGGATATAAGCTGTGTTCATTAGATCTCCCTCATTAAACTGGGGTAAAGCGAACATACTTGATGCGTTTGTGATGTAGTCAGCTTGTTATGGGGTTTTCCTACAAGCATGCCCTCAATCAATGGCTCACCACTCAACTCACACAAGATGCGACACGCTTCGCCGCCATCGGAGAGAATAGCCTTCTCCCAGAGTTGGTATGCATGAGCATGACTCGAAGCATCCCATTCAAAGACTGGATACGTGTCAGCTTATATGTTTTTATTTCTACAGTAAAGAATCGCCAAACCTTCATGGCCGGCCTCTCTCAAAGCCTGTACGACCTCGTCTACCGCCCTTGCAACAGGCGGCTGCACTTTTACAACGCCGTCGTCGACAACATATCCAATTCTCAGCCGTTTTGTTGTCGTGCAGAGTTCCGTTCGCCATGGAATTGGTGTGACTTGGTGGTCAATCTCCCACGGCCTTGCCGCCGGTAAGGCTTCCATGTATTTTTCAACCATTGACAAACTCATTGCCATTGGGCCTGCCACCGAACGAACGACATCTTGTCGGAGGCTAGTTGAACGAGAATAAGCAAAATTACACCAGACACAAAAGGATCACGACCTACCCGCTCCGTTCATACGGCTGTCTGCCTGTACTAGGTGAAAGACCATACAATCCACATAGATTGGCTGGAATTCGGATTGATCCGCCCAGATCTGTGCCTATACCCAGAATACTACCTCGCGCGCTCACGAGAGATCCTTCCCCCCCTGAGCTGCCGCCGGAAATGAGGTTTCGGTTGAGCGCAGACACAGATTGGCCAAATACGTGGTTATAGGAGTCTGACATCTGCTCACATCAGTAAGCTGTGACCTTAAGGACGTAAAAAGCTGGGGAATAATATACCATCATTGATTGTGGAACATTGGTTTTGACATATAGAACCGCACCAAGCCGACGAAGCGTTGCCGCGGCGTTTCCGTCTCGAATCGCCGGCTTGTTCGTGAGGCCTACCCAGCCTATATCAAGATGTCAGCACGATTGGAGATCGGCCTGACAAGGAATTGACCAACCAATGCACGAATCTACTCCTTTTACATTGAAAAGATCTTTGATCGAGACCGGTAGCCCATGTAAAGGTCCTATTATTTCCCCAGTTTGTTCGAGGTAGTCGTCCAGTTGCCTTGCTCGCTCAAATGCATCTCCCAAAAAGATCTCGGTGCAACAATTCGTCAACTGGTGAGCCAGCATCGCTCGTTTCGCAAAGGCTTTGGTAACCTCTAGAGACGATAACTGGCCACTAGCCAATTTATGTAGTAGAACACTGGCATCAGACGTCTCCGTGATACTCAGTTCCCGCACTGATAACAAGTTGCTTTTGCGAATGTACTCCAGCGCATCGGCGACCTCTTCAACCGGTGGGATGGAAGGCAGACGCCATTCCGCGGGAATCAGTGATGCCTGTAATGACTGTTTAATGCCCGCGCGTTCCTGATATGGGACTGGGTTTATTGTAGCTATCGTTGCAGTAGACATACTGGGCGGTGATGGGTTCTAAAGATGTACACCCTAGCCAGGCTGAAGGGAGCCAGGGGTGCCGTTAAATATATACCATGCGAGGCGAACAGGTGAATTCATGGTGGGTCAAGAGATAGGAGGATTAATAATAACTAACGGCGATGATATCAACGCCAAAGGAACCGGCATCTTTGTTTATCGTGAAGTTTAATCAAAAGCAGCTCCAATTCGGCATAGCTGGGAAGCATGCGAGAAGGAAAGGAAAAACCTATCGCGAAATTGACGACCGGTCGACACAGAAGGAGCCAATCAGGTGACCGCATTCGACAGCAGCCAGCGAGGAAGGAGCGACTGTAGATTACCTTCCTGAGTTGGCAAGCGAGGACGGTGCGTGCCTTCCGTAACGATAGAGGGCGACCCCCAATAAGATCATCCTCCGTCGCCCGCTGGATCTTCACCTCGATCAATTCAGAAAGGAAGTATGCGAACTACTCATGCACCGTCGTCCAGAGAGAGTCTAGTTGCTGAGTTGCTCGGCTTCTTGCCTCTGCTAACTACGCTACTGCGCACTCCAATGGCTTGCGCTTACTCGCCGCACCCCTACAAGTAGCGACACTCGCCGGAAATCAAAGCAATGTATTATCGTGCCTGCTAGCTAACGAACTATGGACGTGCGGGTATCAAAGGTATGCGTGTGCCCTATATATGCCAACCTACTACTGTCCAACTCGTATACTCATGAACTTCGCTCATGCCAGTCCCTCTGCTCGCCATTTCGCCTCACACTTGGCTTGTCCGTCTGGGTATCGTGGGAAATCGGAAGCACGGCAGTGGCGCCAATAAGCCCGTACAATCTCGCATTGTCGGGGATGTGTGGCGTGCATACCAGCCAGGTAGGCTGTCGCTGCCAGGTGAATATAGATCCCGGAGGTGGGCGGCATGATGGCTATTACTCTGCATGCTTGGTCAACTGCAGTCGACAGAGCTTTGCGTCGCGACAACGACCCAACGTCGCCGATCCGACTGATAATGGCGATGGCAGCTGTGCAACGCCATGCATTCTCGACAAGTGTCATGTCGCTGGATCCAGGTTCAGCTCTAAGCAAAAGCTGATCGAGAGCTTCAAAACTAAGATCTAGAGTGTTGATGTGATTCCCAGCCTTGGCTAGGGTTACAAACAGATGGAAAGTGTCAACCGGACATCCGACATTGGCGAAAAACTCTGCGCTCAAGGTTTCGCGATGCCAGTCGTCAAAAATCAACCCATTACTACCCCGAATGATGGCGCCCATCGTGTCGAACCACACCAGATGCGCAACGATCTCGTTTAATCCAGTGAGTTCATGCGACAGTCGATCGAGGTCAGCCTTGTTATGGCAGTGAAAATCAAGCAATGACCGCGCCCCGTTCAAATGGCATTGCCATTCTCCAAACGAGCCGTCGCACACTTCGAAAAAAGCGAATGTCGCTATGCCAAACAGCGCAATGGGATGAGCCTTATCGATGGCTTCCGTCAACCTCATGAGCGCGTTGACATGATATTGGACTTCATCCACCGATTGCCTATCTGTTGAGACGTTCGATGCGGTTTGTCCTTTCATTCTAACCCGGATAAAGTCCCATATCCGTGATACCAATTCTATGGCTTCTGGTGCCAAAAATCCGCCACTTGCTTGCGTGTTGGCGTCTTTGATCTGTTCGTAAAATGCGGCCAGACGCTTGATGAAACTGTATTGATTCACCGTCGTGTATCGGTCATGCATCTGCAAAGTTGCCGCGATCGGTGTGGGCGGTTTATTACCGTTCAGATTCGATCTGGAGCTATCTGATGGTGACTGCGATTCTTGTGACAACGCTGGCGTCGCGACCTTTTCACGAGCTCGCCTTTGCCCGAAATTGGTGTCTGTAGCCCAGACTACCCTCTGGGGATACCCGCCACACGGCAGCCCGGACTGCACACATGGTTGACACCGCGGACGATTTAAATCACATTTGATGCCTCGAGTCTTGCAGCTCTGGCAGTCCCTGTCCCTACGGATCCCCCGAGGTTTTCCCTTTCTCTTGCCGGCGATCTTGGCCCCCATCGTCTGGCGAACGACGGCGCAGCGAATAATGAGTGCATCAACAGGTGGTCTTTCTCAAAGACATAAGACGCATCCTAGATCCTCTCCGAGATCAGACGAGTTGAGAATAGCACCGTGTGAGAAGTCATTTCATGCCGTGTCTACTCCCCAATGCGCTATTTTCTGACTCGGAAAAAGAGAATAAGCAGGATAGGAACTATATTGCAAAGAAAGAACGGTTTGTCAGCTAGGAAGAATGTATTGAGCGACTGACTGATCTGTCACTAACGCAACCAGGAAACAGCATGGGGGAGACAAAGGAAGGAATCGGGGAGACATGCAGACAAAGCAAGAGATCAGACAGCAAAAAGCACGGCAGGTAAGGACATTTGTTAGCCTTGGGCAAGGCGGGGCAGCCCGTGTAGGCGGCCCGGCGCAATACGTGGTTCAACCCGGTCGCAGCGCCAATCAGTGCTCGAATGGCTGCTGGACCCCTGTCTTTTAACGCTCTTCGCTAGACTCGTTCAGGCTCTTTTTGCCCGTGGCCCACATTTCTCCTCAGAGGCTAAGCTTATCTTTTCCGACTTCTCTGTGCGGCGTGATTCGACTCTCACTTGGTTCGACTCTGCGGGAACTGCATATCAGTGTCAGACGACCGCTCTATATCCCTGACTACGCATGCATACTGGTCAGTATTGCAATTATCTATGTACGTTATTGACCGCGATAGTTGTATTGTGCCGCGACGTCCAACGTTAGGAGCACAGAGGAAAAAAAACAATTCGAACCAAAAGAAAAAGGTTGTCTTGATGGGATCGGTACATGAACTCGTGAGCCGTCTTTCCATTCGTTGATGGCTCATTACATCAAAGAACGGGAAGTTATAGGGACCAAGGACACCAAAAAAGAGATTAATAAGTACAATGGTCGGTACTAACTTTACCATGGCGTACAATTCGACAGAAAATCCCGACATGATGCTTCCTCCCGGTACAGTGCATCTGGTCACTGAGCAATCAGACAAAATCATTCTCGTTCCCAAACCCTCAGCAGATCCCAACGACCCATTGAATTGGTCCAAGACACGAAAATGTTTGAACGTTACTTTGCTCTTGTTCTATGTATTCACTACGGGTATCGGCGGTACGTCAGTGTATTCGGTCTTCTTTCCGATCTCGAAGGAAACGGGCATCAGTATAGCCCAGCTTAACAACGGTACCGGGTACCTGTTTCTTATGGCAGGATGGACTAATATCTTTTGGCAACCACTTGCGCTGACTTTTGGCCGACGCCCTATTATTCTGTTGAGCTTGCTTTTATGCGTTGCCATATCCGAGTGGACGGCGTGGATTGACCAATATCCAGCCTGGGCTGCGGCACGATGCTTGTATGGCTTGGCCTGCGGTCCAGTCGAGGTACTACCCCAGATTTGTATTCCAGATGTATTTTTCGCCCATGAACGAGGTGCTTTTATCGGATGGTATATGCTTGTACTCTGTGCCAGCAATTTTATCGCTCCTCTCATCGCAGGATTCATGAATGATACTTTTGGGTGGCATTGGGTGCAGCACTGGGCTGCTCTGATCCTAGCGCTGAATTTCGTGCTTGCCTTTTTTCTGTACGAGGAATCCATGTATACGCGAACAAGCATCGAAGGCGAGAAAGTAAATGAGCTCCCTGATGGGGATGACACACGGACTTTTCAGCAGTCCGATGTGACTGCGGGCTACTACAAGAGAAAAACGTTCTTACAGAAAATGAAGCTATGGTCCTATAACGGAAACTCGTTCTCGCAGATTATTCGAATCGCGTATCGCCCTATCCTGATTTTCTTCCAATTCCCTAACATCATGTGGGCTGGCTTTATGTATGGATTCGCCTTGGCTTGGTATGCTTCACCACTTCTTAATGACTCAGTCGCGACGAAATAAATTGACATCCCTGACAGGTACAATGTGTACAATGCGACCACTTCATCTATCCTCTCCGCAGCACCCTATGATTTCTCTGCTGCTATTGTCGGTCTCTCATACGTTGCGCCGTTGATTGGCGCTACTGTCGCAGGCGTCGTCTCCGGCCCCGTTGCCGACTGGTTGACTTTGCGATTAGCTTCACGACACGGAGGTCTCCGCGAACCCGAGCAACGTCTTTGGGGACTAGTGATCTACTGCATTCTGATGCCCGCAGGTCTCCTGATCTGGGGCCTGGGTGCATACCACCGGGTCCATTGGGCAGTCATCCTTCTTGGCGGTCTTTTATGTGGTTATTGCAATGTTTCCGGCGGTGCTTATGCACTTGCTTATGCCGTCGATTGTTTCAAGGAACTCTCTGGCGAAACGATTGTTTCGGTCATTCTCTGTCGAAACACACTTAGCTTTGCTTTCAACTATGCTATTACTCCCTGGATTGATGCACAAGGTCTTCAAAAGACATTTATCGCTGTTGCGATTTTGTCATGGGCGTTTGGTATGAGCTTTTTGCTAATGGAGTGGAAAGGAAAGACATCGAGGGTTATGTGTGCCGAAAGGTACTGGAGATATGTTGAGACACAGGTGGTGAGATTTACCTGATCTACATATACACACCCACGAGCAACAAAGGGTCATCCAGCAACATTGATTTCGGAGGCATCTCGGAAGATAGGATCTCGGCAATACCTACTTAAGTTATCTCTAGCCTTACGGAATAAAATTTCTAATCATGATATCATCACGACCGACGTCCACCTATCCCCTTGAAAATACCCCCAGCGGCCTTGATCGACCTCACTACCTTAGCCTTCTGACCGTTCAGCTTTTTTTTGAGATCCCCCCACCTCTTCTTCCAACCCTGTTCCTGTTTGTTGACAGACACTCGTCCCCGCCCATCACCGGACTCACTCGAAGTCCAATCGAATCGACTCACAGTGTTTACCGCACTCTCCCTACCTTGAGATCCGTTGCTATTACTTGTCCCGGTATCGAAGGGAACGTGATGCTCATAGAAATTGTCGCTGTAATAAGACATGTTTGTAATATTCATGACGCCGTAGGATTCTCGTGCGTTGGATGCTGTTGTTGGTCGTCGTGCTGGGTCTCGTGGTCCAGATGGGCGTCGTATCGGTCGTTGGAATCTGTCATCTTCTTGGTCGCGTCGTTGACTGTCGTGGGCTTGGGTCTCGGGGCGAGTTGGTCTTCGTGATAGTCCAGATGCCAGTGGACGTGGTCCGAGAGGGCGTGATCTTGTGCGTTGAGGCTTGTTCTCTTCAGCCACATATTCTATATTGCTTATTCGTACCTGTCTACCTTCGGCTTTTGGTACTTCAGCTCCAGCTGCTTCGTAGCGAATTTTATCGGACGTCGTGTGGGCCACCTTTGGGAACTTCTCCGACTGAAGGTCTGCGGAGCTTGCTGGGACAGCTCTAACCTTTCCCTGTGTATTTGTTGGAAGCATTTTGAAGGAGAATCTGGGTTGGAGAAGATTTGTGGATTGAGAGACCACTGTCTAGATGTAGAGCTGACATGTTGAGGAGGATGGTACTGCTCATTTGAAACAAAGTATTTAACATGAAATTGGTCTCCTTTATCTCATTGAAATGGCAGCATGTCTTTTGTACGTAGGTAATCTTGAACAGGACCCTCCTGCGCATTGAATGACTTTGAAATGCTCATTTCAATATTAGATTACAATGGACCATCCAGTGGTTTGCCAAATTCACGTACCTTATATTTGGAGAATCATATTGTCTTAAACGTTATGAATCCCTTTGTTGTCTGGCCACTTCTAATCCCACTAAAACCACATGCTGGAATGGTATAGGTGATCAGCTACTCACACTCTTTGAATCAATACACTAAGTTCCGAGGTTTTCTAGATCTCCTCTAACTTTAGACATGATTAAATCTCGGCATGTATATACTCCTTCCACCTCCCAAATCCCACCTTCCCATACAAATCCACTTTATCCGTCGAATCAACAAAAACAGCCTCAACACCTCTCTTGTTCATATCCTCTATAGCATGACACAACAAAGCCAGACCGACACCTCTGCTTCGGTGTAATTCATCTACACCCACACAACCTATGATCCCCGTCTTGAGAGATAGATTGCCACTTGCTAAGGGAGGAAAAGCCCAGTTATGAGCTACAAAGTCGTCTTCTGGGGAAAGCATAAGAGTCCATGCGATTTGCGTGCCAGTGTGTTTATCGAAGGCTGCCATTATACTTGATGGGTGTTTGGAGGGATGGAGGGAGATATAAGTTTCGACCCAGCCCTGTTGTTATTTGTGTTAGTCTACTTTGTTTTTCAGATACATGGCATGATATCGACATACCGTGTAATGAGAAAAATTACGTTTCTGTCCAAGAAGACAATCCTCAAACTCCTCAGGAGCCTCTATCACCTTGTATGTCACACCAGCAGCAAGGGCTTTGTCGATATACTGCTGTGGGGAGACAAAATCCCTGATATCCTGATAAAGATCTGCATCCCCGCCCCGACGCAATCGAAATCCACGATGCACAAAGAACTGCTCAACTTCCGGCGCCAAATCAGCTGGCAAACCAGGCCAGAAACGAGGAAAATAACTCCTCAGCGAAGCACTCTTGCATCCGTGATTTTCGTATAGATATTCCCTCGTTGCGGATAGGAGTTTGGTGCCAATGCCTTTGTGTTGTTCTGTGGGATGGACTGCAATGACGGCGATTTCGGCGGAGGTTTGACCCTGGTTTTGGGAGGTATAAGATAGACAAAATCCAATGATTGTGGCGGTTTGTGTGTCTTGAGCAATGAAATGGTGTGCGTGAGATTGGTCGATTACTGTGCGTAAGTTATCGGCTGGTAGTGGATAGTTAGGGAGTGCCGCGTCCCAAACTTTCAGTATGCCATCAATCATTGGGCCTTTTTGAGATTCACATAAAGGTAGGGTTTTGAAACTAGGATCTTGTTGCTTGTTTGAGGTTGGGTTCACTGGTAACATCCCCTTTGCAGGTACTCTGCCAAAGATCACCTCAATGGCAGATTTGAATGCCTCCACAGTTGCTTCATACGTAGTAACATATGCCTGTACCGATTTCTCATCATCAAGGAAATCATAAGGGCTACAAGTAGCAATAACAATCACATCCTTGCGGCGTTTGGCGACTTCCAGAGCAAAGCTTCTCTGTCCCTCTGCCTCTTTTGCATTTCTGGTCACCAGAATGACAATAGCATCATCATTTTCGATCATCCTCCAGTGCTCCTCCAAGAGCTCTCCTCCATCTGGGTAATCAACTTGTGTTACAGATGAAGTCATGTTTCCTATATCTTGTCGGAGTACTTCGATGTAGGTTTTGTGCTTAGGACCACCATCGTCGACTGCACCCCCGGCTGGAATCTTTCCTCCCGGTGTGAGCAACAATACATTCGAGACGGGTTTCGTTATTGGCAAGACTCCCAGGTTGTTTCTAACCACGGTTGTCGATTGCGAGTATACCCTTTCTGCAATCTGCTGGTGTCTTTGATTCATTGCCTGTAATTCATCTAGTGATGACACATCTGCAGAGCGCAACGCGTGTTTCCAACTCAGGGACTTTCCTTTTAAAGATGTGATACGGCGCAAGGATTCATTGATACGTGACTCTGGCAATTTTCCTGATTGTACCGCTTCAACGACTCGCTCAATGGACTTCACTTGCACATTATATGTATGGCAAATCATCACACTATCGCTCCCCGCTTTCAGAGACATCAAAGCTCCTTCGACGGTCCCGTAAGTTCCACGAATACCATCCATTTCTAGACAGTCGGTTATAATGACACCATCATACTTCATATCATCTCGCAAAATGCCCAACGTCTCCGAGGAAAGAGTTGCCGGTAGACCCTCTGACCCTGGCCCACTAGTTATCTTGGGTAGAGCGATATGGGCCGTCATGACAACTTCTATATTCTCGGCCGCCGCTCTTCTGAACGGGATCAACTCACATCTCTCAAGTTCACTTCGAGACTTTGTGATAACAGGAAGTCCATGATGTGAATCAACAGCTGTATCTCCATGGCCCGGAAAATGCTTCACCGTAGGCACAACGCCACTCTCTCGAAGACCACGTGCAGTCGCACTTGCGATTCTAGCGACAAAGTTGGGGTCCTCCCCGGGACTTCGAACACCAATCACGGGATTCCGAGGCTCTGAATTGACATCGCAGTCTGGCGCGTAGTTCATGTTTATTCCGAAGAAGTTGAGCATTTCCCCAGTGCATTTTCCGACGTCGTATGCATTTGCAGTTGATTGGGTAGCGCCGAGTGTCATTTGTCCTGGTAGTTGGGCAGCGATTGGGGGTGTGATTCTTGTTACTAGACCATTCTCTTGGTCAATGCCGATGAAGAGGGGATATTCGTGGCCTGCTTCTTTGGCTTCATGTTGCAGGGCAAGTGTCAGGGCCTAACTGAGATGTAAGCTTCAGTACTGTTTTGGAACTCCAGATTAATATTCGTAGAAGTTGCATTTGATTATCCTTGGAGGAGCGCAAAGGTGCTGTATACCTGAAGTTGGGCAGCATCCTTGATATTCCTTCTGAACAAGATGATAGCACCCAGCCCATAATCTCTTATCAGCGTTTTGATTTCGGTGCTTGGAGTATAACCATGAAAGCCGACTGCAAATAGCTATCAACATGTTAACATGAATCTCGAATAACATTGCGCGGGGTTCGCATGTATATTTTCTTCTGAACGAGTAAAAACGCACCTGTCCAACCTTTCTCCGCAATCTGAAGTCTTCGGATGATGACATCTTCAAGCAGAAAGAGTACCCGTGAACTCAATAATCGATAATTTTGCTTGTAACTGCACCACTTCGAGCTACGGTCATGGCAAGTGTAGATAGTCTTTGCATCGACCTAAGTGGAATCTGGCTTGGTCGCGATTTTGAATTTGATCGTAACAATTAAACGATACAAGTCCCCCACTAGTATGCATTAGTAAGTTGTTGATGCTCAATGCTAGGTGATTCTGTCAAAGAGTGAAGTTGATGAGGGGATGAAGTGGGACATCTTCCAATGACGCTGATAGTAATTAGATGCCCGTGACATGGGGCTACAGCCCTAAGCCCTAGAATCTACAACTCGGGGGCTTTTATGGTAATCCTTTGTTTCCAATGCTACAATGCAAGCAAAAGGCTCCTAGACCTGCATATTATGTGAAATCTAGACGATGATACGAACGATAGTATCGGACAGCCAATAAGTTATAAATTAAGATTTTGACTCGCAGCTGTGGAAGACCACATGTATAGCCCAGAACATCTTCACAGTAACAGTACTGAATCATGCTAAAGCAGGCATCGCGATTTAACTAACACTAATTTAGATGATATAACGGAATCTCGGAACCTCATCGTTCTCCAGGCGCTCGATCGGATCCAATTCCTCTAAAGGACCATATAGACGATCCATTTTCTTGTTCTCCTGCCACAAACAGAAGCTCAGCACCAATGCTGTTACGCCAGACAACAATGCAAAAGCGCAGCAAATCCAAGATCCTTCACGGTACAGCGGTGATTGGTTCGAAGGGAAAACGTTTGTTCCCAAAAGTGGACCGCACTGCCCTATTGTCATGATAATCCATAGTCCACCGGCCCTCTTCGAGCTTGTAGAATTCGTGTTTGCGTTCCAAATGAGAACGATAGACGTCGTGACGAAAATAAGGACTGCAAAGAACGTTCCAATATATCTTGACGTCACCGACGTCGTAGCACCGAGAAGAATAAACCCGACCGCGGAAAGAAAAGCGAAGCAAGCAGCAAACGGTCCACGGAGACGAACCCTATCGGAAAGGATGCTGATGGCGATGATGAGAAGAAAGCATAAGGAGTAGGGAGGGGCGAGCAGGCCGTTTGATTCAACAGTTGTAAAGGAACCCATTTCTGAGACTATTGTAGGGAGGAACAGAGGCAGAGAGGCAAAGCTGACGTTATTGCTGAAGTTCATTATTGCGAATAGATAATCTGGACGTTGTCGTTAGTACATGATTACAGGCATATTTTTGGAGAAGAGATATACTCTTGTGATCCTTGAATGCTTCTCCGACCTGACTCAGCTGAAGTCCTTCATGTTCGTAGTCATCTGGCTGAGAAGTGGCAATCTGTCGCGCGACCTCCCTTTCCCTCTCGTTGAGAAATTTTGCTGTCGTTGGCGAGTCCGGCAGGAAGAAGTAGGTTGCAACAGCCAACAGCACAGTCGGAACACCTTCAATGATAAACAAAAACTTCCAAGAACTAATACTCGAATGAGCCTGCCCTAGTCCATAGGCCAGCAAGTTTCCATAAACATTCGCCAAGGCAGCTCCGGATAAGAAAATACCAAATCGTAACCCTAGCATTTCCCGAGGATATAAGAATGAAAAGTAGAGAGGCACACCTGGACCGAACATTGTTTCAGCCCATCCCAGAAAGAATCGACAAGCCATCAGCCCACTCCAGCTCGTTACTGTGACTTGTAGGGTACTAGCATGATCCCAAAAGACAACAACCGCCGAGACCCATTGGTGAGGCTTGAAAATTTTCCAGCCTAGCGTAGAGAATTGGAAGATGATGTATGCAATGTAAAATATGGTCCCCAGCCATGAGTACTTGTTTCCGGAAATGTCGATATCCTTTGCGAGACCGATGGTCTTTGCATTACCTAGATTTGATCGCTGGTACGATTTAGCTCCGAAACTATCAATGCTTCTTTAGCTTGATGATAGAGATGGTAACTCACATCGAGAACAGAAAATGTGTAAAGCAAAAAGCAGAACGGAAGTAGATGAAGATCCAGTTTGCGCACAACTTTCTGCTTCTCTGCTTCCGTATATGGGTGCTGTATGCCATTCTCGACGTATTCAAGAGCATCGCCCTTCTCAAATTTCTCATCCATATTGACTTTCTATCTTCTACGTTTGCGTCTGCGTCTATGTATTGCGCATGGAGTTGTTGCAGAGTTCGACATTCATCATCAGATTCGAAGCACCGGAGAGATGATTTAAGGAGACGTCACTGGGGACTTGGCCCTTGCACGAAGAACTAAAATTTGAACATACGCGTTTCCACAGTAAGTGGATAGCGATGGGGGGCCACGGGACGTTGGACGCTTTCGGCATCATGCCGGAAACTGATATCCCCACGGGGTCTTTAATTTTTGGTGGAGATATTTCTGAAGAACTCCACTTACGTAGACTGTTACGGATTGGGCTTGTCAGTGCATCTGACTTGCATGAAGGTTACCTTGCGAAAGTGTGAAGAAAGCTTTCCGGTGAGCTTCAAAGATAGATATCAGCTAGACAGGAACGAAGTTCCGTATTCGGTTAATACTACCCGGAGGCCATCAAGATCTTCGACGAATATTATATTATTTAGCTAAAGGAGTATGCAATTTCGAATTTACAGGCTCCAGATAGAGAAATGATGTCGAACAAAAGTTGCGAACGACCCCGACAAGTGTTGGACGTCCTTCGTCTACAATGTACCTCAAATGCCATTAGCGCTTATCTCCACAGCTTCTAGATTGAGTCGTTTTCAACATATGATCTCATTCGATGATATACAAACACGCCCTCGAAGACGAAGTGTGTTTCGTTCTGATCCTCACTACCGCCACCAGGGAATACAAAACGCCTTAGGAGTGGGAAACAATGCCGGCCTGTTGCCATTATTGTCTCTAGCTCGAATCCCTTCCATAAAATAACCCCTTTTCAGATCTCATGTGATATTCGCCAAAGATTTGTCATCCATATCATGACACAGACTCAGATAATTCAGTAATGTGACAAAAAAAATCAGAAGTCACTGTAGTACGTCCATCCATCCATCACGCAAAACCAAGGATTCCGGGTTTGATTCAGAGACACCGCCTTTCACTTTATCAGCCCGTTTTTCTAGAGAACCTTTTTTAATGATAGCTTCGCAAGAGACTGGAATTTCCGCCTGCTCTGTTCATCCATGTCGCTCACCCAGGCTGATGCATTCAAATATCCCCTTTCGTTCTTTGTGCGTTTTCTCTCCCTATCCTGTCCAGTGTCATATATGGAGTGCCACTCCAAGAGATAATTATCTTGGCATAATTTGTGCCAGGGACGCAAACGTTCCAGCACAAAAGTGCGATAATGAGTTATCGCCCAAAGATAGATCTGGTCAATAAGAGCAGGTAGCTGGTATGCCTTTTCTTTGTTGGTGACCGGGTCACTCCATGATTTCTGGAATACCTATAAGAATTGTCAGCTTTCCTTGATGAAATCACGATACTATTGATGGGACAGCGGGGTCATTTACATAAACGATTTCGCTCATGCCGGGCACACCAGCATGCTTCATTGCGAGACGTAGACGCCTATATCCACGAGGAGATGCCAACTTCGAATGCGGGCGTGAACCACTGCCAGGACGTTGTCACTTTGTCCCGGGCTCGCACTAGTAGGAGAATAGTATATCTTCTACATGGTGCTTGAAGTATTTAAATAATATCGCAAGGGGACCTAAGGATCAGACCATTTCTGGATTAAATCTTTGGCGCAAACAACTTTCACATTCGACTCAATGTAACTTGGTATGTGCCTAGACATATAAGTGAGGGGGGTTTCTTTATCAAAATAGTTTCTCGCAATAAATTATTTCTCCTTCAAACATATTGGAGAGCTCTTACTGTCAGCTAGCTTTGGTGGTAGTTACAAAAATTCCTTCTCATCAGAACCCAATGGCTTCGGCATAATGTCCCATCCCACCTGGACGCCCTCGATAGAAGCTGAATGTCGCACTGCGGTCATTTTACCGAACCCCGTTTCTCTCGTCTCGAGAAACTCTGACGACACATCCTCTGTGCATGTGTAGTCCTTGGTATCAAACCCATGACGTCCCTCATATTGTCCCAATGACCGAAGATATTTCATAGCCCCGGCAAGCGAGATATTGACTTCCCAAGAGCCACCTTCTGTCGCTTGTTTGTACAGTGCTGCCATAATACCAGCAGCAAGGAAATATCCCGCCGCGTGGTCTAATGCTTGACAACATAATGGCCGCGCAGCTTCACCAGCACCATAATGTTCCGCTTCCGAAACGTTCATACCCGAACAAGTTTGGACAATAGAGTCAAAACCTCGCTTATTCTTCCAGGGTCCATCGGGTCCATACGCAGACAGATTAGCACAGATGATATTCCGATCTTTAAAAGTATCCACGAGCGCCTCCGATGTTAATCCCTTTGCTGCAAGACTCCCCGGTCTGTACCCCTGCGTGAAGACATGAGCCTTGTCAAGAAGCCCATGGAAGTCAAGGCTATCCTTTTCATCGTTTAGGTCTATTTGAATTGTTCTCTTTCCCCGACCAAAGTCTCGATCTACAGCTGGGATATCCGGCAGATTTGGGCTCGTCACCCAGAGTACATCTGCACCATGAGCAGCCAGAACTCTTCCTGATAATGGAGCCGCAATCACTCTTGATAATTCCAGAACCCGCAAACCACGAAGGCACTTGTCAGGGTTCGCATCCAACATCTCCTTAGGCAGCCCCACAGGTCCATCGCACAATTTGCGAAGCTGAATGGGAAAATCAGTGATTGCGCGTGCTTGTGGCAGTAAATCCCATTCCGAATAACTTCGTAACGCAGCGATGACACTCTTAGAATCAGAGGCTGCCGACTCAAGGTCAATGGCGCGCCATGGCGCAATTGCTGCAGCGACTTCTTTCCGATCAGCGTCGGGGGAGCAGCCCAGAAGTTCTATGGCCGTTTCTCGATGATTGGGAAAATTGTCATGCACTCGCACATATCCGTCAATAGTCTTGTGTAAACCTCCAATAGGACCCCAAGGGTCAGGCATAGATGCGCTTGCTAGTTTATACAGTCTCTCTGATTTGAATTCAATGGCCGCATGTAGCAGCGGAATTGTTACTTTGGGAGTCGGAGCTTTTTTCCTATGTCCATATATCAATGCAGCCAGCAGAGCCGACAGACCAATTGAAGCTTGAGCAATATGTCCAATTTTAAAGGATGAAGGCAAGCCCAATCCTTCTCCTGTCATTTGCAAAGATTTCAGAGAATCTGCGGGCAAGTCAAGCTCCTTCCAGATATACGCCACGCTATCTCTAGCTGAGAAGTGCGATCTGTCCTGGAAATGAGTTTTGGATTTTGGTGAGATTGCAGTACTATTTTCAGACTTCGGCACCTTGATTGTAAGTAATGGTGCGTGCTGCTGTGTCCCCAGAGTATCACGCTCGCCCACAGTACCTTGTTCCCACGGTCGGCGAATGGTGCATTTCCAAGCTAGAGCTGGCTCAAAGAACATGTTGGTGATGATGTCTTCCGGTTTCAGATGGTACAGAGTCTGAATGCGCTCATTTGTTAGGATGTTGACTTTCTTGACACGTTCATATGCGCCCTTATTATCAAACATGATATCAAGAGTCAACTCAAACGGTCCGGAGTTCTTTGAACGAACAATCTTTGCAATATCCAGCATTTGACATTCGCCTTCAGGAATCTCCTTGAATCTCAGAGGTTCCAATGTCTCGGAAGTCAGTTGTTCTCGCTGTGCTGTAGTGAGTCCGGGGATAGATTCTTCTTCTGGCGGGTAATTATCAATAATGACCGATTTAATAGGGAATAATTTTTCCTCTTCACCCTCATCAAGATCTACAAGGTGATATACATTGAATCGGAAAACCGGACCTGCAGCGGTTTCATGCGGTGATAATGGCGAGGCGAAGTTTCCGGTGGTCGCGACCTGATTTTTGTATGGCATATGGAGAATCGATGCACGAGCATTGTTTGCAATAGTATATGACATCTCTTGTGAAGGCGCAACTACCTCCCCCATTATACCCAGCTCATGCGCAAATTGAGGATCAGGCTCGAGAGGACCCATAACACCATTGCGACCATAGAAGTGAAATATCAGTCGGCATTGCGGAGACTGATTCAACTGTGGAAAGAGGTTTTGAGTATATGCCCTAACATCTGCCAGAAACTCGTCAATCTGACTTATGAGGATTGGATCTCGAATACCGCCGACAAATATCGTGCGATATCCCAGTTTCTCGACACCTTCCAGTTTGATTTGATAGACGTGGGTAGGCTCAAATCTAGCTCCACGGACACGGATGGTCTTCTCGGTTATTTGCTCGTAAGAAGCATCATCCAGTTTCAAAACACCTCCAGGGCCCGGCAAACGATCAGGCCTCGTCTTTTCGTAAAGAGTATGTGCAGCTACAGATGTTGGTGTACAACGCTCCTTTGGCGAGAGGGGTGTCAAATCAAAGGAGTCTTTTCGCATCGTGGCAATCATTGATCTTCCTTTGGGCACTGCACATATGCCTCCACATTCCATGATTTTACCCATATGCCATGCTGTTCCCGGCTCTACACCATGAAACATAGAAAACGCAGCAAATGGAGCTGGATCATATGAGCGACCCCCGAGAATGATATCTGGATCCATTTCGAGAGCTTTGAGATATCTAGGAGCTATTAAGTGTGCCTAATCCAGTTGAAAAAAGGGATAGATACTCACGGCTCTGCTCCCATTTGCCCTACAATATCAATTGCCCTTTCTACGCTATCGACAGTCAACTCCTCGACCGGACCGCATGGCCCAACTCTGGAGTTGACAATTCGATCTTTCACTAGACTCTTATCGAATCCGGCTGAGATTGTAGCCACCTTGAACGAAAATCCATGTTTCTGAGAGATCTCTTGCACAATCTCCAGCATCTCCTGAACATGCTTATCGCTTCCATCGCCACCTACAGAACCAATCAGAACCTTGATTTTGTAATGAAAGCAGGCCTGAAGCATAGGCGTAAGATCTCGAATATATGAGTCTCGGCCGCATGTCATTTTGTTCAGGCCTAATATATAGGGACCTCCATCTGTCGAACCACTGTCGACGATGATCGCCTTTGGCGAGAATTTCTCGATTCCATACCAGAAGTGCTCCAACTTGTACCCATAACCCAGCATGGGGTTGGTGGTCAAAATGCTGAAACCCGACGACATCTTTATCATACGCTTCATAACATTTAAGAAAATAGTTAATATTCTAGTCAAGTTTTTGTTCGAACAAGACAATGTTCAGTGATCATGTTTTGATGCTTAGCCAAGGTTATTCTCGGAGATGCGGAAAAACGTACACGAAGGAACCCTTCTACGATTAGCTCGGTATGATGCCGGGAGGATTGCCTAGGTAGAGCCCCGCCTAGCATTAGACCGCAGAACGCATGACTTCATTCGCCGATTTGCAGCTGTACATTTCTAAGGTTCGAGGAGCCTTTCTATCGCACCCATTCGATTCTAGATGGACTTCTCCCCGATCCGGCCTTCCGCCATCATTTGGAGAGGTAGGTGCGTAGTGTCGGGATGAAGCGAATACCGAGCGCTTGGATATTATGCAGAACAGATATCGATATTGTGTCCGATATCAATGCTAGGCATTCGACAGTTGCAGTATTTAGAGAGTGCCTTGGAGATAATGATTGACTCCATGATTAACTCAATGCGAGACTCCGGAATCCATTTTGCAAACTGCCATGTCTCTGTTCCAACTACTTTCTTCCTTTCTTCGATGGTTGTCTGGAAATGATAGTCCACGCAGGCTTAAGCCGACAATCAAACATCAGTCCCTAGAAAAGACGAATATGAGCATACCACGGCCGAATTTTGATGATCTACCCTTGAGACAAGGAGACCCAAAATGCTCTGCATGGAGACTCTGGGGAAATGACGATGAATTGGGAACATTAAACCTCATAACGGAGGATGTTAGAAGGGCAGCAGCAGCTGAAGTCAAGTTGGGCAGGGCGATTAATTTGAAGTAAAAACAATAACTACACAGATATTCGGACCATAACTAACTCGCCCTAGCCTCCCTTTAAACGTTCCTCTAAAACCAATGAATCCACGGAGAAAGCCTTGTGTGCACACATTGATTCCAAAAGGACATGCCAATGATGATGAAGTGAGCCTGTCATAAAGTCTGGATGTTGGGTCGAAGTTGCTAACAGGTCACAAAGCTCGATTTAAATACACAAAGCTCAAGTCACTGGGATGGGCTTCGGCACTACCCCTATTCCGACACAAAGCAATTTTATAATGGGGTAACGCAAGACCATATATCTGGTTTCAATAAGTCCGATAGAATTGGGATTCAGAGTAGGTCAATCGCGACGTAATCTATGAACCTGACTGACTGTTTCAGACATTGCAACACATCCAATCGTCACACGAGGCGTTTTACTCGATTGGTATTCGTATGCCATAAAAAACAGTATACCACATACCCCTTTCTCAAATCAGCACATTCCTCTCAATCAACTTCTAGAAGTTGCCCAAGAAAAAGGCATAACTTTCCGACAAGGCGATCTTCTCCTAATCAGAACCGGCTGGACGGATGCGTATTACAAACTTTCGGAAGAGGAGAAAGAGAAATTAGGTGGTCGAGACGATCGAGCATCTATTGGAGTGGAGGCTACTAAAGAATCTATTCAATGGCATTGGGAGCAACAATTTGCTGCTGTGGCGAGTGATACGGTAGCTTATGAGGCATGGCCGAGTCCGAAAAGCTGGGGGGGTGTGTATGCATGAGGTACGGTTTCCCTTCAAAAACAATGCGTACAATCCAGAGGGAACTAACTTGAACGAAGGTTTTTCTGAGCGGTTGGGGTATGCCTATCGGCGAGTGTTGGGATCTAGAAGAGCTAAGTGCAACGTGCGCAAAGATTGGTCGCTGGACATTCATGTTGACGAGTCAACCCTTGTATTTACCTGGTGGTGTCGCTAGCCCGCCTAATGCTACAGCTATATTCTAGATGAATCATGGATATATCACAATAAATGCCTATATAGTTTAATGACATATCTTGAGTTTAAGACCTACATACCCCAGGTTCCAGGGTCGTGTTGAACTGCCAAAGTGCCTAAATCCTATGGCTATTTACAGTATGTAGTATTTGCAAATTTGAATTTTTTGACTCAATCCGTGTTGGAGATGAATTTTTCTGTAATGTTGACTATTCAGACAGTTCGAGGGCGACTCGGTATTTGTCCGAAGTCGACAAACGATGCATATTTCATAGAACGTTAAAAGTCATGTTGAAGACCGTCAGACAGCTTTGCGAGTCAAGAAAGTCGCAAAGAAGCGCGAATCGAATGCGAATTATTAGTATACATCTAATATCGATTTTATAAACCGGCATCATACCGCCATCCCCGCATATAGGCGCAATCATCCCGATTTCTTCACGACACAAGAAGACTGTATCTAGGTAAGCAAGTAGTTATTACCAATCTTATTTCTGGTGGGCTTATCAATATGTTTTTGCAATTCCCGCGATACATCTGTTGGTTCCGTTCCACTTGTTGAAGGTCCTTCCTTATTCCTCTTTTTGTGCGGTTCAGAAATGGAACTGAAGTTGTGGATCTGAGAACAAGGAAGGCATGAAGTGAGGCACTCAAAATATGCTGTAGTAGGCGATATACTGGCCAGATTCAATAATAATATAATCATTTCAAGTAAGACTGCCATCAGATATCCACATCAATCATGTCTAAATCTGAAGGGTATACCACAGATACATGCCAAAGTTAATACACCCCTCTGGACATCGCAAATGAATCTGCATTCATGTAAGCATCTCTGTTCTCCGTATCACAGGAATCACATGCATAAAATAGCCTGACTTATGCAGCTCTGAAAAACGTTGACGGGCTCGATGCTGAAATTCTTGGATCATCTCAAGCCATATCCCCAAAGCCAGCAGCGGAGGAAAATCAATGTGATGTAGCATTCATTGACGCTGGCATGGATGACCAATGGGATCGGTTTGACTGAGCCGTGAAGTTAACGCATCCAGACGGGCTTATTCTAATGTTTTCTTGGACGATGTCTGGCAGTGGTTTCAACGTTCTTATATGGGCCCATAGAGGAGAACAGCGAGTTCATCCTACCCAAGGTTAGTAAATATGAGAGGATTACGGCTACACCCATACCAAAAGTCGCTTATCATTCGATTTACCGAAAGCGAATGCTTTTATTACTGGCCATGGCAAAATAGTATCGATCTGTCAATGAGATCTTCAAAATCTACTACGATAAATCCGATATTACTTACCTCGAGAGGTTCCAACATGTTCTTATCACATAACGACATAGCCCCCAAGCTACACATTCGTAGTGGGATACCCGTGGACGCACCAATTTATCTGAGTGTAACTATTTATGACAAAATAAAGTCAGGTGGATTTAGCACTATTGCCACATCGAACGAGGTGGAATAATATCAACCGGTAGTACTAGAGCAGCTCTAAGTAATATTCTTAGACAAAAAGGCAATGAAGTGAAAAGAGCCATTCCTGCATTGATTGGAGACGGTACGAAGTGAGATCCAAAAACTGAAGTTGCGAGCAAGGAAGAGTAGGCAGCAATTGTAATTTAGAGGGCAATAGAGAGTGCTGATGTAGAACCACGCATATACACAGAACTAGCACTGCTTCTCAATCAATATTGAGTAGCGAGAAATTATACTGCTAGTTGAAATACAATAACGTGTTAAACTACCAAGGGAATGGCGGGGCGCTGTAACATTAGAATACGAGGAGGCTACCTAGGTAATAACTCATCTCAGTATCTCGGCCGCCTTCTTTAGGTACTAGGGGGGGTTTTTTTTTCGCTGGCGCTACGGTAAGCCTATTCAGAAGATTTACAAAAACCCTTCATCCTTAAGGCTGAGTACCGAGATACGGAAGAACGGGATATCAATCTAATAAATCGTTCTAACGAGACGTTTGCAACAGCTACTAACTATTTTGGGCCTTTTATTCTAGAATAGGTTTCTAATACGTCCTCCACGAAATAAAAAACCTTCTTTAGATGTGACTATGTACTGTATGTAGTATTGACTTGTCACACAGCCCACCGCAATAACTAGCCCTGCGCCACCAGTCTGCTTGTGCATACGTGTATATACAGATACTTCGTTATGGTGACATTCCTACACAGTATTTTTGTAACACTTGTTAATTGTTTTTGCATTTCATCCTATCTTTTCTTACGCTATTCAATCCGAGCATGTGTCCCAAAGGGGTATAAGTATGACTCGAAGCCGTCTTCAATTTTCTTTGTGTTTTCTCTTTCCCATCTCTCAACCGCTCAACCGTGACGACCATCATGTCTCGAGTAACCCAAACACCTGGCACTACTCCCTACCATGTGCCTCTAATTATCGATGGCCGTGAAGAGACTGGTGAAACCACTTTCGAGGTGATCAGCCCTTACACAAACCAAGTCTGTTGGACAGCTGCATCCGCTACCCCCGCTGATGCTGTTCGCGCTGTGGAATCCGCCCAAAAGGCATTCCCAGCGTGGGCAAACACTAAGCCGACGCGAAGGAGAGATATACTACTCAAAGCCGCTGATATACTTGAATCACGACTTGAAGAAAATGGTGAATTCATGCAGACAGAGATGGGAGCCGATGTCCCTTCTTCGACTGGTTTTGTCGTTCCCAAGGGAATCAGCATGTTGCGTGATATTGCTTCGAGGATTACTGCAATCTGTGGTAGTGTTCCAGTAGTTGAAACGGAAGGACAGAGCGCGATCGTATATCGAGAACCCATGGGAGTGATCTTGGGTATAGTTCCCTGGTAAGCATGCCGAAGAATGGTATCAATCTTTCATATAGTAACCAGATCTAGGAATGCGCCATATGTATTTGGCGTCCGTGCCGCAGCGTCTGCTTTGGCAGGAGGAAATACAACTGTGATCAAGTCATCTGAATATACGCCTCGATGCTACCACGCCCTATTAAGTGCTTTTCTTGAGGCTGGGCTTCCTGCTGGTTGCTTCAACTTGATTTCAACCCGAGCTGAGGACGCAGCTGCCGTGGTAAATATCATGATAGAGCATCCAGCAATTCGGAAGGTCAATTTCACTGGCAGCACGGCTGTTGGTCGAAAAATCGCTGCCTTTTGTGGACAGCATCTTAAACCGTGCTTGATGGAGCTGGGAGGCAAGAACAGTGCGATTGTCTGTGGTGATGCCAATTTGGAGACCGCTGCTTCGGCTGTGCTGATGGGTGCATTTCTTGTGAATGTAGGTAGAATTTGAGAGAAGCCGGACCTATGAGCTAACTCTTCTTTAGTCAGGACAGACATGCATGTCGACTGATCGCATCATACTACACTCCGCTATCGCAGAAAAATTCAAGAGTACTGTCGAACGGCTCCTAGACGAGAGTACATCCGCAGCACCGCCTACGTTGGTCAGCATGTCTTCAAAGGCGCGGGTCATCGGAATAATCAACAGTGCCCTCGCAGCAGGTGCAGAAGTCGTCCATGGAGCGTTCAACGATGCCACCACCTCTCAGCCAGACCCAAGCGCGTCAAGAGTGAGCATGCCCCCAGTAATCCTAGGGAATGTAAGTCGGGACATGCATATTTGGAAAGAAGAGTCATTTGCTACCGTTGCCGCGTACATGGTCGTCACAAGTGATGATGAAGCAATCGAACTTGCCAACGAGGGCGGCTACGGGCTGTCGGTATCAGTATTCACAGAAGATCTTCGCAAGGGACTGGCAATGGCGAAGGAACTCCAGTCGGGAGCCGTGCATATCAACAGCATGACGGTTCAAGATGAAGCGGCGCTTCCGCATGGAGGAGTAAAGAATAGCGGATGGGGGCGATTCAACAGCGAAGAAGGAATAAGGGAGTTTTTAGTCACTAAGAGCGTCACCTGGATGGACTGATGCAGCTGTTATACAGTAGCTAATCAATATAGAGGAAATCGAACCCTAACTGGCCGAAAAAGGCAAATGCCCCCGCATCGCTCGTTCCCAGCAAACAACATGTTAGTGCCTGAGGCTGCCATGGTCTAGCCCTAAACAAGCAAATACTTCGTCTTAGTAGGCCACCCCTAAGCACCGCTAAGTACCACTAAGTCACACTGAGCACTTAGCAGCCGGTTTTATGCACATCAATTCGACACTTCCCTCACCGTTATCCACTCACCATCTTGAACCACCATGATAACGACAGGCATGGGAACGACCTGTCTGGAACAGTCTATAGCAACTTCATCAGCCTTCGCATGTTGAATTCTCTGAAGCTTCATACATCATGACAGTCTAAAAGCATCATGGGCAGCCCCGAAACCGCTAATCCGGTCGCAACCCGCGCCGAAGGTCGCAAATATGGCTTCGCATGTCTGAGCTGTAGGCGCAAGAAAATCAAATGCGACGGCAATAAGCCGGCATGTATCAACTGCAATAAATCCAAAGAATCCTGCGTTTACAGAGACAACCCCCGCTTTTGTCGGGTATCTTGCCGATGAAGTACGGAAATCCAAGATTCGGATTCAGGAGCTGGAGAGCGTGATTAAGGAGTTGTCAAATCTAGAATCAAAGTCGAGACAATCCAGGCTTGCAGCTTTGGTGGCCGAGTTGGAGCAGAGGTCGTCGTCGCCATCGCCGGGTTCATCGGTGTTTTCGGAGTCAGATGAGCCTCATGTGGGATTGTCGGTTTCGTATGGGGGAAGTGTAGAATACAATATTGACTCTATCACACCATGCTCATCCTAATATTTCGCCCTTTCTTCATCTGGCGCTGGGACACTCATCTCTGCGACCACCCTTTGGCGCTCAGAGCTCAAGTGGTCTGCACCGAACAAGCAGCCGACGTTAATGAAATAGTTCGTGCATACGGCCGCCTCTTCAACTTCCAATACCAAACCTACCTCGTTTCGTATTGCGTCTATACCGCGGCAACCATAGACGTGCGACTGATTCATCACGACGACAGGAATCTAGCCGAAAAGGCCGCCGATAGACTAGTCGTTACGCTGCGCATGCTGGAGACAGAAGTCGAACAGACGTCGGGGATCAAACGGAGTATTGAGATTATCGGGAGTCATCTGGGGAAGCAGTGATTACCTGTCCCAAAGGAAAATGTCGCAGATGCGCGAGAGACGGAACCAGCGTATGACTATCAGCAGCAGCAGAGCAGGGGAGAGAAATGGCACGGCCATGAAATCTCGTCGTCTACATCGACGTCGGCGTCGTATGCTAGCATACACCAGCAGCAACGGCAACAACACAAAATACCGCTCATCTCTGCACTACCGCATCTTCCTCACCCGCACCATACATCACAACTCCACCAAACAACAGAAATATACGAGCAACACAGTTCCTCCCCGATTCTACAGCCTTCACACCCTGACATAATGGCACCTTTACCCAACAGCGACACAAACAGCAACAAAAATATACACCATCAATCGACATATATAGACGCGCATATCCAGCGTATGGACACGCCATGGTTCGACTGGAACGTCGACGACCCTGGCGGCGGATTTGTGCCTGATATGGCTTATTGGGGAGGGATTGGTGATGGGGGCATGCATTATAATCACATGTAGCCCCTTGAACGCAATATGCATTGAACATCAAAATAATATACCTAGGTAACAATGCTACATCCGTAATGTAGCAAATAGAACATGTCTACATGCAAAATTTGTTATTAGCAAAGTCGATCAATTCATCTCTGTCTCATGTCGGATCTTTACGATGGCAAAGTCACTAAAAGTAGACACAGCACCCTCCCAAGTAGCTATCTCACACATACAGAAGAAGGTAAAAAATGGCAACACAACTCAAGGCCAAGGTAGGCAAGTTAACGGATTCGCTGAGTTTGAAAAAAAAGGTATCATGCAAGAGACAGACCCTGTAATAGATAAGATCACGTAATTAAGCCGTTGAGGATCAGGATGGGAGCATGCTGAATATTGGACAAGTTTGAACAAGAAAATTGATGAGCGAGTGGTGTGACAGGAGCGAGGAAATATGAACGAGTTAAAGCTCCTCGTCTTCGTCTTGTGAAACTTGTTGTGTGTTGATAGGCTGTGCCGGGGTTGCTGTTGGGTTGATGTTGCCACCGAAATGACTTCCAGATCCTCCAAATGTGGTTGGGGAGTCTGTCTTTTCACCGCTGAGTATTTCGCTGATGTTATTGGAGAGATTTGATCCGAGGCGCTTTCTTAGGCCATCTTCGTCGGCTGTAGAGACGCTTGCGCGTGCCTTTTTCAATGGGCTGCCTACATAATCGGCATTGTTTAGGTTGTCTGGAAGACTGTTTGGGACGTCGTTGATATTTGCGTCCGCCGGAGCCGGGGCGGATGCAGAGGCATGTGGTGGTGTGGATGCATCATTTGTGGCTGCTGGGGGCGTCGCTACTGATGCAGGTGTGTTGGCGTTGGAGGTGCTGTCTCCCATGGGATCCATTGAATGTTGACGTTTCAACTAAACTGTCATCAGCATCCGAATCAAGACCGTGTTCTGTGTGAGAACATACCTTGATCTTCCTGACCCCCTCAGCCAAATCTCCCTGTCTACGCAAGTCATCAGGAGAAAGGTGAATAGTATCATTGCTCTCATCTTCGTCGGCCTTCGCTGTAACGGGATCTTTCTCATCCTCATCCTCATCGCTGTCCATGTCGCTCTCACTGCTCTTCTTCGACTTCTTTCCTGCTTTTGAAGAACTAGCTTTGTCGCCTTCGCGATAGCCCACAAATCCAACAGCACCGCCGGGTTTGAGGGGCGCAAGTTTAGAGAAATCGGTTGATTTTCTCTTTGCAGGAGCCTCTTCGACTGCTTTCGACTTTAGAATGCCCATTTTTTGCAGTTGACCTGCGTAAGTTAGTAACCGCGTAAGCAAGATGCAGCTTAATAGGTAGACTTACGTTCGCCACGGTACATAAAAGTAAACACAGCATACGGCTTATCGGTAGGATCAATACCAGTAACCGTCTGCGTACTGATTGTCGTAGGATCGAGCGTCTTAGGCTTCGCAAAGCTAGTCGTATGATCAACATCCGCATTTCCGTCACCTCCCTGTCCACCTTCTTCGTCGTCGTCGTGTGCGTCAAATTGCGGCGAGTACTCTCCCCGTCGAATTTCTCCAGATGCCAACACTCGGAACAATGCAACTTTGATCTGACCCGCGGATTCGGGAATTGGATCATCGTCAGAATCAGAGGAGAACTCTTCATCCGAAAGATTCTCAAGAGGAGCTTTAGCATCGGCGCCATATCGCATAATACCTTTATCCCGTTTCGTAGAAGATTCTCCCTCCATTTCCATATCGCCATTGTCTTGCGCTTCTCTGAGTAATCTCCGTTTCTCCATCTTTTGTCTGCGTCGTTCAATCTTGGCTGCGGCATCCTTGCCTTCTAGGTCCAATCCGTTCAACCATCTCTCGAGGCCGACCTCCCGGAACAAGAACTCTCGTTCAGCGAGTCCTCCGCCTTCTGAGTCAGGAACGCTGACCCATCGGGAATTAACCCATGTCTCCTCTCCGCGACGTAATAATGTAGCGACTTCTTCCTTTTGTCGTCCGTCGAAGTAGATGTAAGCGGCAACCGTTTCATTCACGGACCCTGTCAGTGGGAGATAAGGATTTATCCAATGTGTCTGTCCCTTTTCGTCCGTCTCGCTCACGCCGACGAGTTGTGGCTTTGGGTTCGGATTGTCGGGGGTAGGTTTGGGTGTCGAATACGGAACACTCTGTCCGGCATTCAGAAGCGTAATCGACACGGCAAATGTTGATGGTTGAGCTTTTCCGGACTCAGTAATTTTGGGTGCTGGGACGGGAATATAGCAAGCGATCCGGGACTGGCGAGACTGACGTTGCACGGAGAACTCTGCTATGGGGCCATCCGGGGTGTGGATGCTGACTGCCAGCCCTTTGAAGCAAGGCATGGCGGCGGTTCTGTAGGTAAGGTGGTGCTGAAAGGACTGTCGATGATTAAGTATGGGGGAAGGAAGGCGGGGGAATAAATGAAGATTGAAGTAAACCGCCAGAAGACAAGTTAACCGAATTTATGACCTATCCGGATATTGCAAGAAGAAACTCCTCCTTAAAGTGTCTATGTTGACTTCACTCGCGGAATTCTGTATGATGGTACTTCGAGGTGAAAGAAAGAGTTCGCGTCACAAGAACAGGAACCAATTCGAAATCGGGGCGAATCGAGTCGCGCGAGCTAGTGTCAAAGTGTATTATGTACACAGTCCGAAGGAAAAAACAGATATTCCCAGCAGACCCGAGAACTCAGATCAAGAACACAACATGTACCAGTGAGAATGTCACTGGCTCAAGTCATGCCTCCATTTGAGCGGGGTGGGCTGGACAGCCGGGCTGATGACGAGATGCTGCTAATCAGAGTACTGCCAGAAAGCTGCTGTTGTATGAGTTTGTAGATGATTTATGACAGCGTGACTGTAGGGAAGGTAGATATAAAGCTCCGAAAGGAGGGCAGATAGGGTTGTGGAAAGAGAGCGTGCACAGGGAGACAGCGTCAAGAAGGTGCTTTTGTTGGACAGAGAGAGCTTCGATTGTTTTGTTTCTCCAGTTTGTTTGGTGGATTTGTTGGTGGACTACAAAGGCGGTCACAGATTGCCTCAAAGGGGCACGTGATGCTGCTTCATTTCCATTCTTGTTTTTTACTTCCTCAACACTACCTGAACCAAAGTACACGAAGAAAAATGTTTGATGTTCATCTGCTCATGGATACGTCATTTATGAATTCTCACAGGTCTGTGTATTATCAAGAAATCACACGTGCGACTCAAATGTTTATCACATGGATGCTCCTCACATGATTTACGACTAGGGTCACTACATTGCGACAAAATACTCAATGTCATTAGTAGTATTTGTATTTGACATTGGCTTGCTCTATCGACCTTAGAGGAAATAATTAATCAAAAGGGAATTACTCCAAACCCTCAGGTCATTCGGTCATACAACAATCACTTCTAAAACCATCAGATGTAAGTCGGTCCAACATCTACTTAGTCACCCCAATAATCTCCTCAGTAACATGGTCAAAGTGGTAAAGCGGTTCGAGCGTAACATTCTGGCGCAAAATGTATCGCTTGAACCAATAAGGTAGTGCAGTGTTGATCTGGTAGCTCATGTGGCGACGAGTGGGCACTGCGAAGATGTAATCCAACTCCTCCAAAGTGCGCTGCTTGGTCTCGGGCATCCAAAGGAAAATCATCACAAAAGCGGTGACGTTGAGGCCGGCATAGAAGCCAAAGGCGCCAGTCGGGGTCATGGCATCAAGCATACGAGGGAAAGTGATGGACAAGACGGCGGCCCAGCCCAAACAGGTAGCCACAGCCCAGGACATACCGACCTCACGGTGTGAAAGAGGGAACACTTCGGCCGAGTATGTGAAAGGTACTGGACCTTCGCCGGGGGAGTAGAAGGCAGCAAACAAGTACACAAACAAGGCGACAGTGGCCAACTGTTTGGTGCTGCCATCCGGCAACAAGAAACACAACCCGGCTGTAAGAAGAGTCCAGGCCATGTTTGGGAAAGTAAACAAAAGCAACGCCCGACGACCATAAGTGTCAATAGTGAAAATAGCCGGGAAAGCAAAGACGAAGTTGACGAGACCGAAACCCCAAGAGGCCCAGTTGGATGACACGGCGCCTGCTCCGGCTTTGGAGAAAATAGAGCTGGAATAGAACGCGACAATGTTGATGCCGCACATCTGCTGGGCGATCATGACGACGAAGGAAGCCAAAGTGGCGCGGCGGACACGAGGAATGGTGAATAATTCAATCGCGCGGGTGAGGTAGTTGCTGGTGCCGATGATCTCATTCTCAACCTGAATCTGAGCGTAGATGTAGTAAAGATCACGCGCGGCCTGAATTTCGTGGTTGCGAAGACGAAGCAGGGACTCGTATGCTTTGCGCATGTTGCCGTTTCGAATGTGCCAACGAGGAGACTCGGGGCAGAAGTAGACTCCAATCAACAAGGGGATAGCAGGAATGAATGCAGAACCCAACTGCAGACGCCATGAGATATTTCCCGTGTTCATCACAGCCAAGTTGGCAGTGCAGCCGAGGAAGATACCAAATGCAGTCCAGAGTTGCCATGACATGACAAGCCCACCTCGGATACTAGCGGGAGTATTCTCTGCGCAGAAGATGGGGATGGTAGAGGCTTTCAAACCCATGCCGATTCCGAGAAGGATACGAGTGATGAAGAGTTGAGGCCAGGTCTGAGCGACGGCACCACCGATGGGAGCGAGAACACAGAAGATAGCAGAGAGGAAGATGGTACCACGACGAGCGAGAAGGCGGTTCATGGGGTCGGACAACCAGCAGCCGATACAGGCAGCGCCAATGTACGGAGCACTAGGCCAATTAGATGAGTTACTGGGTTTCGAGGAACAAGATACTCACGAGTTAACGACACCCACAAGCCACAGGTTACGAGCAGCATCGGGGCCCGATTCGGGAATTCCGAGAGCATCAGGGAAAGACAAATTAGCTCCGTTGGAACCCTCTTGATCCCAACCTCTGCAGTGTGTTAGCACTGGTCTCGGACAAGACGTAGCGTGAAACTTACTGAACGGCAGCACCAATCGAGCAAAGGATGATGGTAAAGTAAAGAGCTGCGGGCTGCTTCCACTTGTGGAGAACTTCGTCCTGAATAGCCAAAGACTCGTCCTCGGTTAAACCTTCGACGCTGGCGTAGTTGGCAGGGTCACGGGCGACGAGAGCGCCTCGCTGTAACACTGGGGTGATGTGAGTCAACCCATGAATTTCGGCGAACTCGATGACATCGCGAATGACATGGTGTGGTGAGAGATCGGCGAGAGGATTCTTGATTCTACTTATCGTTAGAGCGCGTTCAATTGGCGAATAGGATATGAACATACTTAGCAGAGGCGTTGTTGTTCAGGTTGACTCGCTCGAAATGACCCTGCTCGGAGTCAGATACGGCGGAGCTTTAGAAGTGTTAGAAAATTTGTCTGGCAAACTATGAATGCACTGAGACAAACCTGTCTGCAGTTTTCTCCGCAACCACGGTCTTCACTCCAGAAGCACCCGCGTATGGAGCTGTTCCCACGCCATGGACCTCATCCTGAGGACCTGTGTCCGACATTGTGTAGTCGAGTACACAGAGCAAGCACTAACTGATGACTGTTGGTGCACTGAAATTCAATGGGAAAGCTTCTCGAGAGATGCGATTTTCAGAAACCTTGTTGAATCGAGGAGAGAAAGTTGCAATGGACCAAAAAAGGAGGGGAACCCAGAATATATATGCTTGAACTTGTTCAAGAGAAGTCATACGCTTTCACACATCACGTCGATATGTCCAAAAAAGACCCACCCATTGACATGGAATACTTTGTGCAAAGCTCTGAGAGTTTGTATGTGCGTATTACACAGCGACGGAGTCACCTGCACGGAATTATTGAGAGACTGAGCCAACAGCCTCTGAACTGTGAAGTTTATCATGTTGATTGGCCAGAATGCTGCACCAAGAAGCTGCGATAGTTGAACTAGTCCATAGTCGGCGTTGTTCGGACGGCCATCCAGCAGAAGGGTTCTTTCTTTCGAGATAAGTCTCGGCGGGCCCTCCATGATTTCTCCAAGTTTGTTGAAATCTACCTGGTCGACCCGACGGACTTTGCTCGTTTAGTTGTTAGTGCTATAAGCCGTGCCTTGAAGTCTTGTACGCAACCGGCGATGGTTACAGATACGGCTAACCGAATGATTGTTGCTGTCGCGGGCCGGCCATGCAACCTCACTTGTCAGTACCCTTTCTTGGCTTGGCGACATGCAATGTTTGACTTGGAACTTCCCTTCTATATTTTGCTCATCTGAATACAAAGGATCCAAGGATCTGTGTAAAACGTCCTGCCAGGAACCTACCTTGTGCCACAGAAAGCGGCTCTTCTTTCCGGCCCTTATAGCACAATCTTACTCGGCCCCCTGGCAAAGACAATCTATCAGTCGGTCTTCAAATGAATAACTCGGAGCAAAAACGAATTGAAACTGGCAAATCAAACGACCGGCACGGAAATTTTTGCTATCGAATGGCACTGTGGATCTACTCACGAAGGTCTTGAGTGAGGGACGAACTCCATACGGGGTAAGACCATAAATTACGGAGCAGGTGCGAATACTGGTAATCTATCGGCTGTCATTGCGTGAAATTGAAACCGATGTTACGTAGTCTTTTTATTGGTCGTATCATGTGTATCCAACAGATCCTTTGTTCAAGTAAAGAGATACGCAGTTTTTCTGCTGCCTTGAATAGGCGCATCTTGTTTGAATTTCTTCACGTGGACTGTGACTCGTACTTGTTGCTCGAGTCGCCATACCGCCACCGCCATGACAAAGCCTTGTCCATGTGGATTGTGTGCCAAAAAAAAAAAAAAAAAAAAAAAAAAAAAATACATATCAAAGTAAAGACAGGACGGTTGGCAGCACGGCATTTCCCAGCTAGGAATATCACCACAACTAGTGCGCATATATTTCAATAAATTACACTGCATACGTATCAGTACATCGTATACGGAGAATAGACACGGGCCAACCACGACTATCGATCGGTTTTGATGTTAATTGACCGCTGGAACCTTCCAGGGAGTCAGACAGGGATAGATGAACTGCGTGCTTGATACTGCCTTCCAGTTGTGATTGGACAGTTTATTGATGTAGTTTGCCTACACGTATACATTCTGACAGGCTTCAGGTTTCAACACACAGACCCACAAACTCTGGAACATCTGCTTCTAGCAACCCGGTGAGTATTCTTGAATCAAGCAAGACTTGTTTTCTTGAAGTTTAGAGGGAAAATGAGGGAGAACGTGTGATAAGACGTACGCCCACGGTGTCCTCCCGGTATTTACGTTATGGGTGTGTATTAGCCCTAGAATTACACAAAGAATGCCACGAGTGTTGATGTGTAGTGGTACTCTGTTTGAGCTGATAATAACATCTCGTGCCTGTCATGAATGTGATTTACTATTTATCCAGGCATTTTTCTGGATCTTTGATC
The DNA here is from genome assembly GCA_022813215.1 of Talaromyces ruber. Taxonomy (NCBI): domain Eukaryota; kingdom Fungi; phylum Ascomycota; class Eurotiomycetes; order Eurotiales; family Trichocomaceae; genus Talaromyces; species Talaromyces ruber. Next base: position 441,879 of record JAKLMW010000012.1, on the reverse strand, counting down.
CGGGGTGTGTGTGGATGCTCAATATAGTGGTAAGTAGAGTAGCTCTTCGGATTCATGTCTTCCCATTCGTATTATACCTCCCGTAGGAAGTGAAGGAAGCAAGCAAGACGTTTGATCAGCACCTTATCATGCAGGGAGGATAACCTGCCAGAAAACTCGGGGCTAAATGGTATCCATCTTCAAGGACGTGAAAGCTTAGAAAGCTTCGTGATAGCTCAAACCTTAGCTGACTTACTCCATGTCCAAGTTTATGCTTGAGTACCTAAAGCAACAAAGATATCAATATATAATAGAAAGTGTAATCTTGGTACGATAAACGCCACGATTCCCCCCCCCCCCTCCCCTTCTCTTCTAGAAACCATCAGACATCCAATAACTTTCTAGTGGCTTACATGGCTTAGGAAGTAAGATATAGATTTTACACCTAGACCCCATTATTGATGATGCGTGATCAAATCTCCCTTCTAATAAAGAACTTGAGGCCCTTTTCGCAGAGTTTACATATGCAGCCATAGGGACCGCCAGTCACATACACATCCTTTGCAGCAAGCTGTGGCCGAGTGGAGCGAAGCCTGTCAGCTTGGTCAATTTAAGGAACTTGGAGGTCGGGTAATTGTGGTACATTTATTACAAACGCTAGGACTATTCAAGTTTTATAAAGAAAGAGTCGCCTGCTTCGTTCCCGCGCTATAGCGAGAATGGTCGATCAACTAAGCAACGGATTTGATACAGATATACTCATGAGATCATCAACGATGCTCACATCTTCCAAGGCCTCTATGTCCAGTACCAACTGTTGAATTCGATCTCGCGTCCTCTCATCGATAATACCCTGCGTAAGTCGTCTCCACTTCTCGAGTACTTCTTCGTTCGATAAACCCGGTGAGACGCTACGAGGGTTATCAAGCGTCTCACTCAACTCGGTCCCATCCTTGAGCGTGATAGTGACGCGCTGCGCATACCGATCATCGCCTAGATCAAGATCATGGAAGCATTCGGTCTTGTCAATAAGGTCCCAAACAATATCTCTATCGAGCTGGTCGTCCCTGAATTGATTAGGTAGCACTTGACCATCTACAAGCTGTACAGCCGCGGTATATGCAGCACTCATCTGCGCGCCTGTCGTGGCCACGGGTCTCTTCACGTCGAAGCCGCCGTGATTGAATGCAGCCTCTGTCATGCCGATGCGAATACTGGCAATTGCGTCGGGATCAGACAATTTGCCTGCATGTTTGTCCTGCAGTGCCTGCACACAATCAATCGTGCAATGCGTCCCGGCCATCGAGGAATGATGCTTCACTCTGATGAGTCGCGATTGCCACGTCTTTCCCAACTCCTTGCAGATTTCCTCTGGCAGATAAGGCGGTTCTTTACCCGAGCCCTGTCCAAACATGGCCAGATACCCTCCATATCCTTCTTCATAGACATTCTTGATTCCTCGATAACCATTTTGAGCCAAGAGAGCGGCAAAGAGACCATTTCGTGCTGCAAATCCATGTTGCATGCGTTTTACGTCGCTCCCAAACTGAGCGGACATTAATCCACCGGCTTGCGTGCAGGCGATCCCTAGTGCATCCTCAATGGCATCTGTGGGAAGATTCAAGAGTTTGCTTACAGCAGCGGCGGAGGCTGAAGGACCGAATACGGCGCCTGAGTGCCATCCACGCGTGAGCATGTGCGCGCCGTAGAGACCAAGGCCGACTCTCGGTCCAGTTTCGCAGCCGACTATGACTGAAAGGAGGAAATTCTTGCCGCTGACCTTTGTAGAGGTGGACCCTGCTTGCTGGCGTGCAGCGGCGAAGAGAGCTGGCAGAATAATGGAGTTCGAATGCAAAGGGGCAGACAAGTGCCAGTCGTCAAGCTCGAATGCTTGAATGGCCGTGCTATTCAGGAGTGCAGCAGATAGAGGTGTGACGGCCTGCAATCTTATTAGTTTGTCTGTCATACATCTCGGTCATATCGACTTACTTTATCATTGTGACCCCAAACCTTGCAGTTCCCCGTCGGCTCCATGGCAAAGACCGTCTGCGCTGCAGTTTCCGTCCATGGCAGACGAGATCCGACGATAGCACATGCTAGACCGTCCAGGATAAGATATCTTGCTCGAAGCCGCACATCCTCTGGCACATCTTCCAGATTTATATCTTGGATCCATCGACACAGTTTTCTAGTCACGCCTTCTGGTTTGTTGTCGGTTTTAGGAGTCATTATCATCGACGATAAACTCTTCTCATGTATAGTACCAGTGATCTTATTGCATGTTCAGCCTACTCATAGTATCGATTGCTGGACAGGTGAATCTGTCTTTATGCACAGGCAGCTGCCGCTTTCGGCCCGGTCCAGGCTGTATTGTGCCTACGGCTGCGGATAACTCGGCGAATTTCAAACCACGCATTTTGTCAACTTAGACACAAACCATTATGTGAGCCACCGTTGAGTAGAGACCAATCGCGGATGGGGTTGCGCAGTTGAACGTATTAATCGACAAGCGGCGTCGCGATGACGCGCCTGGGTATTTTGAAGCCTCAGGCACTCAAGCCGCGACTACGGCCCGAGAAATATCGGCCATCTCTTTTCACCTTCCCCCAAGTGCGACTTCAAAGCAACATGGCCCTGCAACGCTCATCAGCTCCGCTAGTATGGGTTGATTGTGAGGTCTGTCATCGGGAGCCTTATTACAATTCGAAACTTGGAAATTTAAAATAATTGACGTCTACTAGATGACGGGCCTCGATCCCGAAACTGACCAAATCCTCCAAATCTGCTGCTTCATAACCGACGCGCAACTCCAGCTCCTGGAGCCCAATGGCTTCGAAATCGTGGTCCACCAACCCAAATCTAAGCTAGATGCCATGTCGCAATGGTGCATCGACACACATGGCAGATCGGGACTTACGCAAGCCGTGCTTGCCTCTACTACAGACGCGGCAACCGCATCGAGTCAATTACTAGCTTACATTAAGCGATACGTCCCTGAGCCAAGGACTGCGTTGCTCGCGGGGAACAGCATTCATGCCGATCGAGCCTTTTTAGCGAAACCGCCGTATTCGCCGATACTTGGATGGTTACATTATCGTCTGCTGGATGTTAGTACAATTAAGGAGGCTGTCAGACGATGGGGAAGCGACGAATTTCTCAGCGCAGCACCGCCGAAGCAAGAAGTGCATCTGGCGAGGGATGATATTCTTGAGAGTATTGCAGAGATGAAGTATTATCGCTCGAAACTCTTTGATGGGAAATAATCGGCTGTCACAGGTATGACGGTGTGCATCTCTCGTATTGCGTACAGCAATACACACGAATATATATGCTGCTGGGTTAAGAGCCAATAGCTTCAGACAGACTTCCGATGGCGGTCTGGACTCTGATTGTGGCCCACTTCAGTGATGTTTGTTTACCGCAAGAGTCGATGTTACAAAAACGACAACCCGATATAATAGATAGTAAAGAAATTGTGTGTATTCAATTGCAACATCTCCGATAATGCGTAAAGACAGTTGTGTGTAAAAGCTTCAATTGGTAGAATAAGTCAGCCATCGTGGCAAATGAAAGTTGATGGCGGGGCAGCAGGAGCTCCTCTTCCTACGTACAGTTGGCAGTCACAATGACACAAGCCCCTCACTAGCTCGACTAGCAGCGCTCCGTACTTCTTGCCATCCCCGCCATCACCTGCTTTCTTGCTTTCTTGCATTTTTCTCGTTGTCCGTGAGAGATCATCTTTCCTCGTTCTCGGCATCGCATCTATCATACCACCTGCCATCAAGCTTCTCTAATTATCTCCATTGCCATTCAATTGCGAACTGCGGATCTCCTTATCCGACGTCAACTGACTCGCATCAGCATGTCGGTCCAGACGGTGTCTCTGACCCCTTTCCAGGACCAGAAGCCTGGCACGTAAGTCGTCAAACAATCCCACATTTCAAAGTTGATCGGTCATTGACATCTACAGTTCTGGTCTTCGTAAAAAGGTCGTCGTCTTCCAGCAGCCCAACTACTCCGAATCCTTCGTCACCAGCATCCTCCTCTCCATTCCTGAAGGTGTTGAGGGCTCTTTCCTCGTTATTGGCGGTGACGGTCGCTATCACAACTCGGAGGTCGTACAAACCATTGCAAAGATTGGTGCTGCATATGGTGTCAAGAAGCTGCTGATCGGCCAGAACGGCATTCTCAGTACCCCAGCTGCTAGCCACCTTATTCGCAAAAGAAAAGCTACCGGTGGTATCTTGCTCACTGCCAGCCACAACCCTGGTGGTAAGTTGTTCCCGGAGGATGTAACATAATTGAGATATTGACTTGGCAGGTCCCACCGAGGATTTCGGTATCAAATACAACCTTGCCAATGGCGCCCCCGCCCCCGAGTCCGTCACCAACAAGATCTACGAAACCTCGAAGACTTTGACTTCCTACAAGATTGCCCAGCTCCCAGACATTGATACCACTCAGATCGGCACTCGCAGCTATGGCTCCCTCGAAGTCGAAATTGTCGACTCGGTCACCGACTACGTCGACTTCATGAAAGAGATCTTCGACTTTGATCTTATCCGTGACTTCCTCAACACCCATAAGGACTTCAAAGTCTTGTTCGACGGTATGCACGGTGTCACTGGGCCTTACGGTGTCCGCATCTTCCAGAAGGAACTGGGTCTCCCCGCATCAAGCACCCAGCACTGCGAGCCTAAATCCGACTTTGGCGGTGGCCACCCTGACCCCAACTTGGTCTACGCCCATGACTTGGTCGAAGCAGTTGACAAGAATGGCATTCAATTCGGTGCCGCTAGTGATGGTGACGGTGACCGCAACATGATCTACGGTGCCAACAGCTTTGTTTCTCCTGGAGACAGCTTGGCCATCATTGCTCACCATGCCAAGCTCATTCCATACTTCCGTGACCAGGGTGTTTATGGTCTGGCTCGTTCCATGCCAACCTCTGGTGCTGTCGACTTGGTTGCCAAAGCCCAGGGTCTTGAGCGCTATGAGGTCCCCACTGGATGGAAATTCTTCTGTGCTCTTTTCGACAACAAGAAGATATCTATCTGCGGTGAAGAGAGTTTCGGAACTGGCAGCAACCACATCCGTGAGAAGGATGGTGTCTGGGCAGTTGTCGCATGGTTGAACATTATCGCTGGTGTTGCTAAGCAAAAGCCCGACGAGACACCTAGCATCGCTTCTATTCAAAAAGATTTCTGGAATACCTATGGTCGTACTTTCTTCACTCGCTACGATTACGAGAAGGTTGACAGCGACGGCGCCAACAAGGTCATTGCTGATCTGAGCAAATTGATTGACAACAAAGACTCGTTTGTCGGCTCAGACGTCTCTGGCCGCAAGGTCACCGATGCCGGCAACTTCTCGTACACTGATCTCGACGGAAGCGTCAGCAAAAACCAAGGTCTATACGTCAAATTTGATGATGGCAGCCGAATTGTAGTCCGTCTGTCTGGCACTGGCAGCAGCGGTGCCACCATTCGTCTCTACATTGAGAAGCACGAATCTGATGCAAGCAAGTACTCTGTACAGACCCAAGAGTACCTCGCGGATAACATCAAACTTGCCACTGAGCTGCTCAAGTTGAAGCAGTATGTTGGACGTGATGAGCCTGATGTCAAGACCTAATAATACGTATGGTTGGTCTTAGCACGATGATATATTCAGCTTAGCGGTTCTTTTTAGTAATCATGATTAGTATCCATAGTGCATCTAATGCAAAACACGAGTATCCGTTCAATCATTAGTAACATTTCTTTCTCATATAAGAGATTTCAAGTGCTGATCCCACCAATCCTGCCACCTAATAACCTTTTCTTCTCGTCGCGCTTCCTCCGCCGCAAAAACAACAGCATGACTCCTGACGGCCTCTTCTAATGTACACCCAATAAACTCCCTTTGCGCATCCCTAACATCCCAGCCACGCTCCTCAACAGCCTGCACAGCACCAACAAACATCCTCGTCAGCCCCCAATCCCCACCTCCATGCGCCTGCTCCTCCTTTGGATTTTTCGCTTTCGGGATTTCGATGGTTGTGAATTCATTGGTGGCAAAGGAGAAGTATTTAATTGTGCGACTATCGTATTCGATTTCGCCTTCTGTGCCGTAGATGCGACCCCGGCGCTCGCATTGTTTCTCGGTGGGTGCGATCATGTGCAATGATGCGGTTTTGGATGTTCGGGGGGTATACTTTCCTTCGTCTGTGGATGGTGGTTGTTCATCGTCCCATGTGAGAGTCACGAACTGGTCATCGCAGACATTATTATCCGACTCCCACACACAGCGGCCGTACCACGACCTCGACTTGATTTCCTCGTCGGGGGTGGAACTCTTATCGTAGTCCTCGGCAAGAGCAGTCATTAACAAATTTTCCGCTGCATCTGCACCAGCCACCTTGAATGTATCCTCAATATCCGGACAGACTATATGTAACGGCCAATCCGTATTGCCCTTGTCGAGTTGTCTCTCCTTATACAGTCGCACAGAGCTATAATTGCATTTGCGCTCAATCGGGCACGAGAGACAATTCGTTGCATCGCCTGCCTCTTTCGGTTTTCGCTTACCTATGAACTGTGTCAATCGGCCTGTTGACGATATCGTGCGTGGTTCATGCGGTGGCATATCCTTTGGCGATCCCGGTGGTGGGGAGGAGAACAGCCAGACCAAAAAATCGATGTCGTGGCATGACTTTGTGAGCAATGACCCAACACCAGCGTGCGTCTCCCGTCGCCAGTTCCCGCGTACATAGCTGTGCGCAAAGTGCCAGTAGCCGACGGGCTCGACGTGTTCGACGGAGACCACATCGCCGATGACACGCTCTTCGAGGAGAAGTCGCCTCAGGCGCATGTTGTGTGGGCTATAGCGTAGGACATGTCCGATTGAGAATACTTTTGAGGGTCCGACGTCCCTTTTGTGATCAGGCACAAAAGCGCGGTAGATGGCGAGACAGTCGGCCAGAGATGTTGCCAGTGGCTTCTCGCATAGGACGTGTAGATTCAAGGGTGCGATTGCGCACATGATCTCGACGTGCATCTCGTCTAGGGCACAGACGAAGACACCATCAACCCCAAGGGGAACGTTTTGTTGTCCATTGGCAAGGGCTTGTCGACGTTCCTGTTCCCATTTCAGCCAGTCACGCCAGTCGGTGAATTCTTGTCCGTTGCTTGGCTTGTTGTTGGCGCCCCAGATGAAGCGCTCGCCGAATTCTTGTCGGTTCCAGGGCCGCGGCTCAGCTACAGCGTGGATGAGGGCTGAAGTGCTTTCTGTGACGGCTTCGGCGTAGCGGTGGCCTCGCGAGCCGGCGCCAATGACCAGGAATCTAAGCTCTTTTCTGCTGGTTGTTGTTGGCAGGGTGTTGATGGCCATTCTATCAAACAGGTGATTTCGGACAGACAGCAAGATGTATATGGTCCAAAGATTACTTTATGGTTCTGATTCCAATAACAAACCACGATGAACAAGACTAAGATATATGAAGGACGATGGTTGTTTCCCCCCCCCTCACTGGCGGCATCGATAAGCATCTCCGCACGCCACGCCATACGTGGGGGTGACTAAGTCATTCTCTGTGATTGGACAGCCAGATCTACTTCTGCATCTGCCGCTGGGATGGGATGGCTTCATTTAGTCAAACATCTCTCTCTCTGTATTGAGCCAGACTCTCATACCGATTCCCCAGTCCACAGAATGCCTTCTGCAACCTCTTACCCTCACGACTACAAAAACCAGCATCCAACTGTTCCCCCACCACATCCTGTAACGCCCACGCAACCCTCTCAGCTCCAAGACGAGCGCCTTCTAGGTTCGGCGCCGCTGGTCCCAGACGCAAGGATGCAAGACGTCCTGTAACGAATAGTGGAACATCGGATCTCCACATGAGATCGTCCGTCAGACATGGCAAGCCGTTTATGCTTTCAATGGGGTAGTCGCGATTCATTGATTGAAGGAGACTCATCTCCTTTACGTCCACCTTCATGCCTGTTGCGAGACAAAGGTAGTCAATTTGTTCAGGGAATTTTTCGATAGGCGGATCTGTAGTAATCTTCCAGGTGTGAGTTTCGGTGTCAAAACTTCTGCTCGTAATCACGGTTTGGGTGTGTATTGACAATCGGCCTTTGGCGGTGTATTGTTTGAGGATCTTCTGGTAGTGCGGTGTTATGCTACCCCCATTTCGTGCAGTTTGCAGCATTTCGAAGCGTTCTACTCTCGTCATTCCATGCTCAATAACAGCATAAAGGGGCCAGTCGTCTCACCTTGATCGTCATCCGCCGACCAAAATACAGCTTTGTCATAATTCTTAAACTTGCCCACCCAGTTCAGACTAACGTCGAAGTGTTTGATCTTCATGTCTCCACGAATTAGATGCCAGACTTTAGTGACACCTCTGCGTAAGGCCATGTCAGCGAGCTGGGCAGATGATAACCCGCCGCCTACGACGACTACATGAGTCGTCTGCCGATTCTCAATCTTTCGTGTGAGAACTGGGCTCGGAAATTTCATCCCTACTTCGGAGCTGTGGCATGCTCCAGTCTCTTCATTCGGGGACAGACTCCATGGCATCAATTTGGTCAAGCCAGGTCCCACGGCGAGTACCACTGCTCTACTGTGGAATGACTGCCCCTGCGTTGTCACTATTGTAAACAGTTTACTTGTATCCTTCGACTCCTCGACTTCACCAAACTTGATATCACAAACCTCCGACTGCTCGATCCGAGCTGAGTCATCGTCCAGCCCGTAGCGCGCAATGATCGACTCGCAGTAATCCGCAAATAACCCCGTCGAAGGCGTGAAGTAATCTTTTCGATCTCGCTCGTTGATTTCTGCTTCACGCGGGAATCTATATTTCCATAACATCGGCATCCACTCTTTCCAAAGACTAAAACAACATACATACCTGGATAAACTACGAATCTTCTTCCTCTTATGTTTACTCAACTCCTGCCCAACACACCCCGAAAGCTCATACAGCTCCTTTTCACGTCCCGTCTCACGCGTGTAAGCCAACATTCCATCTCGATCCGCTGGATCAACATGGAAGAACATCGGAGACCGCAGATGATCAATCTTTAATGCCTTGAATGCGCGGTTCCAGCGTGCCATCCACTGACTGCCTGAACTATCGAGTACGAGAGTCGAGTATTGCCCACCGCGATCATTTTCACCACCACAGCAGTTGTTGGGTTTTGTATATGTGGATGCAGCGAGCATTGTACCCTGCAACCGCCTCGTTCTGGCCCGCGCAAGACTCATTTTTCCCTGGTGCTTTTTGATCCAGTGGTATCGCTGGTGTTCTTCGTCGGTGAACATGGCAGAGGGTGTTTCTTCGCGCAGACGGGCTGCGACGGCAAGCCCGCAGGGGCCGGCGCCGATTATGATTATGTCGTATACTTCGGCGTGTGTGGTCATTTGGACTGTCGTACCATTGGGTGCTGGTGGTAGAGCGAGAATCGAGTGAAAGATCCCGTGGAATTCATGACCGTGTTTATTAGCGAGTATGCTGCTGTTTACTAGCTTCAAAGGCCCCTAGCGGACAGATTGAACCAAAGGTACTCATCACAGTCTATTGAGTACCTTCATGGTCAATTTCAAATGAATCATGGTGATGAGCTAACGAGTACCTTGTGAGTACGACTGTTTGTTTCCACCTAAAAAGAAAATGAGGATCGATGCGAATAAATCTGCTAGAAGTGTTATTCCACATGGATTATGATTGCATGCGATTTGCTATTTCCTTTTCCCGGATCTATCCTGAGAAACGTCTAATCGTCACACTACCCTACCTAGTATTGCCGGATTTGGACGGGTGGTTGCCCTAATTACATCAAGGTCTGACGCCTGGCGTTGCCTGTAGGTTTCATTACTTCACGACAAATGAAGCTAAAAATCTAATAGGTAACAATCTATGTGACTACCTTAATTTATGTATTAATATAAACATGTACAAGCAGCGACTCTGGATGCCCTAGCATTGGGGTTCCAAAAGCGAGTGTATAATGCCGGGTATCCATCAAAATATCAACAATAACAACACCCCCCTCCCCCTCCCCCAAGAACTCAAGATTCCAGAGAGATGCAAAGTATAAAACAAACAAATAAAGCCCCGAGTTTAAGTGGGTTGAGACACACTGGATCTCGATCTAAGTACTAGCTCCACCAACAGTAACACTCAACACAGACGGGTTGGCAGACGAGACAGTACCAGAGGCATTCTCATCATCACCGGAAGGATTAACATCATCATAAGCGAAAGCATACCCCTTTCCATCGAGCTCGTACTTGTGTACTATAGCCGAGTAGTAATTTGACGGGGCAGTGGTGTAGTACGAATCCGCTCCGAGACCGGGCTGCACATCACCACCGGAAAGCAATAACGTACCACGATTGAAAGCGGCACACAGACGAGGAACGGCAGCTTGATGGACAGCGGTGTCTGAGGGATTGGTCACGAAGGGGCCTGAGTTGCAGCCAAAGATGTCTGCGGTGGAAGGTTTGCTGTAGTTGATGCCGTCGCCATCGCATTCAAGGGTGTCACCACTGACGGTGCAGGACACGTTTCCGGCATCATTTTGGGTGTTGATGGTGAGTGTTTTGCTGGTGTAGTTGGACCAGACTTCGTTGACATAGTCGTCAAAGTAGGTCTCGAAGCCGCTGGAGGCGTTGGCAGCCATGTAGTCATTTGGTGAAAGGACGCGCATAACGGTACCATTGATGGATTGACAGAGTGCATCCCATGGTAGGCCATCGGTGGCAGCTTGAGTGGTCAAGTCGTTGCAGACGCTAGTCACAGCGTCTGAGGTGAGGCCAAGAGCAGTTTGAACGCCGCCAGAGGTATCTGTCAGGGACATTCCGAGCGGCAGACCGACAAAGTCGACGTAGCTGATGTTGGCGTAAATACCGCCATCGGCTGTGTAAGTGAACTCGATGAAACCCCAGTTGACGCCAGCACTGGGATCGGCAGGGTTACTCTGAGAAGGCTGGACAATCGAGAAAGTGCCGTCAGCGTTACCAACAGTGAAGAATTGGAGTTCACCAACGGCGAACCAGACACGAGCAGAAATAATATAGCTGGGGATTGTGATGGTGGTGCTTTCGCCCTGGGCGCCGAGTGGAATGGCAATGGTCTCGGATACAGGCGCAGGGGTACCGTCAGTAGTGCTTGGTGCTGAAGGATAGTACCAAGAGAAGTCTGGGGTCAGCATAACCGGAGCATTGTTCTGATTAGGGTCTTGACCGTTAACATAGCAGTTCACTGAGCCGGCGATATTGTTGGTGATGGTGAGTGTCAATGAGGTGCCGTTGGTGGCAGCAACGCTCTGGGACTTGCTGGCTGATGCAGAGATTGTTCCATTGATTGTATCCTGGGCGTTGATGATCAAATCAGACGCACCTCCGGGGTGGAGTTCTGTAGGGCGAGCGACCGTTTCTGTAATGATGCTCAAAGCGGTGGCCAGAGCCACCGCATATTTGCTTAAAACGAGCATTATCGTCGAAGTCAAAAATGATTGGCAAGGGTGTTCGAAAAAGAAGGACTTTTCTCTCACAGTCAAGCAAGAATAAAATAGCAATAGATGTATCAAACACTTTGGATTTTAGAAAGAATGAAGAGTGCAAACCGAAGGAATGAAGTTTACACAATCAACAACATGTATCTCAAACACACAGGGCCTGACAGTGAGATGTCTACGGATACGGAACTCTAGAAAGGAAGAGACAGCTTCCTTTATTAATCTTTTAAGTCGGTCAGCTTCCTGGCACGCCGTTCGATACGCTATCTGGTACGGCACAGGGTGACAAGATCGACAGTAACAAATAGCAGCTAATGCATCGTGTTTCTTTGCCCCAGCGTCCCCTCTTCCTGGCCGGCATTGCATTGTAAAGGAAATCAGTTACCCCGAAATTGTAGAGCCGCGCTATGAATATGTACCAGTAGATGGAATGAACACTGAAACAGTCAAAGTTATCGGCTTACAGGTCTGAAGCAGGCTAAACAATTCTAGATGATCGAGGTCAATTCCCGTATCTAATTGGCTCTATCATACTTGATCATACTTAGAAGGGTTATCAGGTTCCCCGTAGGATCTTTTTTTAGTCTTTCAATCTGCTGCAGTCAGAAAAGAAAAAACATCTAATGGGACGTAGTGCAAAACGGCCCCTACTCAGGGTAGCAATGGGCTGTCATATGGGGACCGAACTAACGGAGTATGTAACATGTGGACCAAAAGCTTGGATGAGGCTAAGACCTACTTAGGCAAAGAAAGTTTCAGGGCACGAGGATGTAATCCATAGAGGGCGTTGCAGATGAATAGCATAAATCGTTAATCCTGGTAAATAAGTTTCCAAACTAGTTTCGATATGAAACCCAGGAACGGCTCATCTTCTGTATGCCGAACCCAGATTGGCGGGAATACGTAGAGAGACCGGGCAGGCATTCCGGAGATTAATCGGGAGCTCTATTGGTATCATGTTCTTGTTGCTGGAAATGACCTTCGTCAAAATACTTTTATATCTAGAAAATAACTGTACAGCTTCTACATGCATCGAGTGTACGTTGATGATTCTGCAATGTCGATCCGGCAGCGTGGTAATGGCCGGGTGTAATTAATACGACCGTGCGTATTAGCCCTAAGAGCGGACCAAGCCACCATTCTACGACAAAAGCTCCCCTATGAATAGCTTCCAAGGTTTAACATGTTGAGTGGAAAAGAGTGTGGATGCCACAGGAGGATTTTTACTACGATTGTCCGGTGTCAGTGAGAAGTGCTAAAGCACAAAGCCGAAAAGAGAACAGGTGAGCGCAGCAGTCTTGCGGGGTGTAATTTCGTCCAAAATCCTGCATCAAAGTTAGTATCGCCAAGATCGATGTCAGGATTCACTGAATAGTATGCATTAGTGCAATCAGGGTGGTATATATGTACCATTCTCCTTCCTCGTACAACTTCGACGATATTGATCGACATCTGATAATTTCATGTTGCTTGACTGACACAATGACACCACTATACGGCTACTCGGGGAGGAAGATACGGCAAGATCGAATCAGTCTAGCCTTTTCTTCCGAGAATAGGATAAGTGGCTTGATACTTCGGTTCCTGCATACGTAGTACAACAAAATATCAAGTCTTACAGTCTAGCTTTTTCGTAGTTTCGACTTTATCCTTTTCACAAATTAGCGTCTAAACAAATGGTGGAAAATCAGAATTAAGGAACCGCGATTAAGTCGAATTGTGACCAATGAAGCGTCGATATTGCTTTTGTATGTTTCGTGCTCTCGGAAGGATTGATTTAGTGCATACTACCTCACCAGTGTTAGCATCTGTTTTGGTTACATCTTCACAATCGCGGCAAGTACGCTATTCTTAGGCTCTGTGCTTTTGAGGCCATATTGAAGCAAAACGTCATTCTAATCGATCCCGAAAGAATATCACGATCTGGTGGCTTGGTGGCTCGAGTGGCTTGCATTAGCAGTCTGTCAAAGTTGATTTCATGAGACCCGAAGCCGACCATAAGATGTACTACTATACTTAATAAATATCGCTTAGCTTGATACGATATTCATCTACGAAATTTTTTTTTTGGTCAGTTGTACTACATCAAGCACTAGAAACCGCGCGAATCGACAGACAGCTCCGACACTTAGGGCTTTTTACCACTTTCGGAAAGCCGTCCATGCAGAGTGATCTACGAAGCACGTTACACTCACAAGACCTAAGTCATTGACGGGAATGGGGCATGTTTCATCGAATCTAACGCAAATGTCATTATGGGGGACATTCGTCTTTAATTATTCCAAAGAATACGAAAAAAGCATGCTTGATTCTAAGTTGCCCAGGCTTCAGGGCTTGAGCATTTAGGATGACAACAAGTCTACGATTAATCGAATTAACGACTTCTCTCCCACATACAACATTCGATTCTGGCTAGATGATGAATAATCTTTATATGATCAATTTTTGTACAATTTCATTGGTAAGTCATGCCGTATCTGATTTACCCCTTGTCCATACAATGGTACATTTCAAAACATACAATATCTTCACCAACAACACAACAGAGATGAAATGAGACTCGAAAATTTCCTTCAAATCACACTCGTAACTAAGTCCGTGAAGGGAAAAGATGTTCGTAACTCTGCCACTGTTGATTATACTGATAAGGCCCTTCGAGATGATATCAAATGTGCCCAACGTTCTCAACTTCAGTAACGATGGGTCCTTTTTCAAGACCAGCAGCCTTGCAAACTTGGGCACGTACATTGCGACAACGATGCACGCCGGCAAAAATTGCAGGGCCTTTAGAAATATCTAAGATCTCTTCGAGAGAGTGGTCCTCTGTTTCCGCATGGAAAGGGTAGATCACCAACTTGATGACTACGAGAAATGCCACGTGTACAAGGTGGTATTTCCATCCCAATACCTCCATGGCGATAGGGTTGGAAAAGGAAATAAATATAAGGGCGAGGCCACTGAACAAGTTACAAATTGCGAGGCCTTTTTGGCGTGTATGGAATGGATGAATCTCAGTAGGGTAGGCTGTAAAGACAATTTGATTAGAAATGAGAAGCTATCAGCATAAGGGAGGAGTCAACGTACCGAACGTCAGTGGAGTGACCGCGATAAGGTAATGAAGGGAATGGACAAAGATGAACATAACGACTGCGACCGCCATATGATGATTGCTTGTGTGTATATAAAAGGCCAATCAGCTACAAACATAGGAAGAATGCTTGAAGGATGCTTGAAGGGCAGATGGCATTCGCCAGCTCCATGTAGAGTCGGTCATATGGAAGGTGCCGAATGTGCTCCAACTCGATGCAATAGCGCCCATGCAAAAGGATTGTCTGGTACGGTATTTACACTCCGAAATCAAGATAGAGTTGATACTGTTAGCAGTCGACTTACATGTTTCAGATGTTGTACCTGAGATATCTAGTCATGTGTGCACTCGCGGAACCCTTCGGTTGCAAAGTAGACGGCCCACGAACGTGGAACACAAGGCACAAGTATCTCTAGAGCTATGGATAATACACAATTATACGAGGTCAGAAAGATATGACGTAGATAATGGACAAGTTGTCCTAAGTAGGTAGCAGCATCTATATACGGATATCCAAAACAGACGAGAAAGGATGAATGAAAAGAGGATCTCGCGAAGGTGGATGCAATGAGTATGTAGATAAACTATAATAACACAGGGAGAGCGCAAAAACGGGGATGGTGGCTGTAGTCCCGGGAATCAAAATCAAGATGAAATCATATACAATGAAATATAGGAAAGAGTGAGGAAGAGAGTATGAATTATACGTTCAGATTTACACTTGCTTGCGTAACAATGTCTGCAACACGATTGACCCAGAGTTGGGTCGCATTCCAGTCTCCGGCGTCGATAGCATCGCGGATAGCTGGGAAGAAGGCCTCATCGTATCCGGACCAAGTCTGGGGTGCAAACAGGACGTGCTTGAATTGGGTTCGATTGGGCACCTTTTTTCTCACATTAGTGCAGTTTCAATAACAATGACGGAAGAACTTACACCACCACCTTGAGACAAGTCTAGTAGGTCGGTCTCAAATTTAGCTAAACGGTTGTTGTGGTCGATACGCCGGGCACCCATAACGTTACTCTCGAATCCGCCCGATCCATATACAGCGCTATACC
The DNA here is from genome assembly GCA_022813215.1 of Talaromyces ruber. Classification (NCBI taxonomy): domain Eukaryota; kingdom Fungi; phylum Ascomycota; class Eurotiomycetes; order Eurotiales; family Trichocomaceae; genus Talaromyces; species Talaromyces ruber. The sequence goes on along the minus strand of JAKLMW010000012.1, from coordinate 426,243 downwards.
AGACTTGCTCCCATGCCTGGAAATCGGCAGCATTCGTCTTGAAAACTTCCGCCGCATCATATAAAGGTTTAAGATCCACGGTCTCGGTTCTCACCTGTGGCGTGTCTGACGGAGTCTTTAGCGGGACACCTTTGGTTGCCGCGTACTCTTGGAGGTTATCGATGTAGCCCCTGAAATCAGCAGAGTATGCTTCCAGGTCAAAAGGAAGAATAGGGCTATCTGCAAGCTCCAAGAGCAACAACCCCCACAGTTCGCCCAACATTCTATGATATCGGAAATCCGGATCTCCAAATTTAGCCATCCACTCGTAGTTCTCATAACAGCTGTGGTAAGGAAAAGGCGCTCCACCAAACCCAAAGTCGAGACTGGAAGTACCGGCTATATCCTGAAAAGCCACGTAGTCACTACCAGCACCTAGCCCTTCTAATCGCTTTCCCTGTTCATCCCAAATCTCTTTGAGCGTTTTATTGGCTGCCTCATCCCCAACCCGGCCCATCGCGGTGTTGAGGAGTCGCTGAAAAACTGGTGACCCGGCAGCTTCAAAGGAATTACCACTAACGCCGACATCGACATTGAGGTATGCAAAACCATTAGCTCGAAGTCTGTCGATTTCATTCTCTACATGCTCTGTAGAACCAATGAGGTTATATTCTTCGCCATCCCAGCTCGCAAATTCAATAGTTCGGAGAGGCCGCCATCCAACGCTTCTCATCTCTCCGAAAACGCGAACAATCTCAAGGAAAGTAGCTGTGCCGCTACCGGGGTCGACTCCACCAAAGCACCAAGAATCCCGGTGATTGCCAACGATAATCTTCCTTTCTGGTTGCTCCAACCCCGTGATGCGACCTAGAACATTGTAAATCGGCTGACGTTCGACCTCATCTTGCAGATTCATCAAGTTGACCTTTGGTGAAGATAGATCACCGGTCCACCACTCAGAGATGTCGGGTACTCCGCCCACCCAGTCTGCTGGTACTTTCAACCCATGGCCCTTGAGAACCTGTAATAAGCGTTGTGCATCGCGCCATGAGAGCGGAATACTTGGTATTTGTACCAAACCCGGGCTATCTTCTGGCGATAATCTGTTCTTCTCATTAGGCGTCGATGCGAATCCCGGAGAGAGGACATCTCCAACAACCCACGACATCAAGCTCACGCCTCCGCGTTGTACGCCGAGACTTGGCATATAGCGACCATCAGGGTAGGCTGGTCCTTTGATAAATCCATCTTCTGCTGGGTCAGAGTATATGATACATCCGGCTGCACCTGCCAGTTCCGCGGCCTTAATTTTAAGTGCACGGTCACCCTGGGTACCGTAGTATCGAATTAATACAATGGCACCCTCGACAGAGATGCCGCTATCTGCAAGTCGTTTGAAATCGTCCTGAGATCCGTAATTGGCGTAAACCAATGGACCAGTAACATTTCCTGACTTGGAATGGCCATGGAAGACAAGAGTCTGTTGTCGCCTCGGATCATTATAAATTTGCGGCTCGTCAATTGCAGCTTGCCATGCTAACTCCGGCGGGTCGACAATGGCAACACGGCGACCGTCAGACCGTGGATAGTTCAGGTATACTTGAAACTCTTCCATCTCAACATCTTCCAATCCTGCATTTATGAACTCTTGTTCAATCCATTCCGCAAGCACATAGCTGCCCTCTGTTCCTGCTATATGTGCAAACTGAGTCGCTTTCTGAAGATTGTTGGCAATGTTGGTTTCGTTGATGTGACTCTGAACAAAACTCTCGACAGATGCTGCAGTATATGATTGTCCCATGTTGAATCGGCTGCCGACGGCGAAGATATCGGAAACAAACACGAGGTAGATGAGAAAGACGAGAATGAAAAGACCAAAGAGGCGGAGAAACAGCATGCAAGCAAATCCGTCTTCGTTAATCTGCACTCGCCAAAATCGCCAGGGAATTTGAAAGCGGGGAAAGGCATTTCGAAAAGGTAGCTGTATCGATGACAAGGTTTTGGTCAAGTTGGAAAAAGGGTTCGAGAAGTGTTTCGAGAATCGGCGACTGAATAGAGGGCGACGAGTTCGAGATGACGAGCCGGAATCATCTACGTCCATCTGGTGTATCTCGCGCCGTAGATCCTCTTCTGACTGGCGGGCGGAACCTGAAGCTGAAGAGGCGAGGTAGTCGATACTAGAGCGGGCAGACTCCACGGTCGGTGGTTGATAGCCCCCATTACGGGTTGTACGCGACCGGTTGGGCAGACTATCATTGGATTCTTCATTTTGTAGAAGGCCCTGCCTCTCTAAGTCATCGCTTGAGTGTTCAGGTCCTAGATGCGAGGATCCGGACTGTGATGCGGTGGCTTCTTCGTATGTCGGAATGGGCAACTCCTCATACCGAACTTTTTCGTCCACCATGTCTCCTTATGTGCGAGCGAGGAGCTAGTAGCTCTACGCGGGTGTATCGACAGAAAATATATGGATCAAAGCATTCGAAATCATGATCTGGTAAACGAAGGTACGGACGAAAGAAACATCGAGGCTGTCGACCAGCGAACGAGCGAGTGAGTGACTGAGCAGGCGACAAACTAACAGACGAATGAGTTCTATTTACGCTAGGCAAATGCGAATGCGATTATGGACAGCGTGTTGATGAGACATATGTCGAAGTGATGGTGATACAGTCAATCTGTTGTCCCTGAGGATGGCTGAGACGGAGATACGGCAAGTACGCGGATAGCGCCTTCCCGATTGGTCTTGGCTTAGGCTAGCACAGTTTGAGTGTGGCGCAGTTCATGTTGCACGTGATAGCGGGGCAAGTGGCTTGGCTGGCCGCCATTGGACGACCTACCAGTACGAGATTTCGCTGTCATCTGGAAGATGGGGAGGAAAAGACGATGTTTTTCGTTTGTTCATATTCTTTGCGACTTTTCGAAAAGCTAAATGGAGCTTGCTCATGGAAGAAGGAGCAAGGGTTGCTAGATCTAAATCAACAGGGTCACCGAGATGGGATTGATAAAGATGGAGAAGGCGAGCAACCCTTCGGTGACCACTTGATAGACAAGATGGACCGCGACGATGCATCGTACATATGATGAATGTCATCACCGACAATTGAGTGCCAATGGTATACATACGCATGCATCGAGCCGTTGACATGACAATGGAAATAGGGCGAGCAGGCTGCTGCACTGTGATTGGCGGGGCCAAAGCCAAAAACACACCTCCCGAGAATGATGGATTCTACGTCGCACACACGGTACTGCCGACTTCAGGATGAAAACTACGACGCAGACGACAGACTGGCAGATACAGCGAGTTTCGGACAAAAGGGGGTTTTTCAGGGCTTCACCGACATTTGTTGCCGTAATTGTTTGGATGGATCCCACATTCTCCGACGTGCAAAGCTTTCAAGCCGAAAGGATAGAGGTATGGTATTCGATACTTCTTACGACTGAGAATTGTATAGCTTCAGGCACGAGGGCTTAGGAGAAAGACATAAGCTCATGGCCAGAGCCAGACCAGGCACAGAACAGAATGCCTCAGGCCACGCTGTGTTTTGCTGCGGGAACGGGCATGGATGCCTGACAATGCCACCCCTCGACAACGCCAAGATCCGACACTCTATTCCCACCTAGGCCTAGTGCCAGGCCCTCCGCCATAGCTCAGGTGGGTCGCTGGAGCCTTCGGGGCTGGTGATTGGCTGATACCTGCATATCTCCAGAAAGATTCGCCTCCAAACGGACTCCGGAACATAATATGAGCATACGATCAAAGAACCACAGTAGACTGACTAGTCACTGCGTACTATTAGAAAGCAGACGTAGGATTCGATGATCCATATCATGTCACCCTACCTCGAAGGGCTAGTTAATTGATTGAATTGTGTCGCCTAAAGTAATCGAGCCTGCCAGAAAAGGGCTAGGCTCGGGGGCGGCCAGTAGCTATTTAATCCCTCTGTTTTCTTCCCACTTGGAATGGCATCTCAACCAAAGCCTTGTCAAACATTTCACAAGAAAATACATCCAAGTAAGTATTTGACCCTTGGCAGGCACTGCTGGCTGTTCCGTGGGTGGCTCCTGCCTTCCTGGGACATCGGGAACCCACCCACTACAATTGATCCACCGTCGCAAAGTCCCCTCCACCATTGATCTCACTCTCAACATTTCTCACTTTCGCCCCTTTTCTCTGCTGCTATATCTTCAGCCTATCGCCCGTTGGACAATTGCTCATTTCTTCTACTTCTAGGTACTTGTAGAAAACCACTTTCCTCCCGATTGATCGTGTGCCCGCCACTATCACCTCATCATCCACGTACACAAACATACAAGATGGCCACTCGACCTCAGAACATTGGCGTCAAGGCCATTGAAATCTACTTTCCCAGCCAGGTACGCTCTTACTCTACAGTTCACCCTACAGTCTCTGGTACGATGTACTAACCAGTTCCACTAGTGCGTTGACCAGGCCGAGTTGGAGAAATTCGATGGCGTTTCCACCGGAAAATACACCATTGGTCTCGGCCAGACTAAAATGAGCTTCTGTGACGACCGCGAAGGTGTGTATCATTCAGCCCTCCTTTCTCGTTAACGTTCATAGCTAATGGTTAATTTCCTAGATATCTACTCCCTTTCCCTTACCGCCCTCTCCTCCCTCATGCGCAAATACAACATCGACCCCAAGTCTATTGGCCGATTAGAAGTCGGAACCGAGACTCTCTTGGATAAGTCCAAGTCTGTCAAGTCCGTCCTCATGCAACTTTTCGAAGAGTCTGGCAACACCAATATCGAGGGTATCGACACTGTCAACGCTTGCTACGGAGGCACCAACGCCATCTTCAACAGCATCAACTGGGTCGAGTCGTCTGCCTGGGATGGCCGTGACGCTATCGTCGTCTGCGGTGATATTGCTTTGTACGCCAAGGGTGCAGCTCGTCCTACCGGTGGAGCTGGATGTGTCGCCATGGTCATTGGTCCCGACGCTCCTATCGTGTTTGAGCCTGGTCTCCGCGCCAGCTATATCAGCCACGTCTACGATTTCTACAAGCCCGACTTGACCAGCGAGTACCCTTATGTCGACGGTCACTTCTCCAACAGATGCTATACTCAGGCTGTCGATGAGTGCTACAAGGCTTATAATGCTCGTGAGAAGACTTTGCAAGAGAAGTTCGGTGCCAATGGCGTCATTTCCGAGGAACAGGTTCCTTTGGACCGATTTGACCATGTTCTGTTCCATGCCCCTAACTGCAAGCTCGTGTCCAAATCGTACGCGCGCATGCTTTACAATGATTACCTCACCAACCCATCCCACCCTACCTTTGCTGAGGTCCCCGCCGAGGTTGCCGAAGTTGATTATGAAAAGTCATTGGCCGACAAGGTTGTAGAAAAGACCTTCATGGGTTTAGCCAAGAAGCGCTTCAACGAGCGCGTCCAGCCGTCTATCGAGGTTGCCACTCAGTGCGGTAATATGTACACCGCCAGTGTCTACGGAGGACTGGTCAGTCTCATCTCAAATGTCACCTTTGACACCTCCAAGCCCAAGCGAGTTGCCATTTTCAGCTACGGCAGTGGTCTTGCCAGCTCCATCTTCAGCTTCAAGGTCGTTGGTGACACTTCCACCATGGCCAAGAACCTTGACCTCCGCAACCGTCTTGAGTCTCGTCGTGTTGTTCCTCCTTCCGACTACGATGCTCTTTGCCTCCTCCGTGAACACGCCCACTTGAAGAAGAACTTCAAGCCCGCTGGTAACGCCGACAACCTCTTCCCCGGTACTTACTATTTGACCGAGGTCGATGACATGTTCCGTCGCAAGTATGCCATCAAGGCATAAATAATCTATGAACACTGCGTGGTTCCACGAATTAATGAATTGAAGTTTAGATCAAGAGCAGAATCAAAATTTCGTACCTTTGGTGCAACAGTGTTTGTTTGGGTCAAGTGTTATGGGTTGCAACGGTTTTCTTTGTTCAAGTATATATGCATGACAGGTTGAATAGACTATATTAATACAATACCACCAATTGTGGGTTTTTCTATCTCTTTCTCTTTTTTCGGACCGACAGCATCCCCTTTCCCAAACGCCGAACCTCCGACCTCATCAACTACGTGTAGTAATTTCGTATGTTGTCACTCGTTTTAGATTATGACTCACGTGTCGTAGTCGCGATGTTCAAACATCGCCAACAAGATGAAACACTGAAACGAAACACAACCCGCCAATCGAATTGCGATGCCGCAGTGTTCGCAGGAAGGATTGTGCGTCAGCTTGATTAAGGCTGCCTTAGCGCGAGCCCCTCGGTATGGTTTCCGAGTGCCTAGGGATCGAAGCTTTGTTGTACGCTGATTGACTCTTTTGCTCGCTTTCTTTTCTTTTGGCGGGCGCCTGCACGGTCTAGTTTCTGCGGAGCCAATTATTGTCGAGGACTTGCTGTATTTTCTCATCGCGACACTAGTATTGAAAGAGTCTCAGCTCTCTCATAGGCCAGCGACTTCTAAGCAGCCAACCAGTGAGGGCTCGTAGCGCCGTGATGGACACCGGGCGCGTACTGTGACTATGGTCTGGTCCCCGATTCCTGGCGGCTGGCATCAAAATAGAAACAGGGAAATTCTGAAACTGTCGAGATGTGTGCTCTGATTGGAGCAAAGGGGAAAATCTGGTGGACGAACAGGGTAAGAGGGCGCTTACCCATACAGTATCAGAATAACTCCGAAACCTCCTGCTAACTATGCTGGCGCTTCCCCAAACAAAGTCAAACTTGATGATCTGATGCTACATCTGTACACTGCGAAAACTGACGCTTTTTCCTACAGGATAACCGACATGACCTTTTGCCGCTGATATCGAGCGTTTGATTTCGCAACAGAACAGACAAAAATAGACACATCTGCCAAACCCTCTAGCGCCCTGCCTACTCCCCCAAACCTCAAGCCCTACACACCCAAGTGTTATTAATAGTATCTTCTCCAGAAGAAGCACAATCATGTTACTGATAATAGAAACAGATCGGAAGAATAACAAGGCTAAACCAGATCTGAGCACTTGAAACGTGAAAACTTCCAGATTTAGCATCCTCGACGCGCATAGAAGTCTATCGTGATGTTTCGCGCATCGTTCTTCAACGTGAGGTACCTGTTCGTGAATGGATCGCGGTGCCTTTCCCCATGGATTGTCAAACATGATACTTCATGCTACTCATGCCAGATTTCATGATGGAGCCTCCTGAGATCCTCAATCCATCAAGGGTTGGTGTTTCAGGTTTCTCTGTTTGGAAAATTTGTGGATTGAATTGTTGTTGATATTCACCTCATCGTTTGACATTTAAACATGACAACAATTCCACAGGTTTAATGGCTTCTTCTTCTCTTTCCCCATGCACTGTCAAGATCATTGATTGCATCCACTCGTTCTTTGATCATTGTCTATTTGCTACTGTCAGTCATCTATCTCTGGAAGGTCTTATGCATCATCAGCTTCATACATAGCCGTCGTTGATACTATCTTTGACAATCAGTACCTAACGAAGCCGGTCTTCTCATCCTATAGTACAGGTGCGTACTCCCAACATGATACATGAACATGACTAACCTGCCACTAGGTAAACATGTCTCTAGAAGACTCCTACTATCTACCAACAACACCACCTGGCGTGGCCAGAATGCATCTCATAGGCTTGGGACCAGGTACAGGTCCAGGCAGTGCCCACAGCCGCAATACATCCGGTTCCTCAGTGCGTTCCCATGACTCCTCACCAGAGTCCATCATGACCAATATCACCACTCCCCGCACATCAACATCCCCAAATTACCAACACGGGCCTCAACTACTTCCCAAGATCAGGACTCAGGATGTTGTTCTCGAGCCAGTCTTTTCTGTTGGTCCACGTCGTCATCGACGAGTGCTGTCAAACACCCGCAATCCGCCGGGTTATATGCCTTACCCGACTGCCAGACCTTCGGCATTGTCGAGGAATGTGATTGATGCCTCCGCTGCTGCGGTTTGTAGTGGATTAGTTTCGCCGATCTCACCTGCTTCAACACATCCCGCTATGATTTCTTCTAGACTGTCATCTCCAATTGCGTTGACGACTTCTGCTGCCTCTGCCGCCGACAAGCGCAAAAGTATGCCCTCTGCCGGCCATTCTCGGTCGGGGTCTACCTCTAGCATTGATGAAGTCACTCTATCCCGATATGGCTATCCTACTTACAGACAACTTCCCAAATACGTGTCTCAATCTGAGGCATCCCCCATTAGTCCCGTGGACCCTTCTTCCTTTGTCTTTCCCGCATACAACCGTCAAGTCCCATCCGTGCAAGTCCCATGCCCCGTGCAGCTTCCGACACAACAGGCAGCCTACGGCGCCTTACCGTCTCCTCAAAACTATGACTATCTTAGGGTTCACAGCGCACAGCCGTCTCCTGTTGGGTTTCTCGCTCCCCCTCTTCCATCACCCGCCTCGTCGACTACATTACTCACCTATCTAACCAACACCACGCCAGCCGTCAACCTAGTACGCACAGTCAACTACGGCCCCACGCGCGGTCTGAATGATTACTTTTGGTGGGATATTCGCCAACTCCGCAGCTGGTCCTCGTTCTCCTTAAACACATTCAACGATATCAACGGTCTGACCCAGCTACTCAAAACTCCAATTCCGAGCCATCTCACCCCTCAACCCATGATTGCATCTTCACGGTTGACACCCGAGAGCGAGAATGCACTCATCAACCTTGTGGGCGATATCTACGCGCCACGCATCAATGCCGCGTTAAGAGTTTCCCAGGGCTCGGATCATATGAGATTATACGTCTCGCCAGATGCCAATTCCTCCGGTAGTCGGGGAGCGAATGGTCCTCATTTTCTGGCTAATTACGCATCTGACACCGACGTTACGGCCTCGGGTGTTCGACGAGGACGTGTAGTTGGTATTGTCAAGAGCTTCGATCGCTGGAACACAGGCATGCGCAACGACCCCCCTCATCGTCGAGTCGAATACCTCCGTGGTCTTGCACATCTACAGCGCTGCATGCGCGAACATTCCTGCCGCTACGGCTTTATAATATCCGAAATCGAGCTTGTATGCGTCCGCGCTGGCTGCGACGATGGCGACGACGTACCTTACTTCGGATACCTGGAGCTCTCTTCACCCATCGCCACCAAAGAATCCTCCTCAGACCACGCTAGTAGATGCGCAGACCAAACCTCACGAAGAAGATCATGTACACCACCCCATTCATCTACTTCTTCGTCATACGGTGATGGTCGCTCCACCCACAGCCGAAGCAGCAGTCTATCCTCCCTCTCCTCACACCACCAAGACGATAACTCAGCCGAAAACGGCCTCAATGGAGTCCCTCTAACAGCCACACTGGCCCTCTACTTCCTACTCATGCTCTCCAAATCTATGCCTCTCCCCTCCCAACCCTCAGGTCATTTGAACGTCGGTGGTCCCGGCGCTCTAAGTCGTCAACGCATCCTCCCCGAACCAAAAGATAAATGGATTCCGGAGCCACAATTAGGCGAAAAGCGGGAGGCGAAGAGAGTCCGGGGCTGGATTATGCCGCAGGATGCATGGCATCGAAGAGAAGGCTCAAGATCTAAAAATAATACTAATGTTAATGGTGATGGCGGCAGAGGGAAAAGGGGGAGAAAAGAGCTCGCGATGCAGTAATGAGATGATGTAATTTTTATTTTCTCATGTTATATATATTAACTTGTTTTTGTTTGGCGCTGTGGGAATTTTGTATGAGGTTCTTGTGGCTTCCTATGGATTTCTTGTTCATCCGGATTTTTGTTGATCACAGGTGTAATAACATTGAGCAATATATACCACGCCATTCTATGAAAAGTCTGCTTCTTTCTTTTGTTCAGGTATATACAGGTATCTTCTGTTGTATATCTACAAATATGCCATGCTAATACCTGATCCGTCTATTTCGGTTTCCCATGAGGGTTTCAGACCACATAGCGCAGATTGATACATTGTAGATTTTCCATCTAGGTACATCAAAATCCATGAACAGACTGAAGCCTGCATATCTCGGTTACAAAGAAAGCACTTCACAAGCGCAACGACAGCCATCGGCTCCAGAGCTACTTAGGTATGTGCCACAGTCTGTGATACGTAGCTGGATGGAGGGGTTGACTCGCAGGTATCACGCACGATTCAATGTTGCTTTCAAATTGTGCACATGCGGTAAAATCACCCCGCTTACTTGTCTCTCGGTTGATTAAGCTGGTTTCCATTTGGTGTTTATATATGGAATCAGACGCCGGTATAGGGGTCGACGGATGCCCTGAGCCACCCATTCGAGGACGGGCTCACGGCAGCGACTCATAAAAGCTAGAATTGACAGGCAAGATCCAACTTGAATATCAATGAGATGGGATAAAAAAGAATTATATTTTCAGCCGGTCTTCATGATTGGAATTTTAAATGGTCATTTATTAAAAAAAAAAAAAAAGAAAGAAAGAAAGAAAGAAAGAAAGAAAGAAAGAAAGAAAGACAGAAAGAAAGAAAGACAGAAAGAAAGAAAGACAGAAAGAAAGAAAGAAAGGAAGCTAACTGGTGCTATCAACTCTTGCGTATGGCTCATAGTATGGAAGGGTAAAAAGGGCAGCCCCTAGCCTTGATACATTCATACGTTTCCATCATTGCCTGGACCCATGGTTCTTCGACGAACAGTTCCCTTGCTGGCTTCATGCTTGCTTTTTTCTCCTTGGGAATTTTGGTTCCTGATCTCTGTCCATGCTCTCCAGATACTTTTTATCTTATTGGCGTTGAAAGCAATGATCATGAAAATGATGGATATCGGAACCGACACTCCGACTACAGGGTTATCAGATCTGCAGTTTTATTGCAAGCAGCGAACAAGTGCAATAGGTATGACTCATATATTAGAGAATATCCACGCCCCCCGGTAAGTGAGATTGCCATCTTAGTGAGGAAAGTCGGCCACATTCAAGGCAAACATACTTGTCAAAAAGGATGCAGGCAGCTGGATGAATGGTCAGTATGGATAGTTAATATGCAAACAGATTCGTGAAAGACGCTTAAACTCACAAATATGATCGTCACCATCGTGAAAACCATAACTGCATCACTCTGCCGACGCATAGCCTGCGCTTCCAGTATGGTAGCCTCTTTCTGCTTCAAATCTAGCAATGTGTTAGTAGCGCTTTGAACGCTTTTCGCATCTTCTATCATGCTCTCAGTATCTTGCTTTGTCTCCAGTGGAGTAAGATGCCGATATCCTTGAATTTTCGAGGCGGATTTCCAAAGATCGTCTAGCCTATACTCAACCGAACCCTCACTTCCGACTGGACCCGGGTTGTCTCGGAGGACAGATTTATAGGAGCCACCCTTAGAATAATTTTTCGGGCTCGACTTACCATTTCCCTTTCGTGCTCAATATTGCCTGATGGAGAAGGGAGGAGGGGCAATCGTTTTTGATGTAGATGTAGCAGCCGAAGTCCATGGCTGTGGATACCGAATGACAGTTGAGCAGTTAGCGGAGCGTTGATATTCTGAGAGGCCGTGAACCTGATGTTGAATTATATTCAGGAGACTGGGGAAAGTTTGAAGATTGGCTTAATATTCATCTACGTAAGTTGAACCGGATCTTGGAAGTTACCTCCGTATTTAGCAGGGATCCGGAACAAACCCTAATCGAGAGACAGCTCGAAAGTACTTCGATATCATCAATTTGAACTGGCAGAATAAGATTGATTAATCTGCCCCGTGAATAAATGACAGATAATCGACGCAAGGGATGAAATTAGCTTAATCCCCGCAAGACACAGAAAAAAATCAGCCAAACGCCTAGATATGATATGCTATCGCGAACGTGCTTCCTGTTACTCAGACAGATGCACATGCTCAAAATATAATGACAGATATAAGAGAAGAATATGAGAAAGAAAAACAAAACGGTGGACAAATCACTTCTTGAGGTTTTCCACACTCAGGGTAGGTGTTTCGACGAGTTCATCGCTCGGGACACCTTCCTTAAGACGCCGGTCAAAGAAGTTATCGAATTCGGTGATAATAGCAGCCCACTCTGCCAGGGCTCGTCCTGCGTATTTACTAGACACTATACGCTCGTCGCGTAGGATTTTGCTATCTTCAATGTGCGCAAAAATGGTTGAATCTGTTTCCTCGTCGACGGATGTCTTGGTCGTTGCGTACGAGTTCCGGGTGCTGGTTGTCGATGCGTCAGCGTCCCGGCGAGGATCGATCGATTCTTCTGTCGTTGTTGTCGAGTGCCTTAAAGCTTTGGCTGATCGCTGGTGTTGGACATGATAAAGGGTCTTGCGCGGGAGCCCTGGCTCAAAAAGAGGTCTCGGCTTGGGAGGTTTGTGGTGCGGATTATGATTCTTGTGTGGGTGCTGGTACCACTCCAAAGAAAATTTGAAATTGTACGGTTGATGAGGTGGTTGAGATTCGTATATACTATCGTCTTCTTCAGTCACATGGTTGCTGTTCTCTTCCTGCTTCTTCATGAGACTGTCGATGGGATTGATTTCGTTTTCGTCGGACACGCTCCCAGGAGGCGTAACCTCTCCAGGCTTTGGATTCGCGGTTGTTCCAAATACACTCTTCAATATATTCCACCGTCGTTTGGGCGCAGACGAAGAATCTGAATCCGAAGGCATGCCGTTCATATCAAACTTGAGTGTCCCGTGGGATTTATATGCGCTTTGATCGAACGATGGCGTGCTCAGTTTGTCGAAAGACATGAAAGGACTGCTTGGAGACGGCTGCTGGTTGTCAGAGCGAATAATCAAAAGTCGTCGAGCAGGAGCTGGATTGCCGGCCGCTGCATCCAATAGCGGAAGCATTTCCTTTTTAGCTCTCAAGTTGTATGTCAAATAGAACGCCCAGACTTGTTCTAATTTGTCCATAAGCATCTCATAGACATCTCTGTCGAATCATTAGTCACAGTGCAGATACGTTTAGGGATCGAATTCTGCTGGGTATACGTACGATTCAACTGGAGTAGGGTTGGCGCTGAAACGAGCCACTCTCCAACAAATGAGCCGCTGAAAATACGCTCGAACCATTGGATTCCAATGGCTAAAGTATGTATAAAAGTAGTCATCATGTAGCAAAAACTGAGAACATAAGCTGTAGTATCGTTCCTTGTTCGAGGTCCATGGTTTCCACATAGAAAACAAGAAAGAGAACAAGCGAACCTCAGTCATTGAATTCTGACTGAGTGTCATTTGCTTGCAAACATCGAGCCAAAATGGCCAATGGAAGATGTCTTCTTTGATTTTTCGAGCGTATCGGTCGATTAACGGGGCAGCCTCTTCGACAAAATCGCACAGAACAAGACAGGCGTTGTGGTTGAATAGTGATGTCTTGCGAGCCGCAGTTTTCAATACGCGCATGAAGGAATCAATGTACATTCTTCGAGCTGGGGCGGAATCTGGCGATGGCTCCGAGAGGAAATCGCGCAAGAGTATAATCAATCGATTCTCTGCCATCGACCGGTGACAATTTGCCATGCCTATGTGCATTGTTGACATGGCAGCATTGGGTCCTTCAATGAAATCGTCAAAAGTAACAGAGCTTGGCGCAAATGGATTCTCTGGTGCTTGTGGAGAAGATTGTCGGTATAGTGTATCCTCTAGCACCATCAAAAGGTGGCCTTGCACAGACAACATCCCAGGAGTGAATAATTGATGCGACGTATCTGTCTCTGGGGGTATAAAGTCACAATTGAGCGTATGAAAGTATTTGACGAAAACGTAGAAGAGATCACTGTCCCGTCCACACCAGCGTGACACCCACGGTCCATGCCATGGGATTTGTGTCGCGCTCAATGGTAAGATCAGCGGTTGCCGTAAGTATCTGGAAAGCGCAATATGAGAGCAGAAGGCTAAGGGTCGTACGGGGAGCGGGAACCTAGCAGCAAGATTCTGCGCGATGGCCCTACCTCCTAGTCCTTTGTACCCCAATGGATCTGCCAGCAATCGACGAAACGCATCCGAGGGAGTATTCCATAGCCGCACCAACATATCGGCAACGCCCGGGCAGAAATAGAACGCATAAGCACATGCTTTTCCACAGAAAGACACCAAACTAGCCGGCGCATGCCGTAGAGACATTCTTTCCACAACGAAAGACATCTGAGAGAGAAGGTTCTGGTTGAAAATATTGCGCACATTGTGGAATATCGATTCCGCCAAGAAATCCGAGGAGCTTGACTCTAACGAGGAATTGGAGGTATGGGCAAAGAAGTTCTGGGGCTGATATGGGATCCTCCATTCCTTGCGCATCATAATCCCTGAAAGCGCTTCCAAGAATACTGGTCGATCTGTGCCAGAAACTGACTGATTATGTTTACCATGCAATAGTCCCAATAATGAAGTCCACCACTTGTTCAGGATGTTTCGCCGATCAAGGTCCTCCGGCTTGAGCTCGTTGGACGACGGATGCGATGCATATCGTTGAAGAAAAGGAAGCAATGACGACCGTACCACATTTACCTTCAGATTGGTAGATTTGGCGTGGAATTTCTGAAGATCTGCCTCAAGGCCTCTGAAAACATTCCAGAGCTCATCCTTTTTTCGACCAGGCTCTAAAGAGGGTATTGAAGAGGGGATTGGAGGATTAGGAAGAGGTGGTAGTTCCGGTCCACGGGCTCCAAGTTGGTCAACTGATTTCCTGCTTCGAAGTGATGGGGAAGGCGGGTCGGCTGATTTGCTTCTCGGCACAAAAGCACTCAATGGTCGGCGCGATCTTTTACTCGAAGTTGGCCGTTTAGACTGCATGTCGTCATTGGTATTTGGTCGGGGTTCCTTGGTTTCGCTACTTAAAGACAGCCCGTTTGTGGACGCAGGGTGACTTCTGGGGGTTGGAGACTGCTCTCGCGAAGACGATGCTCCTCTTTTTACATCACGGGCTGGCGATGGTGAACGAGAGCTTGACATCCATGAAACGCGCGCAAGTGTAGCAATCTTCCCGGAAACTGACCGAGGCTTGGACGGTCTCACAACAATCTGCGGTGTAGAATCTTGACTTGGCTTATCTTTATTCTCCTCAATCAAGCTCCCTGGCCTTTCTCTCGGCGCTGCATTATCTACTCCAGAAACCGAATTGGCAGTTGTAGGAATTTCGTTGGTCGATATGCAGCGTGTCAAGGTCTTGGGCTTATTCGAGGAACGCAGTGTAACTCGACGCAGTATATCCTTTCCAGAAGCAAAATTCTCTTTGACGGTCGACGATTCGTTTTTAGAGGACAGACTTGTATCGGAGAAGTTTCTCTTTACGCCGGGTGAGACGGGACTATCTTGGACATCTTCTTCCTTTGTAGACTCGAAGCTTGCTGCTCTATGGAGAAGAGTCGGGGACTTGACGTCCTGTTGAACTGGCGCATCATGTTGCTCCTGTTGAAATGGAGGGAAAGGTTGGACCTGAATTCTATCCACTTTCAATGCCATTGCTGGTAGTCGGGCTTATGTTTTTTGTGGTGACGAGTCAAAACAGTCCGGAGAGACCAGCTCTCCAGGAACCAGAGATCAAGCCACACAAGCTCAGATCATACACATTGCTCGAGGGGAAAAGGCGATTTCTTTGTTTTCCGTTGTGAGGCTGAATAAAGCTATACAGTGAGGTGTTTAAGGATTGATAGCTTGGTCGCTAGCAAATGCAATTCCCTGTAATGAACGCAACAAATCGGACTGAAATAGCGATGTAGGAATTAATTGTCAACAAGGCGATCCACCGAATAAACAAGGCAGGGAGATGGCGTTGGTGTTAAATTGCGAGGGGTAATGAGGTTGAAACGAGGGCTATTGAGACAGGCGATTAGATTAATCAGTCAAATCGTCAGCGGCACGATCATTCATTAGTCAAGTTTCAAGACGCGGCAGGATCGGAATTAAGGTAGTAGTAGTAGCACGTATTAATAGAATGCAACGACACAAAAGAGCAACAAAGCGATGGAATTGACGATAGTTGAAGTGAACGAGTGAAGGAAATGAAAAATACTCGAGCAGAGTAGAAAACAAAAGCTAGCAAAAGGAGGTGGACAGTGCAGGCAGGGAAAGAAGGCAGGAAGCAAGTTGGAATGGAGGCGGGTACATACAAAGACTCCTCAGCCCGAAAAAACCAGGCAGGGATCCCCCACCAGGTGGATAAGTTATTTTCTTATTCCAGACACGCAATGCTAATATAATCGCAGCTATTGATGTAGATGATTTCTGATTCTCAGATACAAAAGAGAAGGAGAAAATAATCTCCCTCGCAAACACGCTGAACATGGAGGTGCCAGCTGCTGACCACGTAGTAATTATGATGCTACCCCGATCAACCACCCCAACAACGACACTGCGACTAGTGACTCTTAACGTACCGGTTAACTGACCAGTGGTTTGATTCTACAGGGTACAGTATTCGGATGAGATCTTCGTCCTGTCTATTGCTTTTTCGATTATATGTTCTCTGCAAACGCCGGGCTGAGCATCTGGTTAGACTTGAGCACAGCCCGTACAGAACTGTACATGATAATCCTCAGCTCAACTGCCACGTCTGAACGCCACGCTGCACCTTATTCAGCATATAGAAGATAACCTGGGCTCTAGGTTTGCAAACTTCTGGAGAACTGCACCATACGAAGAGCCGCGCAAAGAGTGCGAGTCATGAAGCATTGAAATACTTATGCGACACGCCAATCTCAGTTTTGGTCAGGACGGATGTCATCTCATCCAATATATTCGTCACGATGGCCCACTCGGCGCCCTAGTAAACTAGAGCTGTGAGCTAGCCTCTTAAGTGCCGTGCGTAAGGGCTTGAGTCTAAAGACGCCATCCGAACACCGAAGCACTGACAAGTCGCCCAACCACGACTTATGCGCTTACCAATGTCCGGAGTTATGCGGCGACTACTCAGATACTCGAGTATCCAACCACGTATGTACTGTAAACATTGCGACGACTAGTTATCGAAAGTACCGAGTCCAAAAACCCTAACCCGGCCCAAATCCCAAAGGGAACTCTGTGGCTTTCAACATGTACTCGATTAGTCTCAGCCAAGCGAGAAGAAAAAAACGGCTTGACTCTACTCCGTGATATAATTGTACTCCGTAAAGGGCAATTGACTGAGAGTATGAGCCGCGTTTACAGGTTCGTCAAGGAAGGTTCAATAATGAATCATTGAAAATCAGACCGATCTCCTGGTGCGTGCCACGCGTGGCATGAACAGTGGAGTCGGAATGCCAGATGGAGTTCAAGGGACGCGCAGAGCTTACGACATACAACAACACGGATTCATCATTATGGGTGTTTCGCGCTTGTTGGATTGATTTCATTGTGGGGACCACTAAAAAATCAACTGGCGGTCGACATACACACTATTCGCGAAGCATACTGATCCATCATCCGTCGACCTACATACCGGGACCAGCTCCCAAGGTATATAGGGGTTGACAGACCCGTCAGATGAGACGTATCACCTGTCATAGCGTTTTGCATAGTACGTATTTCCTCTGCCGATTACTCGACCTATGTCATATATATGTATGAATTCAAACGTGCGATGAATTACTTAGGTATGTGTTGTTTGTACTCGATAAGTCAGACAGATACAGCAGCCTTCTAGAAGCAAGGAGTTCATCTCATATCAGCGCTACTTGTGCATAAGGCATTGTAGCCTGTGTGCATGGTATATATAGAATAGGACTCGAACATCTCATAGATTTGTTGTCCAGCATGTCGCACACCGACATACGACGTCAGATATCTAGTGTCCTTCTTTCGACTATGGACTGGGATAGACGTATGTACTCTCCTGCTCAGTCAATCGATCATGGTCTTAAGTAAAACTATCAATTGGACCTACATAACTAGGTACTGCATAACTTGACCTATGAGACGCAGGCAGGATATTGATCCTTCCAGATGTCGGTACCTGAACCACAGATACCGAGCCTCTTCTACTGCACGACCAAATCCAAACACCTACCGTACCTCGATATTAGATCATTCCCTTTAAGATGTCACAGACGAAGATAGATGAAAGTTCGAAGCGGTCATATTTCTTTAATTTACATTGCTTCAAGGTCTGACAAATACCACAAAAGAAAACAGTAAAGGAACCCAGCCACGACTCTGTAAGCCCATTCCGATGGGTCATGCAAAGTGCAGGCAAGTAGTTTTAGGTACCACCAATGTACCTCAAATATTTCCATCCCCCACCCCACAACAGTTCTCGGATAATGAGAACCCGGAAAGAGGCATGATCCTTCATCCTCTCGCATTCACGCCCATTTCGTACACACTCCACCCGCGTTCTCGAATTATATATCAATCGATCGATTGGCAAAGGCAATTTAGTGAGCAGCAGGGTGAGCCTCCTCCTCATCCTCCTCGAACCAGCTCTCCTCTTTGGGCGCCTCCTCACCCTCAACGGCCTGACCCTCAACCTCAACAGCCTGGGTCTCGTAAGCCTGCAAATCGCCGGCAAGGCTGGACTCTTCGGGGGATGGAGGAGGTTTGGGAGCCGTAAATTTCTGAACGTGAGCTTCGGCCTCACCTGCTTTGGCGGGCTTGGGCTTGTAGGCGCGGAGTTCGCGGAGATAGAGGTCTTGGACGGGGTCGGCTATTGTTTTGGATGTTAGATTATCTGTTCCGTTTATATGAGGGTATCGCATGCCATGATTCAGGCGGTGGTTTCAACGGAGTGTTCCCGTCTGACAGGAAATGCTAGAGCAATTGAGGGTTCATCATACCTCGGCGAGTGGCAGTGGTCATGAAAGTGCGGTATGAAACACCAACGGACTGACGGTTGACCCGGGTGAGGAGCGAGCGCTGTACGCGATTCGGACACATTAGCAATGCCATTCAATTCCACCACCGACAGACCTCAACTTACAGAAGCTCGGACAGAGTGAGACAACATCGCGACGGTTGAAGAAGGATGACTTGGGTTGTAGAGAGGGAAGAGAATTGTAGTCGTCGATGAGAAGAGGTTCGATCCGGGCTCGGTTTGTTTGAAGGAACTTTTGACTTGTCCACTCGCGGATGGCTAGGTCTTGGCATGGGCGGCTTAGTCACCCCGTGATCATCCGAGTAACGTTGTAAGTTATATCTAGCTAGCTTCACCAAATGCTGAAATATTCCCCATGTTGTTTATTTATTTATTTCATTTTTTATTCTATTCAATTGCTTCTGAGTTATGATGCCTTCGATTAACTGTATTCATATTGATATGCGATCTAACTCTATACAATCTTTCCGTGACCAAAGCCTACCACGATTCAACTATGAGACAATTCGATATGCAATTTTCATTTTATGAACTCCCCTTCATTCAACATGGAAGTTGAGAGATGCAATTCTGAGAGCAGAATATGACTCAATGTTCGCGCGCAAAAATGATATATCAGCAATCGAATAATGGAAGACCAAAATAGCCACTAGCTCTGTGGTAGATTGGCTCTGTCTCCGTTCGCCTTAGCGACAAATTCATCGGTAATCAGGCGATCCTTCTCAGCATACAGTTGTTTGTATGCACCACGGATAGTTCCATCGCTCACACCAACAACAGCCGAAATCTCCTTAGCCGACTTGGGTACACCGGCAAGGTGAGAGACCATATAGAGACAAGCAGCCACGATCGAAAGTGGTGAACGACCTGCAAGATCTCCATCTTTCGTGACGATGTCGGACAGATCGGCTGCCGCATGCCATGTGCGATAATCTAAGCCCAAGAATGAACCGAAACGTTCGCAAAGATCACTCGGTTTGGTCGAGGAGGTTTGTTTGAAGCCCGCATCAGATCCGACTATAGCCGTACGTTCGATGTTCTGCGCCGTGAAGAACTTTTCAAGGGACTTGTAGATTCTCCCAATTTCCTTCCGTGACACTTTGGTCACTGCAAAGATTTCGGAAAACGTTCTGGGAGCCTGGCATTGCCTGCAAGCAATAAATATGCAGCCAGCGATAATGACGTCCTGGGATTTTCCCTTGAAAGCCTTGTGATCATCCACAATCTTGAACAAGTACTTGGCGGTGTCTGCAACGATCTTTTGAATGTTAAAACCATCGCACAAGGCGCCAATCTCCTTGTAAGCAGCCATGAGTGCTTTGTTGTTCTTTTCATTCGAAAGCTTGTTCTGAGCACGATACAACTGCCGAGCAGCTCCAGTCGCTCCACCCGCAATACTCGTCTCGAGCTGATTGCCGTTCAACAAGATATTGGAAGTTTCACCGACACGCGACGGGTCGTCGTTGTTCTGGTCATCGTTGGAAAACGTTCGCCACTCGGAGTGTATATCGATTTCACGATCGGCTAGAACTAGCCCACACGAGCCGCAAACAGTTTCATGGGATCCGGGGAATTCGAGATTCGGAGGGAATTCTTTGCATTCAGGACAGATGACGTGCGCCGACAGATTCTTTTCCCATTTCGCTGCTTCTACCCCGGGAGGCGCCGTAGTTGTCGCCATATTCAAAGACTTGTCCCAAATACTTCGTCCCACTCGTAGAAAAATGTCGCTAGACACTCTATAGAACCGGTGTCCGGCGAGAACTGAGCGAAGGGTAAGTGGCAATCCAGCGAGCAACGAAGGACAGGCGGCGCCACGACCGTAACAGCGTAGCAAAAACGAACGCGAAATGGTAGTGGCGCACTTTTCCAACTCAGCGAGGCCTGATTATTGTCTTGCTCGTCTCAGACATATCTCGCTGAGCAGATATGTGAGAGCACTGAGAGGTATGGCGATGAGATAGTGGCGAGGTTGGACCAAGGCTTCGACGACAGCCTTGAAATGCCTAGCTAGCGACTGGCAGTCTAACCACTTTCAGAAAGGCTGCAATTAGTAATCTTCAGGCACCGAGGCAGCATCCCGCAGAATGTTCTAGTTTCCCCGTTCGACACCTCAGGCAGAATAAATAAATATATATATATATTTAAAAGGGGGAAGGCTTTAAGCAAGATACTATTGAGCCTACCTAGTAGAGAAGCGTCAGGCGCATCAAATTAAGCCTTGCAAGCCTTCCGTAAGACTGCTATAAGATTACTGATTGCTATAGAGCTAACTTTTGTCGGATATCTGTGCTATGACAACGGGTTGTCATCTTTTTGTAATATGACAGCGGACTTACAGAACGCATTTCTCAATCATTGGGGCAATTACCGGTAAGAACTCGTCACCACGCTCTTACAACAAGTCACTATTTGCCGCTATTGATGTATATTGAATGCATTGTATTTATTTATGTTCTGGCAACTGACCAAATACCCGAGTGAGCCTCCGGCTGGCGTCAGGGACGGTCCTAAAGTCAATTTTATCTAACCTCCTTCTGATTTGCCCCGGATTCCGACCATGTACACAAAACAGTAAAAGGAATCATTAAATCATACTAGAGGTGTGAAATGAAAGTTAACATCTCCCTCCGTTGTTGTTGAGTTAGAGCTGTAGATGGGGCTAAGACTAACTCGGCTAGCTGCCGTAGATCTTCTGCCTCAGGCATTACAGTGTCGGACTGTCAAGCCACCGCCAATCATTCAATCTCATATTCAATCTCAGAACCATCGTATCAACAAGGCAGCTGGTCCCTGTATATTTAGGGCCGATGTTGCCCATCTGCAATCATGCCAGACGACGCCAAAGCTAAAGCTTTTCCCGATATTTCGTCCAAACTATCAGCACCACCAAAACGATCCCTCTTCGAGCGCCAGAAGGCCGAAGCAGAAGCAAAACGCGCTCGCGAGAAAGCCGAGACTGCCGCCGTTTACGAAGATTTCGTTAAGTCCTTTGACGATGATGGAGGAGATAATGGCAGTAGGAGGACATCGTCGAATCTCAGGTCTAGCGGGCCTGGAAGTCTAGGTGGTCCTCCGCCAAAGCGTCACTTTACCAGCGCATCGTCTACTCGCAACAGCGGCCCTGGAAGTTTAGGCCCGGCGCCGTCTTTCGGGCGAAAACGAACGTACGATGGATTATATCGCGAACGAGATCGAAATAGTAGAGAACCAGGGAGTCATGGTATATTTGGCTACGATGATAATGATACGCCAGCCGGTTTTCGTGCTTCTGATGACGAAGTGGACAGGGTTGTGGAGGACAAAGAAGCAGAAAGAGCTGTTGCAAAGCCTACGGTTTATCTCTCTTCGCTGCCTCCAGGTTCATCACCGGCTGTCATCAAGGCTTTGATTCCGGGAAATCTTACAGTAGATGCTGTCAAGATTATACCTCCGTCGGCCCAGCCTTCTATGGAGCGCAGATCTTTCTCCGCCATTGTGACTTTGGCGCAGGAAACAGCAGCTTCTGATATAGATGCCGCTGTAAGTGCTTTACAAGGCAAATATCTAGGATGGGGTTATAATTTATCGATTTCGCGCCACTTGTCATCCGCAGCAATTCATTCGGGCATGCCCGTGACTGTGGGTTCTTCCTCTAAGAGCTCGTTGCCTTTTGGTGCGAAACCCGTTAGTCAAGCTCCCATCGGCAGACTCAATCGAGCACCTCCGCCTGGTCCTCATCGCGGCGGATTCGCACCTCCGGCTTCTTATGGATCGCAATATGGAAAGCCTGCGTCGGCAGCTGAGATAGAAGTTAAACCACCTTCGGACTTGAAGCAGTTGCGACTGATACACAAAACCCTCGAAAATTTATTGAAATACGGACCTGAATTTGAGGCGTTGCTGATGAGCCGACCAGAGGTACAGCGAGAGGAGAAGTGGGCTTGGATATGGGATGCTCGTAGCGTTGGTGGTGTTTGGTATAGATGGAAACTTTGGGACGTACTCACGAGGGCAAATACCGGTCATGGCCGACATGGGAGGAATAATGGTCCCGCTTCGCTAATATTTGAAGGAGGTGCTTGCTGGGTCACCCCGGAAATGCCGATTCGCTTCGAATATGCTACCACACTCGACGAATTTGTATCTGACGAAGAGTATAACTCATCCGATGAAGAAGGCTCCGATAACGAAGAGTCAAAGAGGCGGCATGCAGCAGACGATTCAATTGGGGGACAGGATGGTATTGGCTACATGGATCCATTGCAGAAGGCAAAATTGACACATTTACTTGCTCGACTTCCTACAGCAAACACTAGATTACGACGAGGTGACGTGGCTCGAGTGACATCTTTCGCTATTGAACATGCTAGCGCGGGAGCAGAAGAAGTGGTCGATATGCTTGTGACAAATGTACTTCGCCCGTTTGCATACTCACGAGCCAACCCAGATCGGGAAGAAGTACGAAGTGCCCTGAGAGAAAGCGAAGCGAACGCCGCTGCTGCCTCTGAGGATAAGGCTGACGCTGGCCCGACTGCTTCTGGCAGAACCGTCGAGGATACGTCAGCTGCGAAGCTTGTTGGTCTCTATGTGATATCAGATATCTTTTCGTCATCATCGACCAGTGGTGTGCGTCATGCTTGGCGATATAGGCAACTATTCGAATCCGCATTCCGGTCATACAAAGTTTTTGAGCATCTGGGCCGCTTAGAAAAAGACTTGGGCTGGGGTCGGCTTAAAGCAGAGAAATGGAAGCGCAGCGTCAATGCTATGTTGCATATTTGGGAAGGTTGGAGCGTTTTCCCGCAGTCGGCCCAAGATCATTTCATTCAGAGGTTTGTGAATCCGCCTTTGACAGAGAAAGAAATGGAGGAGAAAAAGAAAGCCGAGGCTGAGCAAGCCCAGTCTGCAGCCGGTAATAAGGGCAAAAGTCGATGGAAAACTGTGGATGAAGATGCACCTGCTGGTGGAAGGTTTGATCCAAGCCAGGTACCGGTACCTGAGCAATCCGTTGCTGCGCCAGATGACGATGACCAGGACGGTGAGCAAATGAGCGACATCGACGGCGTCCCAATGGAAGACAGCGATCTTGAAGCGGACGAGCTAGATGGGCAGCCCTTAGACATGGACGTTGATGTGCTAGAAACTCAAGAGGAGAGAGAGCAACCCGATCAGACCTCAGAGTCAACCAGCAAACCCGAAGAGACCACGCCAGTCGGGCGAGCGCGAAAGCCACGCCCAAAGGCAGAGGACATGTTTGCTGATTCCGACGATGACAACAATTAGCCTTGTGCTGTATATGAGTGGATGAAATGTATACTGTCAATGAGATCAATTGATACCCAGTGAGGGCTATCCCGGAGAAGTTTGTAGAAGGTAGAAGATAGAAGGTAGAAGTATACCCGATGTAAACAGCATGATCGCCATATAGGCAGGACGGACCCCACCCGAGTTTAGAACCTCAGGCCCACAACACCCCTCCTTCCTTTAAAAGAAGAACAACAAAAGTTGCTCTCCGCGATTGACTCGACCACCCCAGCTTGCGCTCCTCCACTTCATTTCCTGTTTATCTGTGCATACTCGATCTGTTAATTAGCTCTCACAATGGCCGGTAAGCATTACAAAACAGCATTTCTTTTTCTGCTGCTTGAAGAAGCGATTGCGCGATGATTACACTGCTTCTTCAATCTTCTATCATGCTGCATCTAATCTTATTCAGCCAGTCGCTAATACATCTATAGACTTCAACACCATTGCTCGTACGTCCTCATCCTCACTGTCATGACCGCACCATTGTCGCAGTGTTTGCGACTCATTCTGTACCCCTCCTCCTAACCCGACTACCGCAAACAGAACAGTTCGTCCAGTTCTACTACAAGACCTTTGACGAGGGTCGTAGCAACCTCGCCGCACTATACGTAAGCCGTTCCAACTCGATTCTTGATCTGAGCGTACGCTTACATTTGGGTATTTTCATAGCGCGACAATTCTATGCTCACCTTTGAGAGTGATGCCAAACTTGGAACACAGGCCATCATTACAAAGTTGAATGTGAGTAGATTTTCCGAAGAACAGTGATTTACTAGATTCTGACCTTTTTTTTCCCTTTGCTTTAGGAACTCCCCTTCCAGAAGGTCCAACATCAGGTCGCAACCCTCGATGCTCAGCCCAGCAACGAAAATGGCGGTATCCTCGTCCTCGTTACCGGTGCCCTCTTGGTATGCGCGCATAATCGTGTTGACTGTCTGGTATGATTCTGACTATTTTGCCGTGATATAGGTCGACGAGGAACAGAAGCCCATGAACTACACCCAAGCGTTTCAGCTCCTCCCCGACGGACAAGGCAGCTACTTTGTGTACAACGACGTTTTCCGTCTCGTCTACGGCGCATAAGAAGTCAACGCGATGAGGGAGCAATGAATTTTACATGGTTGGCTATGTATTTGGAGGATCAGCGACGGAAGATAATTTGACTGTGTCATAGAACAAAACACATCATGCCAATATAACTCCTTTTCAAGCGATCTGATACAGATTTTTTATGTTGACAATGGTATCAGGCTGTAGACAAACAGTAAATATGGTTTCTCAGCGATTCTTTTGAGGCTATGCAAAGACGAATACTAATACTCATTAAGTGAGCGAAGCAATATGAACCGGACAATGACGCGGCGCGTTTCTGAGACCTCGTTCCGAGTGGCCTTATGCTTGGCCAGGCTGACGGATTCTGAAATCTGTTGCCTCCTAGACAAATCTTTGAACCACATATTCCTATGTAGCATCGTAAACAAAAAGCTGAAATTCATTTCTATTTAATTAAAGCGACAAGAAGAGGAAAGGCGGAAATCTATTCTCTAACGGCTGCAGCGTTGAACCAATCACACCGCGACATCCGTAACATCCGTCCTCAGGCAAAACAATCAATTAATTTTAGCTAGCTCTGTCTCCGAGCACCTTCCCAACGTCGTTCAACTTCGTTTACTTCCCATTCTTCACACTACACCAGGTCTCATAGAGGTACGTAGCGATACACCGAAATAGTGTTGCGATTATTGATTGATCACTAACACACATAGTCTTCATTCAACTACAGAGTTTCACTAGCTCCGATCAACTTATACCGTCCACGTTGTTATTTCCGTCGATCATCGATTACTGCTGCAGCCACCATACGAGTACTGCGTCTCATATATCAAGAGGATCAGATCAGGAATCTTGTATCGGCTTCGGTTTACTGAATATATTGACTGCTGTGAAGCTTGGTTGCTTTGAATTCATCGTTCATTGTTTATACGAACGCCTCCGTACCTGTCGGAACGACCATCTGGAAGTCCGAGCCTCAACGAGTCTACGAATTCAGCAACGGATATCGATCTCTCGAATCCATCGCCTCCAGTAGATATATACTCATTTCTGGATAACTTGTTTCTACGCCGTTACAATCCGACTGCCATATCGTCAAGATGACTCTCGCTGAGGAATTCCGCACACGCAATTTCAGTATGACTCCCCGTTCATCAGCCAGATTGATTAGAACATCGTACTAATGTGGCTTCTACTATAGGCATTTATGGACAATGGTTAGTCGTCCTGCTTGACGTCCGATTTGATTGCAACAGCTCTCGATCTATCTCTCTATGTATGATTTAACTGACGAATACAGGTGCGGCGTGCTTTGCATCTTCCTATGCTTTGCGCTAGGTGTCGCCAACATCTTTGCACCTATTGGTCGTATTCCGTTTAGTATAGTGTGTCTGTAAGTTGACCATATCTGTTTTCTATACCATTGGATGGTCGTGATGCTGACTCCGGCGATTAGAATTTGCGCCTTCATCATCGTCTTCATTGAAGTGCCTTTCCTCCTTCGGATATGTCCCACCTCCTCAAAATTTGACGACTTCATCCGCCGCTTCACTAGCAACTACATGCGCGCCCTCATCTACATTGGAATGAGCGCTGTGCAATGGGTCAGTCTCGTCACCGGCGCATCGAGTCTAATTGCTGCCGCCGTGTTTTTGTTGATTGCCGGTCTCTGCTACTTGCTTGCTGGAGTCAGAAACCAGGAGTTTATTGGAAGTAAGACTCTCGGTGGACAGGGTATTGCACAGATGATTGTGTAGTGCCTCCCCACTGCCTTCCCGTTGTTGCCGAAACAAAAGATTTGGTTTAGAGATGTCTACTTACGGGGCTGGTTTTGATTTGGCACCCCTGGTTGATTTATCTGTACCCGATCAAAAAAAACCTCCCCACTATTCCTTAACTGTTGTCGATCAACCCGTGTTACGAAGTGTATCCGACGTGCTCATGAGGATTCCGCTTGGCTATTTCCCGGCCAAGCATGCAAGTGTACTAGTGCCTTTTTATATCCTTTAGGAGTTTTTGTATGGTTGTTGCTTATCAAGATATACTCTATGTTTTTTAATGTGAAGGCAATTGCTCTCATAGTGCCATATCCTCGTTCGTTAGGTGCCAGAGTCGAGCACTGTATTCATCGTCCAAGGGCCTCACCTCGCTGGGATGGTTTAAGACAAACAGAACTTCTCAAGATTTATTCCAGTCTGAAGAATATCCAAGTTACATCTTGCGGATTCCGTACAGAATGTTCATCATTCCGTCTTCAATCATGACGGTTTGGAGCCTACGAAATTAATCACGCATAGGTATCCCAGAATCTTCACTCTTAGCTTATGTTTTGAACTTTTAGTAATGGCCACCTACACATCTAGATTCTAAGTATTTATTGATTGACTTGTGAGAAAGAAAATAGACGTCTCACTGCACTAAAAACGGAGCCCGATTCCATGTGGCTCCACTGTCGATACCTTGTAACAACTTTTCGTCCGCACAGTCAATATTCGACAGAGCGTGAAATATGCCGAACAATCTAACAACATAGTCGACTCAACTTAGCCAGTTCCTTTCGCCGTCTCACAGACTCGTCTGTCTGTAATGGTCTCGTTTCCGTTTGCAAGGCGTAATCGACAGGTCCTGCTGTTTGTCAGGCTATTCTTTCAGCCCGTTGTCGTATTTTCTGTATGACCAGCTAGACCCGAAAGAAGCATATTAAATTGTTTAGTCTGGATAATTCGTAGCTAGCAAAGATGATCACCTAGTGCGTAGGCTGTAAGCTAGGAAAAGATATAACAGACGTGAAGAAGATAGAGAACGAAAGTCAGACGCGTGGTGAGAGGCGAGATAAAAGGCCAGGGAGAAAGCAAATCTCATATTATATGTAAACAATGGCACGTGACAGTTTCAAGTTCTTTGTAGCCTTTCAAGCCCTGAATACAATGTGTATACAAACGGTTCTTGCCTGTCGTGTGCCCGGGGCGCAGTTTCCCCGTAACCCGTCCGAATATTCAGCATGGAGTAGAATAATCAAATGTGCATTGAGAACTACTCTAAGTCGAGGCTAGTATCACATCCAACAATACTTTGCTCCTTGTACAGCAGGAAGAACTGTGAGCACGACGTCGAAAAGGAGAAAAGAGAATGCCCAACAAATCAAGACCCACTCGAAATGGTTACACTAGGTATGCGGCTTCATCTCAGTCAGTAGTCGACCTGGAGCTCAGTGTTGTAGAACTAGTCATAGGAACGGAACTATAGAAATCGCGCATATCTCCGATGTCCTCGTTATCCCAAGTTTTGAGGTTTTCGAGACAATATTTCCCTCAAGCAAGCCGACTGAGCGAATTGATTGATCAATGGCAGCAGCAGATCGCTCTACGTCATCGGATACTCTGTTTGGAACGTTACATGTACGATACAGGACATACGTACATACGCGGGGCATACATGCAAATCTTTTGACCATGACAGCGGGGGACGATGCTAATGATCATTATCTAAGCCAATTGGCCTCTATTTGAATAGTGTCCAGGTTAGTAGGTAAACTACGTAAGGAGAGGAGAAGAACGAACTCGGGTATGAGGTCAGACCTGTGGACTACTAGTATGGAAAAGTGTGGGGGAAAAACCTTCATACTTCGGCATCTTACTGCCAACAACTTGCGAGGGGTAAAACTTTACTACTGCCAGCTAACCTGTGTGAGATCTTGGGGTCGAAACAATAATTATGCCAAGTCGTTTTGATGCGCACACATGACATTATACGTGCGGTAGCTTGATACCAAAGCGTAAGTGTGGGTAGGAGGGCCAGGCTCGAGGTATGCATGCATACATACATTCATGAACTAGGAGGCATACATATACTACATACATATGTAGGGAACTGTGAGAAATGAGGACCTTGTAACTATTCCAGTGTTCGATGTATGGCATTGTATGCATACGCGACGTATAGTACGATACAGTGGCGAGATCCACCATCAGTGGCGGACGGCCAACCAGTCCTCGTACCTAGGCTACTAGACTGTAGGTATTCGATACATATAACAAAGCCGAAATGGATTGAGATGATGTGATGGTATGAATCTGTATCGTGTATGTTTAGCTGGCAGCGGCAGTCCTTGCACACTGATATGTCCACGTTTTGCTATGTACAGGGGTTCCTCTTGGCGGTTGTCCGTGTGCTTGATGTCGATGTATTATGTATTGTTTGGTTAGTCGAGGCGAGAGATATCGATCCAGATCCTCGTTGTCTTTGTAGGGTGTGTTGGTCTTTCTTTGTAACGGATGATTCTAGACGGTATCTGGATTGAACATGCAAAAGAAAAGTACTCGACATCCTGAAGCTGGACTGGTTATGAGATAATGTGCCACGTGATGGTTAGAACATGATCCATGGTAAAGCAGAAACCTGACGATGCGACTCGAAGCATCGTGTGTGCCTCGAGAGAGGATGATTGAGTCATTTTGTACCATCTGGTATGAGCAATACAGCTAGTCCATATAGAGAATAGCCGGTATTCTGTGCCCATCCACCCAAGTGGCTCAGCTCAGCCCCCTGAGGCATTTTCTATTTTTGCTCCTTTTCTTTCATACGCTGTGCCACTTGTCCGTGGGTTGATACGAAGGAGCTCACTCAAAACTGAATGGAAGATAGCAATGATAGGTAATATAGATAAGTCCAAATTGGCTGTAGATATGGCAGTCCATACAGCGACCTCGATAGCAGACTCGGAGTGTGTCGTATCAGGCCTGGCCCGCCTTGACTCATCAATCGTTGTAAGCAGCCCGCCAATCACACAGACTGCTGGTTACGTTACCGTATGGTACCAGTCCACACGTCAAGGCGCGTCACACGAGTCACACGACTGCATACAAAATGCCCAAGTGGGCCGGTAAGCACGTAGTAACGGTAAGATTCGCCGTTGCCGAAATACGTTAGACTTACCCAGTCAAATAGACCCAGGCCCAGACAGGATTCTCGCTTTGAACTACATCACCGTCTGTCCCTTATATGTTTCTTCCACTCTGTCTTCTTCAACACTTCTTCTCACATATCAACACCATTCGTGCACATACTCGCCATCACCCTTTCCATTCTAACTGCCATCTCAAGTCTTCTCAAGTCGGGCCTCCGACCTCACAAAGCTATCTGTATTCGGTACTCGGTCCTTCCGTCCAATAGCAGCTCGCCTTTACTCCGTCGCAGCAGCTGCCATCGTTAAGACAACCCAGGTAAGCCGATTTTCCATTAACGCATTTAACGACCGCTCAATTGCAATTCCCTTTTTCAATGTGACTTGAAAATATTTTTCTCCCCCATTTCTCGAGTCAGCTGGCCTCGTTGCTGTGCAAAAGTCGTCTCTAGGCGGTGAACATCCTCCTACTGATTGGGCCTCTGATAAGCGTCCGTCGATTTACTTGCATATCATTCTGGCCTCGACAGACCCTTGCAAAGGTTATTCCCAGCAAAAAGGAACCAACGCCGTCGAGGGGTAGGGGACTTGGCCCGTGACCAGAAAATAACTCAAGAACACGTCTATCGGAGTTGTTGTCCCTGATCCATTTGTGTTCATTTTTGTTTTCTTTGACGTGCTCTTTTTGTTCCGTGTCATCGTCATCGTCGGCTAGATCCGGTTAAGCGTGGAAAGAGCCAGCCAGATTGACTGATACCGGAGTTGCCTCACGTTCAAAATCTTCAGTCTGACTACATCCACGGAATTTAGTTTGGAATTGTTTTCAAGCCATTTGCATTCAATTCACCACCTCTGATTTTGCTATTTTGTGCCCGTTTCACCCGAACTGACGGGAATACGTACAGCCCACCTATTGTCAATTGCGTGCGTCATTGCCCACCACGGCTTCCTACACCTTTTTATAGCATCAACCCACCATGTCTGCTCCGTCAGCTCCGGTGATACCGCCCCGTCCGGCCAGGTCTCCCCGCACTCTAGGCGCCGATATTCCTTCAATACCTCCTCGTCCGATTAATCGCCGCCTGGATCGCTCCGTATCTCCAGGCAGAGACAGCTATGCACCGTCACCACTGAACGGTCCTCCGGGACTCTCACGCACAACGTCATACGACCTCCCAGCTCGCCCTCCTAGCGTAACCATACCATCTCTTGGCGAGGAGGGTATTGAATATGAGGAGCTGAGCAGCGAGCCCGCCGAGACCAGAAACGTAGGCAGTGATTTGAAGCTACACGCCCCCAAGCCATCTTTGCCCACTTCGAGCGCAACAGCCAGAGTACAAGTCGTTACTCGTACCGATTCGGATCAAGCTGCTGCTGCTGGTTTTGGCAAGTCTTCTTCACCAGCTTTGGAAGATCACGATCAGCGCAGTCGTTCCATACACTCAAAACCCAGTGGTTCGCGTGCCGAGTCCACTGCATCGAGCACTCGCCG
The DNA here is from genome assembly GCA_022813215.1 of Talaromyces ruber. Classification (NCBI taxonomy): domain Eukaryota; kingdom Fungi; phylum Ascomycota; class Eurotiomycetes; order Eurotiales; family Trichocomaceae; genus Talaromyces; species Talaromyces ruber. The sequence goes on along the minus strand of JAKLMW010000012.1, from coordinate 394,772 downwards.
TCAATCCATGCAATTCGAAGAAGAACATGGAATTCCTGAGATCGGTCAGCGTGTGCCCATGCTTGCCTATGCCGGTGACGTGCAAGCTCCTTCCCCCGCACCTCCCCGAAGCGGATCAGCCTCCGGTCAACGTGTCAGCCGCCATCATCACCGCACTCGTAGTGGCCGCGATGTTTTCCTCCCACCTGGTAGCTATGGTCTTCATGGCCATGGTGTTCACGCCGCCGACAGATTTGAGAAGGCCTGGTATGACAAGCACCCTGACGAGCTAGCTCGTGAAGAGCAGGGCCAGTACGGTCCAGCCATTGCCGAGCGATCTGCCTGGGCGCTCAGCAGTGACGATCTCAACCGCTTGGTCAAGAGTTCTGACGCTGATACCAGTGTTGGTAAGTTTGCATTGTTTTCACAACCATCGCAGCGGGTTTGCTTTTGCTAATATACGATTTAGGCACATCGCCCGCTTTCGCTGGAACTCCCGCCGAAGAGGTGGGCTACATCGCAACTGATGAGCTCACTCGTCAAGATACTCAGCCTGCCGTGGAGTCTCCTCTTCGCCATTCTACATTTGCAACCTCCGAATTGACACGAACTAAGAGCGCAATGTCAACTGCAAGCAGTGATGGTGGCCGAGTTATTCATGTCGACGAGCCATACCATTCTTTACATCACCCTGATGGTTTCGCCCGTACACCAGAGCCACCATCAGCCCACGATTATGATGAGGCCGTCGAGGATGACGAGCCTATTCTTGCAGCCGACGAGTCTCGCCCAGGCTCCGCTTACCTCCACCCTGCTGTATCCCCCAGACGAGCAAGCACAGATTACCATGACCTCGAACGAGTACGAAGCCGAACTCCCAGTGCTCCAAACAGTCGTCCAACAAGTCTGCACGGTGCTCCTGCTGGTCTTACCCGCTGGAATTCTCGTGGTGAAGAACACGATGATGTACACACACCTTTAGAAGATGTGGAAGAGTATGAACCACTATTCCCAGAAGACGAGAAATCGAGCAAACCTTTGTCGGCGGCAGAGCGTTTCCAGAAGCGTACCGAACTTTTGAAACACCGTTTCCCCAGTCAAGATATCTGGGAGGATACCCCGGATAGTCTTCAATTACATGCCAGCGTGTCCACTCCAGACTTACCCGAAGATCTATCCAAAACCAAGTTCGAAACTCCAGAAGCAGAAGCGCAACGCAAACGTCAAGCAGACCAGATTGATTCGCACAAGGTCGCCTCTCATATATTACACGGCCAAGGTACCCAAAGTCGACCAGCGAGACCCGACACCGTGAAGCACCGGTTCCCGAGTCGAGATATCTGGGAAGATGCGCCGGAAAGTCACCAGCTTATGACAACGATCGAACCTTCCGAAACAGAAACAACGAGCCCTGACAAGGCCAAAGCACCGGGTATCCCGTCTCGACCGAGCGTTCCTCCTCGGCCTGCCAAGGTTGTAAAGCCATTCGATGGCTCCACAGATGAGAAGAAAGCACCCGTTATTCCAGATCGTCCTAAGCCTCAAATTCCTGTTCGCCCTTCTAAGCCAGTTTCTGGTGATGCTGCAGCACCTCCAGTCAACAGAAACAAACCCGCAATTCCTGCGCGACCCAACGGCGGCAAGATTGCCGGTGTTAAAGCAAACTTCTTGTCCGATTTGAATTCTCGACTCCAATTGGGACCTCAAGCACCCAAGCCCGCGCCTGAGAACAAGGAAGAGGAAGCCCCAGAGGAGAAAGCACCACTTGCTGATGCTCGCAAGGGTCGTGCCCGTGGTCCAGCAAGGAGAAAGCCAGCTGCCAGTTCATCATCAGAAAAGAGACTGCCATCTATTCCAGAAATTCGTATTATGGATGCTTGGAATGTTTGGGAACTTGGCGTTGATGGAAACTTGACAGTCGGGTTGTCCGAGAAGAAGGAGCCTATTGTCGAAATCAAGCCTCAAGCCCCAGACGCCGATATCGAGTCGGATCAAACGGCCATGGCTCCTCCTATTGCGAAGAACATGGCTGGTGAAGACGCAGATCCAGTTGTCGTCTCGCCAGAAAAGAGCGTCGAGCCAGAACCCGAAATTCACAAGCCCGCAAAGACTGAAGTTGTAGAGCACCACGAGGACGCCCAAACGAGTGAGCACGTGTCACCGAAGCATTCCGTTGATCCACCGTCAGAATCAATAGACGGGCAAGTCATGTCGATAGATCCTGAGCCAGCGACTGATCAGATTATCAAGCAACCGGCCGCTACGGCCGACGGCAAGCACAGATCTGACGGATCAATCGATGCTGAGGAAACCGTTGCCTAATTTATAAGCAAAGGTCGTTTAGTATGGCACATGAGAAACTCCACAAAAAAAAAAGGCTTGGAGAGAAACGAAGTATGATTTCTATTCGTGGTGCTGTCGTCGATGTTTATCTTCTTCACGATTATGTTTAATATAGCCCTTGTATCAATTCTTCAGAGCCGTTCAAGGTTGGAAAAGAAAAAGCTTATCTTGTCGACTCTCACGTAATTACCCAGATGTCTGTCTTATATTTGTGTAAACCCGTTGTATCTGTCATGCACAATGAATAGATATATATATGCAGGATTAAGATGGTCATCCTACATTGATCCTATCACATCAATCAATCGATTTTTCCTACTTTAATCGTGGTCGGATTCTGTTAGTAATCCATGGATGACATAACCTTCCGGACCCCCATGATACATCCATCTACAAGCTTCAAGCTAACCTGGAAGGTTCCAACCTTCTTCCTCGATACAACTATAATAAAATTTATGCCTTGAATATATCCAAGCTAATTAGTATGGCAGCTCAACTTCAAGCATTACTGCGCTTCCTCTCGCAAGATGCCAAGGTCCCGCTCGCATCTGCCATGGGCAAGATCAAGGGACTCCAAGAGGCTGGGCTTCAGAGGTATGCCCCCTCCTATCTAGGTAATCGCAAACCCAACTCTCATTCGTATGACTGATTATCGTATAGTGTCGACGATATATCGAAATCAAATCTGGATACCTTACAGTCTATATTCAAAGATGGCAAAGTTGCTAAACAAGTCCTCAGTGCCGCGAAACGGGTGACCAAAGGCGGTGCCCAAAAGCGAGGCGCGTCGTCCGCTTTGGACGACAAGTCATCATCAACATTACCGAAAAAAGCAAGACGTTCCAATGATCTTGAAGGTGCGCATCGTACACCTTACGAAATAGAGTCTTCTCTTTCCCTCCACCTAGCCTCTGAGCCTGAAGAGACTCTCTCCGAAACCATACTCAAGACTAACCGCGCACCACTCGTCCTCGCCTTTGCAGTTGCGGTGCTCAAATATACCATGCCGGAACAGCCGATGTCTAGTAGACTCAGTCTCGGCCAAGCAGTTGTCAGCGCGAACAGTAGAAGTAAAGCGATCAGTTTGGGGATCGAGTCTGCCTCTTCTCTTGATAATGGGGATGAGAAGGAACGGAAATTGGAAGAGGGGCAGCCGAAGGTCAGGGTATTGGGAAGGGAGATTGCAGTGCTGAAGAGGTGGGATTATGATCCGGCTGAAGGCGGGCCTGGGAGGAAAGATGACGAAAGAGATGATGATGCTGAAGAGAGGGTAGGCACGGGTCTGCCGCCACTTTGGGGTCTCGATCTTGGGGCTTTAAGGAGGAATGAGAGTATTGGGAGCGCTGGTATGACATCGGGCCGCGCTCGGAACCAGACGATGTCGACGCTCCCGGTTCACACGCCGGAGTCAGCGAGGTGGTATTTGCTCAAATCTTTTGCTCTTTTCAAAGAGAATGATGACGAGAGCACAACTAAATCAAAAAGGAAAACAGCAGACTCAGCCGTTGAGAGAGAGAGATGTCTCGGCCTCTTACTTCAAGCGCTGGATACACTGTTCTCGTCGTGGGCATCGACGCTTTCAGCTGAAGAACTGGATAGACGAGCTTGGAGTTGGTATGTACGCGTACGACCAGAAATACAATCAGGTGTTGCAGGATGGGGAGAGAAGGGCAGTCTGAAGCTCGCTGATATACTATCTTTGAAGCGGTAGTCGCTTCTGACCGCTGGGAATGCATGCTCAAGTGCTGTTGCAGTGCTTTATTCTCGACGTTCATTTCATATTGACCTCACGCTTGAAGCTTTCGATGTAGATGAAGATGTATCTCATCGTGGGCATGGTCATAGCGATGTGGGCATTACAGCTGTCCTGAATACAACTAGTCGGTATTAAAATTACAGAAGCCAAGAAGCACTTACGATAACTGCAGCCATCATAGGTAGAAAGGCCAATCCTCCTGAAATAGCAGCAACGAGGACTGACCTCTACGCTTTGTGTGGCGACCCAAACCACAAAGACTCATGGAGAAGATGATTGCGAAGCAGCACTGTCTCCATATCGGCATCGGACTGTGGGGAAATTCACAGATTCAAAGCAAAACACAATAATGAAAAGAACAATGGATGCGGTGTCGGAAGTATTAGTAGCTGCAATGATGGAAAACGATACAGCCGAGAAGATTTACAAAAGAGCATGTATCGTGGCTTAAAGGGGTTCAACAAGATTAAGAAACTGGCTAGGACATGATTGAATGCGTACAAGCCTTGAGCGATGGCGAGAAGGTCGGCTAGATTATTGTTAGATCAAAACCTATTCCTGAGTGTTCAGCTGAAAGGGGAGGAGGGGGGGGGGGGGGTAATACAAGCATCAGAAGGCGACTTGCCAGCCTCCTCCGCGAAATTGATAAATTAACCGGCAACTAGTATGGAACACGGAACTTTATACACATTGCATTGGTTTGCAGGGTGCGTGTCTTGTTATGATTGTAGAAAGCTCCGCGGTTGAATTATCCGACATACTGAATGCAGGACGAGATGCACGAGTTAAAGAAATGGGAAACACATGATCAATGCTTGAACCGCAGATTAGTATCATATCTGTTTTGTAGGGAGTATACAATTCGGCACATTTGTGTTTAGATGTCGACACACATGTCTACTTCGGTGTGGTTCATAATTCGATCTGGGGGACACCACAATCTGTCAACTTGGTTACATTTTTGCATTTATTTGACGAAGGGAATGTGGTGATATGACAATTTGTTGGGTTTATTCATCCACGTAGGGATTACTCCCCAGTACCTAATTGTTAGGCGTACGCAAATCCCGCTGTTTGCCTTCTACTGCATCCCCTTTCTTATGTTGTCGTACTGAGAAGCTGGGTAGTGGAGCTCGTTATCAGCACGTTGGAGTACGTCATTTCCACCGAGTGCATTGACGAGCTAAAACACGTTAGTCGAGATCAGAAAAAGGGACGAAACATCACCTACCGTATGAACCAAGCTATCCGACCCAGTCTTATCACCACTGCTCTCCCAAAACGCCCCTCCACCAAGACCCTTTGACTTGATATAGTTCGCTTTGGATTGGACAATGACAGGAGTATCGTAGCTGACCATATAACGCTGCGTGTGGTCATAAGTCCACGCAGAGACCGACGAGTCCTCATGATACAACGTTCCACCGGGCCGAGGAAGCGCCTTGTAGTCCCAGACCCCATCCTGCCATGAACCTGGCCCGACGCCAGAGTAAGCCGTACCAGGCCCATCTGTGTTTTGAAAGGCCCGTCCATAGAGGGGTAATCCCAAGTTGATCTTACTTGCAGAAGCGCCGTTTCCGGTGTAGTAAGTAATGGCTTGATCGGTGTTGAATGGAGTCGAGTTGGGATATGCTGTTTTTTGGTACACGTTGGCATCCATTCCTGTAATGGTGTTCCACTAAACATGTTAGCTTTGAGTCAATAAATGGGTGGAAATGCTTACACTGCCGCTGTAGTCGTATGCCATGAGATTCCACATGTCCAAGTACTGGTTCATAGCAGAGATATGCAATAACTCATAGTGGGATGGCCCTGCAGGTACAGATGCACTAAGCAGGTAGTGATTACCAGGTGTGTGTACAGCAGAATAGTTGTCCAAGCCCTACTTGTGTCAGCTAGCGCTCGGGAAAGTCAGTCAAGTACTTACAGCACGAAGTTCTTTGAGAAGGGTCACATAATTATCCGCCTCAGTGTAGTCGGATGGATACTATGAAATCAGCCATAATCGATGTATCTTGACACATAGCACTTACCTCCCAATCAATATCAATACCATCGAACCCAAGATCTTGCACAAATCCAACAGCAGTTCTCACAAAATTGGCACGGTTCGCTTCGGTACCGGTTGCGCCTGCAAACCGAGACGACCATGACCAACCACCAATAGACAACAACACTTTCAAGTTTCGGTTTTCTTTCTTCAAGAGGTATAATTGCTTGACACAGCCATAGACATTGTGTCCATTGTCGTTCGTTGGATCGCCGGGATATGTTTTTTGAATGTCGGCATACTTATCGCCGAGGAGGACTTCACCAGTACTCTCGTCCAGACTGGCAAACGAGTACAGTATGTGTGTCAGAGATGGCACCATGTCATGCAAGTCCTGGACATGAAAGTTTCGAGCATAGACTGCCTAGTTGCAGTTAGCAGAGATCATATATCTGTATACATGTATCATTCACTCACCCAGTCCACAAAGTATGCCACAGACCGGTAGTTGCCATCACGCTTTGCAGCATCGTAGGGGGCTGCGTTGACGAATAACAAGCAAAATAAAGCTGGGAGGATTGTTGTGAATAGCTGCATGGTGAATCAGAGTCAACTCTAAATGCACACTGTGCCAGAAATGCGCTGTAAGAAAGCACACCAAGATGAAGAGCGGAAGAAAGGAAGGAATCTACCTTGGACAATGGCTGTCATGAAGATTTTATAGAAGAATTTAGCACGTTTTTAGGCATAACACACTCTTGTTTGACCCGTCTACATGTGGCATATGGAACGCCCCGATCTTTCCCTTGGTGATAGCACCACCCGTTTTTATCTGCACTGGTTGGCTTGACCTATTTGGTAGAAATACGCCCTACAATGAGGCCTTTCACACGACCTGAGGTCTTCCCATGGTCTAGCCATATTAGCAGCTTTTCCTTCTAAAGCCTTTTCTCGAAAAGTCAAACAAAGATATCAAACAGAACGCCAGATATCCTGTAGGTGAGGGTCAGGATTGGACAGCGCGCGATGCAAGAATATACCATCCATACTCTGCCGCAGAATTCAGTGCCCCAGCTTCCCCGAAATTGGTATAAAACGAAGAATCCGATAACAAATTCCATACTTGTAGCTCTAATTACCGGAGGTAATGGCAACAAGCCACGTAAACAATCTTTGTTCTCCGAGTTTGTGATCTAAAAATGCCTCGAATTGCATAATTTCGGAGACTCGCCGTTTGTCTTTTGCGGCTTTTTCCATGTGCCCTAGAGGTGTCACATTGTCATTTCATGTCCCTGATATAAGCGCGATAGTAGTGTGTAACAAAACATCAATGTATTTCGGTGTAACGCTTTTTGAAAGACATGCTGCTTGCAATTTAAAAGGTCAAGGCAGCAAGCACTCCTGGAAGATGAGAGGCATGTCTGTAATACTAACTGAGTTTCATAAAATCGCTCTGTTGATGGCTTCTAATTGCTCGTGTAACCATGAAGGAAATGAAACAATATTAATGATGAAGCTGCCATATGATCAAAGGAGAAGGAAGAGAAGTTGTTCGGCTGAACCCAAGAAAGATGATGTACGTCGTTTGATTACTGGTAAATGCTATATTACTTTCTCTTCGAGCGACCAATCTTCTCATCCGTGATATCCCAATCGTTCAGATATCCCACCCCGAGATTCAGATACGTCGCAAACCCCAACCAGCCCAAGTAAGGCACCAACAGCCAGAAAGAAACATCGTCAATCTTGCGATAATTATTCGCCAACGCTAACACACTTCCCCCCACGACTAGTATATCCGCCAGTGCAGTCAAGGGCTTGCGCATTCCGAAGAAAAGAGGCATCCAAATGAGATTGGTGGCTAGTTGAATTGTGTAGAGTGTTTGCGAGGTGTAAGCTAGTTCGCGGATCGCGGGAGAAGGTGAGGAGAGGCCGGCGACAGTGGCGCGGTAGCTGGCGTAACCCATGGCGCTGTAGAGCATTGTCCAGACAGGACCGAAGACCCAACCGGGAGGATAGAGAGGAGGTTGGCGTAGGGCTTTGTATATGGGCTGAGTGTCGCTAACTGAAAGGATGGGAGAGTCAGTATCTTTCCTTTGGTGACACGTCTGGAATACTCACCAGAAGTTGTCGTGTATCCGACCAGTGCGCCTGCAGTCACTGGAGTGAGGATCGCAGCGACCGGCGAGGTGAAGACTGCGGTGGGCAGGGACAGGTAGTTCCACAGTGAAGCCATTTTGATGTGTTGTGTATTGGTCAACGTAGGTCAAAAGCAAAAGGGAACGAAGGAGAGCTCTGGATAAATAGGCCGAGGATGACGTCATGACAACCAATCACGGCGGCTCTAACAACCTTAATTAACCCTTATCGAGGTGAAATGGGCCTGGCGATCATCGCCTGTCAAATCGTGCTGATCAACCTAGATTTATGTGCAGAGATCGACAGTATTCAGCCATCAGAGGTGTCTTAGTGATAGCACAGTGTGCGCTCTTCACATCTGAAATTTGGCTTGCGCAACAAATTCAGACGTGGGTGTGCACTTTTATGTATCCGCTTGGACTCGTTTCGGTTCTTTATCAAGCACGGTTCTGTATTTTGATCGATATACTAAGCCCTAACCCTTAGGGTCATAGTTGACAAAGATCACTAGCCTTTTCAAGGAGTAGAGTCCCTCATTTGTCCGTGGGTCTGTATGCGGATGCTTCCAAGCTGCCTTGTCTTCAAGATTGTGAGTATATTCTCTTCAGATATTTACTTTCTACAGTTTTCTGAAGTCTAATAGACATTATTGGAGCGTAAATACTTGGGTCTTCCACCGCAACCCGGCTCTATTCGGTCCGGACTGTGACGACTGCAATCCAGAGCGCGCACAACAGATGGACTCTTACCTGTTATACATAGGTTTTTTTCTAGACAGCTACTTGACACCTTGAACTGACGCAAACAGTGGGGAGCCGGCTCCAGACAATGTCCCAGCCGATATGTGGCGCATTTCGAGATTTTAAGGTCACTACAAGATCATTGCGAGACTATGATATGTGGCAGGTCGATCCCAGAGAGCAATGCAGGTTTGAGACGCACTTCACTACCATTCCGTGTGATTGGCCGTATCGGTTGCAAAGGCGTTGAATGCGTGCAGTTGAATACGTGCATGAAATCGTGTCTTGCTAGCAGATCATATAGTGTATGGAGTGAGCTTACCTACCTAGATTAACCTCAGTGATCGATAGGTAGGTATAAGCATGGCTAGCGCCTGTATCGGATTTGAGACATTCACTACAAATCCGGAAACGTGTCGCAGTATCTCCTTAGCCCTAACCCTTAGGGTTAAACCCGGCCTTGAGGTTCGGTTCCTGATAATCCGCCGAGGTTCGTGGAATAGTACGTACGTGACTGTGCTGCTTGCTGTAAAGGAAAATTCATTCGTGGGTTGAAAAACCGCCCCATGTCTCATATAGCTCAATTGTTCTTGCATTTGTGAAGAACCTCAAATAAGCTTGGGGAGCGAATGCCGTTCCCAATCGCGCCGAGCTGAAGCCGAAAAGATTGAAGCCGTGTCTCGATCGCAGCACTGACCTTTTAGCTCTTTCCCATTCGTCTTAGCCTGGCAGCCTATTAATACCCAAGTGGGCTGTTGCTGGTCGACTAAGACTAGCGCGACATTATTTCTTGATATTTCCTTTTTCCTTGTTGACTTGGACAAGCAGCCATAACGGTAAGCTTTTGCTGTGCATCCCCACGGTGGCTCAGCAAGCACTCAGCATGGGTCAGAAGAATTGTCTCGGAGCAAGACGCCCAATCTATTTGTGTCACAGCAAACGTATACCATTACCAGGTATGGAGAAGCCATACGTACTATCGATTATGCGAAGAGTCGCGAGTGGACACTCATGACGTTGAGAGACTCGGATGTCTTACTCTGTAGGTTTGTCTTTGTGATGTTGATGTTGATGTTTTCCCGGATGCTGGACGTTGAACCATGGGACTGTCCAGTACGTAACAACAAACAGTAATACAGAGGTTGTACAACGCATTTTGTAGCCATTGAGGTCGAAATACGAGAGCAGCAACGAAGATAATTCGTGGGAGCGATCGCAGACTGACGCACGCCGGATGGAGCTGGCTGGTGATTAGCGTATGCGGCGTGTGGGCTGTTTACGAAGCGTCCGATATTTGGCAACGAGTGGCTGTACGTCTTCCAGTCATTGCAGCGCAGACTCCAGAGTCATCCAGCACGCCAAGTCAACGAACGGTCATCATTATAGCATACTCCGTATACCATGAATAATCAAGAGAAATCATCAACTAATAGCATAAGATCGCCAAGTGTTTGTTTGTTGTTGAAGAAGAAAAGAAAAGCCTCGGTGGGTCTCACCTCACAGCTCCACCGTAAATCCGGTTCGAGCATCAACATCGAACTACGTACCACCTCAACTTCTTATCGAAATAAATTATTTATTCTGTTTCTTTTCCCTGTAAATCATCTTCTATCCTCTTCTCTTACGTCTGGCTCGACTCTCCACCACATCAACCACGCCGGCCGCCACCCGCGACAAGTCAACATGAGACTCATCTTCATCTTCTCTCTTCTGGCCGCCAATGTGCTTGCCTTCGAGCGCAACACTGCCAATCTTCCAGATGTTGCGCTGTTGGTGAAACGTCAAGACGGTGGCAGTGGCAATTCCAGCTTCACTTCCGTCGCTGCAGCTACCACAACTGCTGCAGATACCGCAACTACTGCAGCTGCTACGTCCATATCGACTACGTCTGTTGCTCCAACAACTACCGCTGAACCAACATCGGTGGCTCCAACAACTTCACCCACCAGCAGTGCAACTTCGACATCGCTTCCACCTTCTGTTGTGACCACGACCTCGACATCAACCGAGCCGCCTGCCAGCACTTCGGCTAGCTCGACTTCTACCTCATCTACATCTGAGCCCCCGACAACAACAACAACAGCAGCAACGACAACTTCAGAACCTGCTTCGTCATCTACTTCATCGTCAACATCAACGACCTCAACTACATCGACTTCCGCCCCCTCAACAACATTCACATCATCTACAACAAGCAGACATGCCTCGACCACATCATTCCTAACATCCACCTACCAGTCAACCACCACCCTTCCCAACGGCAGCCTCAGCACCGTAACCGCCGTCACCGTCGTCGTCGCCACAGGCGCCGCTGACACGACCGGTACCTCCACGACCAGCGCATCTTCAACCGCTCACTTGCAGACCGGTGGTGCTGCTTCTCCTTCTCGTGGAGTGGCCATGGGCATGTGTGCTATGATTGCTGGAGCGGCTGCTCTTGCCATTTCGTTCTAGCGATTTCTTGACAGATATTCGGGTGATATCGTCATGATATCGATACTGTTTGCATCTCATCGGCGTTTATGTTACATCTCTGATTTCAGCTCTATGTTTTTCCAGCCAGCGACTGCATCTCGCATTTACAATCCTTACACGAACTCACGTCTTACGACTAATGTCTCTCCTTTATAATGATGATGTGATCCGCCAGACGTCGATATTGGCGATCATATAATACCACTCCTTACATACCTACAGTTGATATTTTACATAGACTGCAATAGCGACGGGGAATTGGATCGAATAAGATCCATAACAAATTTTGTGTATAAATTTAATCAAATTTAAACAATTAATCGCGTGAAAAGGATATATATAAGTCGTGTTCCGTCATAAGAATAGTCAAATGCATGCCTATCAACAAAATCATCTCGCAGCAGGCTTCGCATTCCCGGGCGGACCCTGCCACCTCTCCTCCTCCGTCCAATACCGCACAATACTCTCCCACCCCGCGACATCCCCATCCCTCAACAATGCCGCTACATCCACATTAAGCGGCGAATCCGGTCTCGGGTCCGTCAAAAGCTGATGTATTGCCGATAGCGTTGTGGAAAGTGTGTATACGGGACTCCAGTGCTCAGTCGTCAAAAGGGTGAGACATATCTCGCCTGTGGTGAAGCTGATGTTTGGGTGGGAAATGCGCGTTTTGAAGCGGATGGTGGGCGGGGAGAGAGGGTAGTTGGTCGGGATTTCGATGTGGAGTTGCCAGAGACCGCCTGTGTTTCATACAGTCAGCAGTCGGTTTAAAGACTCCGTGTCGAGAGGATGGGTGGGTGATTACCTTCATATGGCGTCCCGTTGACGCCCTTTAGCACCGCCTCCCAGTGCAGTAGATCCTCGTCATTGATCGGTCCGAGATGGAGTAAAGCTTCGTTTGGATTGCTAGTATAGTCTTGTAGTTCTTTCAAGAGACGAGTTGTCGTGGATCGTGATGATGCCATGTCGCGAGTCTGACGAGTCCACGAGGATTGTGGAATGCGGGTACGCAGTTATTGACTCCGAAGTTGAAATATAGAGACAAAGTACGGTCTCAAGGCAAGCGTGTATCTAGCGGCACGAATATATCATGAATAAAGTACAATACAATATGTACAGAATGTAAATGAAATATGTAGAGGCTCCTCAAAACAAGATGACCAGAAGAGAAGACAGGCCGAGGTTGGACAACAAGCTCGAGTGGGTCCCTTCCCCGTGTCGCGCTAATCCCTCCGGAGAAATCACATGCCGTTGATATAGCCCTAATTCAATAGTTGTCCTCCCATTCATATTACCTTTATAATTTTTACAATTTATATGATTTCATCAGGCACACTCCGGCTAGCTTTCCCTAGAACAAGCACGGCACTATTCCTATAAAGTTAGGGTGAGCCCCGTCACATCATAGCGCGCTATCATCTAATGAAAAAGTTAATACATGTGTGATCATTACGAGATTTGACATATGATGGATCTCTATAAGATGATGGTGAGACCTCTGTAATATAATGGTAAAAGTACGGGTAAATGTATGATAATGCTTTTGATATTTTATAGTAATATTACTATGGTCATATATTATATTATATGTAATTACAAACTTGGATCATAGCTATAAGACGCGTTATTCTTGTTGTATTAATAATGGTGACTTAAAAGAATCCATATCACTCCGTAATGCTGAGAGAGCTTCTGCATGATAAGGCTATTCTCTGAAAGCCGTAAAACAGGGGCGAGTTTCTGTGCTAGATTTGAAAATGGAAGGGTTCAAAAAAGGGTCAATTTTTCATGAAAAAAAAGAAGTAGAAAGATAGAAAAAAAAAAAAAAAAAACTCTGATTCAGTTTCCGTGACCGTCGCAGACGACCAGCGTCTTTGCTTCACCCCCTTCCACCTCCATCTCATTCTCCTCCTTCTCCTTCCCCTCCAACTCCTTTGTGAGCTTCTTCTCAAGCTCGTCGGCCTCCTTGCACAATTGGTCGGCCTTCTCCCTCTTCTTCTTTGCCGCCTCCTCCTCGCGGGCAGCGGCCTCTCGGAGGCGAACCGCTTCGGCCCTCTACCATATGAAGAGCATACATCAGCTTCATCCATCTAAACTCAAATGATACTAACTTACCAGTCCTTCTGGCTTTTTCAAGGCCAGCTGCTTGGCCTTCTGGCTCGCTTTTCTCTTTTTTTCGACACGCAATCGGTTTTTCAGGCCGGTTATAACGGCTCCATTGAAGACCTTTTTCAATTTCTACAGGTAGCCTTTCCCATGACGTTCATTGAAGCACTTGCTCGACAGCCTGGTCACAGCCAGGTTAAGCGAATCCTCAGCGACTACTTGGAAAGCCAGACTTACTGGGTACGTGCAAAATTGACCGGGAGGTTGTCAGGAAAAGCGAACTGTATGAATTGGAAAACACATCAACAAGGAGGCAAGGTTTTTGTTTTCGGACACACCGGCGTTGACCATTGTACTTCGATCGACTTCGGGTTCACCGTCAATAGAGTCTTTGATTGCTTCCGGATGGGCTTTGTGGATTCCTGCGCTGTTAATATATTCTGATCTCAACCCCGTAATCTTAGTAGCCTTGAACTATCATCAAGGATATTTCTTCATGGAGCAGTGATATAGACAGACAAATCATTTTGATTTCGGCAATCTAGTATAATTCGCTGGCATCAGGGTATCGCAAGTCTGCATGTTCTTCTAGGAATGCCATCCAGTTTTTCAAGAACTTGCTACCTCTAGAATTTGTGTTAGAAAACTCACATTGTCACCTACACACAAAGACACCGAATAAAACTTACTTGCTGATGGTCTCAGAGTCTCCACAAACACAGAGATGTCTTTTCGGGCGTGTCATAGCCACTGTACCATGAATTATCAGTGATATTTCAATTAATAGGAGCTCAGAGAACGATCTCACCATTAAGTCGACGTTTCTCTCCCAAAAATCCAACTTCATGTTTCTCATTACTGCGAACCAAACTAACAACAATCGCCTCCTTTTCACGGCCCTGAAAACCATCTACACTTCCAATTTCGATGCCTGGATACTTTTCCCTCAGCGACTGCGCAATCAGAGCAACTTGAGCATTATACGGCGTGACAACGGCAATATCCTCTGGTCGAACACCTGCATCAATGAGACCCTCGACATGTCGAATAGCTACTCTGGCTTCCATTTCGTTGCTCTTACTCTCGCTAAGTAGACCCCCTTTTATTGTGGTATCTGCATCTTCGGCTTTCTCGGGGAAGTCGCCGCCTTGGGTATCTATAAATACTAGAGGCTCTTTCGTGTCGTCTGTTTCTTCAACACCGTATGGTAGATCTTTCAGTAGACGGTCTTTAACAAAGTCTGCTGCAGTAAGTTTTCCTTCGTACAACTCGTTCGAGGGGAACTGCATGATTTTCTCGTGCATTCGGTATTGCGTAGTAAGCATCCGCTTGATGGATGGTCCGTGAAGAGCAAGTAATCGATCGAACATGGTTTTCTCAAGCGATACACCGTTAAGAGACTCCGAAGAGTCTTTTTCGGCTTCTTTTGTTTTCGATTTGCCTATCTTCTTTGCGTCCATGTTTGACGACTTTATCGTGGGTGGTAGCTGTAGATGATCGCCTGCAAGTACAGCTCGCGAGGCAGTCAATAGCGGAATCCAGCACTGTGCTTCCAGAGCTTGACTGGCTTCATCGATGATGACGACGTCAAATTTCTGGTTTTTCAGTCGATGGCCTCCAGCACCATGCAGTGTAGCGAGCACCACTTTACTCCCAGCCACGAGATTTTCGACACATTTTGATTCTCGTTCGCGAAATTCTTTCCGTAACTCTTTCAAGTCTCCATAAATCTCTCTTCTTTCCCGCCCATTTCTTGTCTTTCGTATACTTGCTTGCTTCTGATCGATCTCTTTTCGCACATCTCGTACAATCTCTGCTGCTTCTGATGTTTGGGTGAGTATTTCTAGCGAGTGATCCAGTACGGACGGCAGAAGTCGAGCTGGATGCCCGACTCGCACAATTGGGACTTTGTGCGGTGTGAGACGTTCAACGATATTGTCGACGGAAACATTTGACGGTCCGCAAACGAGTATCCTCATATTTTGACGAGTCATTTGTAAAATAAGTTCAATCAGCGTATGCGTCTTTCCAGTACCGGGAGGTCCATGTATCAATGCGATCTCCTTTGATGCAAGTGCGAACCGAATAGCTTCCTTCTGCGAGCCATTTAGGGTCGGGTCGAAGAAATCAAGAGGGCCGATTGCGTCGTAGTCGGGCGACGAAGGGGTTGTATGCCCAAAGAGGACTCGCATAAAGTATGTATGCTCTGAATCGGACATCTTTTCCATCTTTTCCATCGTCTGGTTTAGTCTTCTGTGCGTGACATCGTTCGCTAATTTGACTCTTTCATCCCAGTCAGTATCCGCAATTCCTATACTCAAGAGACGGTGCAAACATACAACCAGAGTTTCTTTCCCCATAGCTCATCAACCGATTCCTCCTCTGCTTTCGCATTTGCGCCTCCACCACTCTGACCGAAAGCCACCGAAAGCCCCTTCTCAGATGCTTTGATAACCACACCTTCTGCACCATTCGCTTTATTCCCTCCTGCTTCTTTACCCTCTTTGCCGCCTTTCCTGCTTGAAGATATCTCAAGTACCCGAACGACATCCCCAACTCTTATACCATGTGCCCCGAAACGCGCCCTTCCATCACCATCTTCGGTCGATTCGGTAGCATATGCTGCGTCCGCCCCGAATTCGCCGACTATCCGTCCACCCATGCCCGTTCGACATTGTTCAAGTACAATTCCAGTCAATGCATATCCGGTTGCCTGTAAGGTTCGCCGAGTTGATGGGGAAATGGTGGTTGTTGAGCTAGTCGCAAGAGCGGAGGATAGTTTTTCGGCTTCGTGTTCTTTTTGTAACAGTTTGCGTTGGGCGTCTGCGAACAGGGAGATAGGGACGGGAGTAGGTGACATAATTCAAGATACCACTATAGCAATCGGCCGCATAGCTCCAAAGTAGTGTTCTTTGATGAGCTGCGATAGTTGCTGATGAGAAACACATATTTTGGAGAGTTCCCCGCACGTAGACATTCCCCGCAATCACACTCTCGTTGCCTGAGGCACCCAAGGACTTCCACTAAATACAGATCTCTACGCAGGCGCACTACCTAGGTCAGCGAGTATATCATATATCCGAACCCATCATCTATTTGGGAGACAAAAAATGAATATTGATATTCAAACGCTTTATTATGAGCCTGTCTAGTAGCTAAGTGGCATCATACTTGAGACAGATACAACACTCAATTGCAATGATCGCTTCTTCCTTTTATAGTATTTCAGGTCTCTCTCCTTCAAAGTGGTCGAAAAGTGAAAGCAGCTTCCTACGCACTTTGAGATCTAACAGCCATTCCTCAGACTCTTGACCGACTGTTAAATCTATTGAAGTACGCTCAAACGCCTCTTTCAGCAGTTCTGCAAGACGTTCGTATTCTTTCAACTTGTCATCGCTAAAGTACCCAGCCACCAACTTGATGTGTAGATGGCGAACGCGCCCAATGTGCCTCTTGGGAAAGCCAAGAGTAACGTATGGCCTTTGATAGTTGCAAAAACTGAGAAGCTCCTTTGTATCGAACTTGAACTTGTTCCGGGAATAGAATATCGAGCCGCCGAGCGCATGGAAATGTTTATTGGTACGAAAAACACCCACCGGAGACATGTCCACGGGGTTCTCGGGATAGAAGAGATGACGCACTGTCTCCGAGCGCTTCCATAGACAAGAGCACGCTGTATCTCTGGTAAGGGTCTCTTGATGTTTAAGAAATGAGCACATACAACATGAATGGCTCTGCCCGTTTTTTCCATTGCCTAGACGTTTTCGTGTTGGCATCGAACAGACCCAGGAGCGATCACCTCTGAATATCACTTGGTCGGTGACCAAGACATAATGTAAGATTATCATCTGGATTTCTATCGGCAATTCCATGAAGCGAAAGAGTCCCGTCCGTTCAAAAGCCACCTCACCGACAAACTGTTCCGATAGCCGGGCATAGCGACGTGACAGCTTTGGCGATCTGGAGTCGAATAATACGTAACATGTTTCAAGTCCTTTGAAGCTGCTGATTGCTTTACTGGCCATGATCTCCTCTGCAATTTCGACAGATCCCGGACGACACTCTAGGCCAAACCGTATCAAACTGACTTTGAGATGCTTGCCAAACCAGTCACAGAAATAATACCAAACAGCCAAGTATTCGGTTTTTGGTCTTCCTACCGAGTAGACTAACTTCAAATGCAATCTCTGTAATTCCCCGTTCAGCGGTGACATAAAGTCGAAACCGCGTAGTGTCTGGTCAAGCGCATCAACATCTTCAGCGTTCCTTAATTCAAAATGAAAGGAGCCCTCTTGAAGAAGGGTTTTCAGAGTTATGAATCTTGCCATTCGCGAGACCTCGAGCATTGAGACATTGATTATATGTTTGTAACAAGAACCATCGTCAAATTCCGGTATTTTTCGAAAAGCACATGTCACCAAGTTTGTTGATATTGGCCTATGCTTTTTTGAAGATTTTTGGCGAAGTCTTCTGCTGGAAGATCTGAGGTTTTCAAGCCTGGTCGGTACGAGTGCAATATGGCACGGACATATAACTCCTGCGAAGCGGAATATCTTCTTCCAAATATGATAAGGGAGTCCTAGAAAGGAGATACTATCTTCGTTGATCGGCCTACTCTTCGAGACCGAGCCTTCGTCTTTAAGAGAGGAGGCACTGTATTCATTTCTTCCGGAGATGATTAGACTTGGTCCATCAGACTTATCCAGAGATGAACCGTTCTGATGAAGCATAAGCCCTGTGGTAGACATATCGTTTGTCGTAGGCAAAGCTGCGCATAACTTCCCGGAGCTGAGAAGTAAAACAAAAATAATTTCGGTTCTTAAATACAAATTTAGGCAGACATGGATTTTGAGTGTAGCTGTCAAAGTTACGTATTGTATGAAGCAGAACCACGAATAATGGCCAGTTACCATGACATTGTTGTAGTCTTGTGTGCAAACTGAGTTAGTGCGAGGATGATGATTAAGTCTAGAGCTAGATCTTACGTATGTTTACAAAAATGAAAAGCGAAGAGAACCAAGAAAACTGTATCATGCGAACTATACGGCCTCAATCTTCACTTTAGCCTCTTCTTTCACTTCCCTCTTTTTCTTGACTACCATGCCCCTAATCTCGCTCTTACACAATCCTGTACCCGCAAGATCGCATTCACCACACTTCCTTGCCACAGGAAGACAGGCTGTCTGCCCCAAACCAACCAACAACTTATTGATCTCATGCCACTTATCTCTAGGAAGCCATGACTGCAAAGCCATACGAGTCTCTTCCGGGTTCTTTGTGACATGCCAACCCCACAGATTCGTGATGCGATGGACATGAACATCGACACCGATACCCTCGTGTTTACCCCATGCAGCGCTCATGCATAGATAGGCCATCTTAGGGCCTACGCCGGGTAGTTTCATCAATTCCTCGGGTGTTGCAGGGATATCAGAATCGTACTGGTCGCGCAAAATCTCAGCAGCTTGTTTGATGTATTTTGTTTTGTTGTTGTGGAAGCCGACCGCCCAGATTATTTGGTTCAGTCGCTCTGGTGAGACTGCGATGATATTATGAACTGTCAAGGTGCTATCTGTCTTTGTACTGCCGAGCTTTATACCATCTGTGTCTTCATATTCTTCTTTCTTGATGAAGTTTTTCGACGGTGACACGGTTGTCGAAGTCTGCTCCACCTCTGGGCCAAGCTCAGTATGCAACCGCTGCATAACGACAGCGGTCACTGTATCTTTTGTCTGAGACGACAACATAAGTGCAACAAGAGTATGAAATCGTTGTTCCTTGGGCGGTGATGTGCGCCAATGGAGATCGGCGCAACCCATGGTATCTACTGGAGCAGTCGGGTTTGCTGCTCTCATTTTCTTGACAATGTCATACATAGTCTCCCAATTTGACGGTGGCTGGACTTCGATGGAGCCATCTTCGCGTTTAATTTTCTTCGCTGGTTGTCGCCGCTGCTTAGAGCTGTTATTTTTGGCCTTTGTAGCTGGGATTTCCGTTTTGACAGTGACTTCCTTCTTGATCCGCTTTGTGGTGGAGACTGAGCTGATACTAGTTGTTGGTGTCTCTGAATTGCGTCTGCGCTTTTTAGCCAGAGGTTCTATGAGATCCTCAATATCCTCTGTGTTTGCAGATGATAGAGAGGAATCATCGCCCGACTCTGGAGCTACTCGATTGTCGGAATACGAGAAATTACGCAGGGCAGATGCAGCTAAAGAGCTACGCGTTTGTCGCTTTGGAGGCGATATTGCGTGAACCAGTTTGGCCGTTTCTTGCGACACCCGCGATGTCCTCATCTTCATGTATATGTCCTTGTTCTTGATAAATTTTGATGAAGTTCAAGGAGTTTGACTTCGCCCCTTGCGCAGAAATGTCCGGGATGATAGCTTAATCCTGAATAGGTCTAGTCTGGCAACAAGTACTGGCCAATGGCCGTCCAGTTGATGTTAAGCGGAATTAGGGTAATCAGGGTTAGGAGACGAACAGTAATCCTAATAATTTTTTTTTGAATATATACACACTATGGCGCAGATTAAATCGTTAGATTAAATCGTGTCACGTAAATAAATCCTAAAAGAATATGTACATTTGCAAAGCGGAAAAGTACAAGAAGGTAAATTATCTCTGCATCGTCTCCGCTGATCGAGGAGAATTACTCATCCGATCCCGATGATTCGACAAACGCGTATAATATGGACTTGAAATGCTACTCTGCTCAGTGCTATTCCTGTTAGTCCAGCCGCTTTGTTCTGGCATTTGGTTCTGTTGCTGTCTCGCCGAAAAATTCGCTGTCCCATGAGATGGAAGCTGGTATTTACCACTACCTCCAAGCTGAAGACCAAAAACATCTGCCTCTGAGTCCATAAAGGGCGCAAAGTTCTGCTGAAATGATAGTGGAAATGGAGGGAAAGCCAGGGTGAGCGAGGGATCAAAAGTGTTTGCTCCATCGAAATCTCGTGGGCCTTTCCATCGTGCAGATATTTCAAACAAATTGGCAATGAGCGTATCCAGAGCCGGTGTGATTACAGGATTTGCATTACTGTATCTCGAGGAATGTGTATCAGAAACCCCAAAATACGACGGTCTAGCCTCATCCTCACGTTTCCATAATGCCCCTTCGCATGGTAATCGCCGCTTGACATCCGCGCTGGCAAGGCTGACATTCCACCCGGTAGACAGACTACAAAATCGATCCATTAAGAACACAGTCCAGAAGACGCGTCTTCGCTCCTCAATCTCGACCCAGCATGTCGAGGGTCGCAAAAAAGCCATTCGCCGAATAAGTGCCTCGCCGGTTTGGTTTCGTTCCCGGAGGTCATCTTCTTCGACACTAAGTTGTAATTGTTCTACTGTTCGTGCCATGCTGCCGACAATAGACCATGAGGATGGGCCACGTCCGCGAGCTATCTGTAGAATGATTTAGCTTGCAAGTAGCGCTGGGAAATTTCAGCGAACGTACCGCTTATAACCAGTGCCTGCAAGCTCTGGACAGAGAACGATTCCATGCTGCACAAAACAACATTTTGTCGACTAGTCTCGGCTGTTTTTGCTTTTGTCTCGTCATCACCAAGTCGCGGATCCTGCAGAAATCGGATCCCAACCGCAATGATTGCGTGCAGTATATGAACGGCTTTTTGTCTACCTTCTGGGTGCTGAGTAAGATCACGGAATCTGCGAACGTGAAGCATAGGAATCCAATGATGGATATTCTGAAAATAGAACACGACAAAACTGATCATAAGGTCGGAGTCGATGATGTCGCCAGCAGTCATGTATTGTGGAATATCGTGTTCGACTTCCTGAAAAGATGACGATAAATCTCTGCGCGGTCTCTTTGCAGGTGGTGGCTATAACATGTCGACAGATGCGGAAAGCTTTTCAATGGTGAAGCTATTATCATTACGACGATGGGTACTTGCTAAATCGAGCAGAGAGTTCTTTAGCTGATCGCGACGACCGCGAAGATCCGTATCATTGCCATTAAGATCATCCCCCGCCGCAGACGGAACACCAGGAAATTCTAAATTGGGATGTAGCGTCTGCCACATCTGTTTCCACAACATCTCCTGACCAAGAAACAATATCGTATCGAGGGGCATCAGATGATTGGAAGACC
This sequence comes from Talaromyces ruber, assembly GCA_022813215.1. Classification (NCBI taxonomy): domain Eukaryota; kingdom Fungi; phylum Ascomycota; class Eurotiomycetes; order Eurotiales; family Trichocomaceae; genus Talaromyces; species Talaromyces ruber. The sequence goes on along the minus strand of JAKLMW010000012.1, from coordinate 373,131 downwards.
TGGGGAAGAATGTGGAATCAGCCGTTGCCCAAAGACCTGGAACAGTCGGATAAGAGTGGTAGCTGGGGTGCAGCAGCATTTCCTGCGGGCCAAGCGATAAATGTAATTGCAAGAGTCGTAGACTTTTTTGTTTGGTCAGCTATATTGCGAGATACCAACGAAAACAACATGGGACCCATGGACCAGATGAATTGCGTGCAGTAGCAAGCAATCAATAGACTGACTCTGGTTGATGCCGTTAGCTTGATGGAGTATATGATTGCCGTACCAATGATTGGAGGTCTATTATAACGAGCATTAAAGTCAGCATTCTGATACCTTAAACATGCCAAAGTTCAACAGCCAGGAAACTCGTACAATGTCCACAGATGCATAGCCAAGATTGTCTGCTTGGTTTTCGTGGCTAGTGAGGCCGAGCCTAACATTACAGCAATAACCACGCCGCCCTGTGCAATATTGAGAAGCTGTGTTTGAAGAGTGGTAAACCCGAAACTTTTGATGATAATGTTTGAGAAAGTTTCCAAATCACCAAGAATAAGGGTACTTGTTACCTGCACTCCGACATAGAGCCAGATTGCAGGGTCTGAGAAGGCCTCCAACAGCTGATATTTTTTGTAGAGCTTGTTTTGGATACCGGTTTCATTTGCTCGAACGCGTTCGACCATCAAGCGCTTTTCATCTTCGTTGAAGCACTTGGCCTTCATCGGACTATCCGGAACGTACCATGCAAGGAAGATAGCCCAGGCGACTGTGGCTATGCCGAGAACGAGGAAGAGTAATTGCCATGAATAAATGTGGTGGCCGACGTAATGGCTTGTTCCCCATGCGAGAACACCGCCAACCTAAAGTTTGTAAGACATGATTATCATAGGAATATATCATAGGATCATAATACCATCAACTGTAGTCCGGTCACTACGTAGGATTAGCATTAACTGTGAAACCAATGAAACTCGAGGATTCCAACTTACTGCAATTCCAGAACGCAAGGAGCATCAACTGCTCCTGTCTTGTGTACCACATTGAGGTCATTTGGACAAATTTTGGCTGGACACAGGACTCAAACACACTATACAACATTCAACATTACAAAGCCCATCATAAATATACGTCAAGGGAATAACGAACCCAAGCAAGAATCGGACAACCCGAAGTTTGTAGCCGCCGCACTGCACTAAAAGAGGAGTTAGTATCCATGAATGCTTTCGGACCGAGAAGCCTGGGGGAAGAAATTACTGAAATAACTACACCCCAAAGGAAGACACTGCAATCGTTAGTCTCTCATGCTCATTCTCTAGAAGCCAGAACTCACTTTGCCGCCAAGTATTTGCCAACTGGCAGCTTCTGAATAAGCACATTGGTAGGGTATTCTCCGAGGAGTATTCCAATGTACAGAGTCGTTCCTAACCAGTTGTAGTCATTGCTGGTCAGGTGAGCCTCCTTCTGGATGCCCATGATTGAGCTGAAACCAAGTGTGCCCTTGTCAAGAGATTGGCAGAAATACGTCTTTTGGCCGCATTAGTCTGCTGTTCAAATGAAGTTGATCATAAAATGCTTACCCCAGTCATGGCGAGCAAAATTCGCCCGTTAATCTTCCAGGAAAAGCGTCGGTTGGTCGCCGGGTCAATGAAGACAGGCGGACCATTCGCATATTCAGCGGTCTCCTAGTCGACGCCGTACTTGGACATGGCCTCACGCTTCTCGGTATTCATAATAGTCTCGTTATGCTCAGAAACCGTGAACTTATTCTGAAATTCGATGTCCTCCATCGTGGTTGGGGTAATGACTAGACAGGGATTATCCAAGGTAAAAGACAAGTTGTAGGCAAGAGGTCTTTTCCCGGTAGAAATCTAGAGCAGTCATTAACATCAACCAATACCATCTCTAGCAACATGTTGCCCAACAACATAAAATAATAATCATCATATACCAGCCCATGATCAGACCACCTTCTGGGCACAAACTCATAGTTGTTGATCGTGGCAGCGGTAAGAATTGTCTCAGGACAATTGCTCGCAGAACCGCCCTTAGCAAAGCCTCTTTGTGAGTTCTCAGGCGTTACCGTTAGGATTCCAGGCTGTTGTTGCTCCTTGGATAAGTTCTCGGGATACGTCGGCACTGTTGATGCCGATGTATCGACATTGAACTGAGGGGTTGACTGGGTCATGTAATTCGTGACTACACCACTGACAATCCGCAATGCGGTATCGAGCTATTGCTGTGCCGCAATCGATTCTTCTGTATCCTTAAGAGCCTTATACAGCAGCACTAGACCGCAGCAAGCCATCATCGCAGCCGAAGTATCTCTTGGGCTTCCCTCATTAATCGGCGCATCAAAGTCCCAGTACGGTACGTTGTCCTCTGGTAGATTGCTAATAAAAAAATCCGCGAGTTTGCGTGCCGTAGTAAGGAATGATGGATCTTGCGTCCAGCCATAGGTCTGCATGAACCCCAGTATGTCCCAACTCTGACCGCGAGCCCAGCAGCTCTCATCATTGAATCCTTGGTTTGTGAACTTGGATTTGGGGAAGCCTGTCTCGACTTCGAAATTGACAACATGATAGATGGTCTTATCAGGTCGGATATGATGTTTCTGGCTCGTTTTGGCATGAGCAATTGCGATTTCTCTTAATGAGGTGTCTCCCATGTGTTTAGCGGCCCAGATCAGAATGTCGAGGTTGAGCATATTGTCAATAATGACGAGGAATTCCTTGGATGGATCGTCGTATGAGTATCGTTTAGTGTAGCACACATCCCAGGACCGGAGCGACTGCACGCGAGCGTCAAAACGGCTGGCAAGCGAGTACGCTGCTAGAACTAAACTGCTGTATGCCTGCGAGTCCTGATGCAAACTCCACGCTTTCATAGCCCAGGGGGTAATCATGAAACCCAAATCATGGGTATTCTTTAAAGTTTCGTTTTGATGCAGATTAACCGTCCACCATTGACATAAATGCTGAAGCTGCAACGGATGCGGTTTGGCACCCGACTTTGCAGGCGATGAAAACCGAATTTGGCGTTCTAAGAGGAGGTAAACTGATCCGGGGAAGAAGCCGGAGATCCAAAAATCAAGCTTGCGGTAGATATACTGAAAGTCCTCCTTGTCCGTGTATTCAGGGTACAAAGTTGGCGGCTCAACGCTGCCTAATGCTTTCTGAGCGACGTTCCAAAGTATGGCAGCCACAGACTCGAAGAACAGGGCCTGCATCAAGGCTTGTGGCACAGGTTTTGTTTTGGACCTCCTCTGCCATGTCTTGCTCTGTTTATGGGCATTGTCTTGATGCGCTGAGCCGTTGATGGTGAGCGATTTCACCAGAGTCTCCTCCAAAGGCCTCTTCGATGGGACGCCGATGCTGGGAGCCATTATTGTGCAAAAGGAAGAATAAAAAAACAAAAAAACAAAAGAATAATGAAGGAATAGACCATCAAGAGTATTCAAGAGCATCTCACATTTGCATTTGTACTTTTGCAACGTAGGCATACGGACTGCCCTTGCGGATATCGGGGCAACGGCCGGAGAGTCATCCGCCATGTCTCCGGAATCTTACTCACAGCTAAACAATCTTCAAAATAAACCACGATGAAAAAACTGCGAATTCAACTACTTAACGTATGTAGAATCTTCATTGATCAAATCTGGAGGTGAAACTGCGGATATAGATCTTTACTCAATGACTTATCCCTCAGACAGCCTGTTGGATTCGTTCTTTCTGCTAGTAGTTCTCACAGGCGCTTGACTTTACGGATGTTTATGTTATTTTATCGCCAACAGCCAAATTTGTACAACTATATACTAGGATTATGAGTTAACATGATGAAAAAAAGATATCATAGTCAAACATTGAAATATCTGAACCCTGCCTTAGCGGAAGATTTTTCCCGCATATTATCGCCAGCATATCCATTCAACATAAACGGTAATGCCTTGAAACTTAACATTCTTATCTTCTAAAGCTTTTATCAGTAGGGCAAACATATGTTTAAAATACCGAGGTCATCATTCGAGTAAGTGTTCCCATCAACCAGTACTTTTTCTACCTTCTACATTGTCCGCGCTGTCAATCCTTGGACGATTCAAGAAATTCCGAACATCCAAAGGCCCGATGCTCCGATAAGATTATTATCTATGATATTGGGAGCAATGATATCCCGAATCTTGGCGCAATGGGCCTATGTGAGGAACCAGGTGCTACGTTCCTTGCGCTGGGACGTCAGGAATGAGTGGTAACATGTGCTCCTGGTATGGATGTGCCAATGTTATACTATTCCAATCGGCCAGGTTCCGTACTACAGCAATGTGACGTATGAGGAAGTGAATATGCCTGTGATGGTATTGATGGTCATCAGGTGTGGCTGTGACAAGGTGTTCTTTAATTTTGTGGGAGCGATGTATCAAGCTGGGCTTGTCGGAGGTCAAGACTGGCGTAGGTGTGTTCTAGTCAATGATACCTAGGTAAACTGATAATAAATATCTAAGTCTTAATATTAACTATTCAAACGATATTTGTGGATGATAAGTTGTTGTATTAGCTAGAGCTGCTTGTTGTCTGGGTTGAAGACATACAACTGGGACCTATTAGGGTTCTCTATTCTCTCAACCAGAACTCGGAATCATGTAAAACAGAATGTGTTCTTAGATGAAAATCATACACTGGCTCGTGAACAGATCTAGTGATTAAACGAGCAGATTTGTGGAAAACTTTACCTGTTGAGCCTGACTATGAGCACCCTTACCAGGATAGCAGCAGTTCGAACAATGTGGTGTAGAGCCTCCTACCTGATTAAGCACCAAATGCTTCAAACCCGCAACTGACCCCGATCATGTATCACTTTGAACTCAGAAGAAGACGTCGATAACTAAATATAGACCGCTCTTCACTCATGACATGGTCAACGAAACAAAAATGCGAATCATATGATAGGTGGATAGTCACCGCGGCAAGTCACGAGTTTGATATTGACATCAACAGACTCATAAACACAAGATGACAATAAACAAAACTATGTAAGCTCAAATTTGTTTATTGTGGTTATTTTTAAAATTCGTGCCGGTATCTTCTGGCATCAATTCATATTTAAGCAATATCCTAACGGTTTAAGCCTGAGTCACCATTTACTGCTCCAGCGTCAGCTTACACTACTCACACTCTCGCAATGTGTACGATATACCCTCGAAAATGGTTATGTACATTGTCCCCCCAACCAGACCCCACCGGTCTCTGATCGGTCAGCCCATCATCGGCGTGGGATCACTATCGTCTTACTCAACAGCCTATACAACCTCATCATCTTCTTCACCTACCTCCGGCAGCAGCAGCAATAGTAGCAGCAGCAGGAGCCGAAGAACCAAGTCCTCGAATACCTACTACTCGTCACATAACGATCTCTCGCCGTCGAATGCGAGTTTCTCGAGATACCCACCATGTCCGCCCGCGTATGAGAATAGGCGCCTTCGTCGCCGCGATGCGTTTGGGGTCGGGGAAGCGGCAGCATTGACGACAAGAATGACGCCTATATCAACGACGGGATCGTCGAGTCGCAGGAGAACTGAAATGCCTATTGAGCGGATACCGGCCGTTGTGCGAGAGGCGCGACGGTCAAGGTATGATAATTATTACCATATAGACGAGGATGTGGACGATTACTACGAAGGAAGATACCCTAGGGAACATGAGAGAGATCATAGATATAGCAGGAGGTATGGGGAGAATCGACTGAGATCTTTCAGTGAACATGCGAGGAGTTCGGGACGACAGGAGCTGATTGATTTGATGGGGTATGCTTATGATGACGATGATATTTCGTCGTGGACGAGATATTGCCGGACTTGTTGATAGGTTTTGGAACAAGGCACATGATGTTCAAAGAAAGGTTGAGAAGCGACGACAATTCCGGAAGAGAGCACTCCCACGTCAGCAGAATGGAGTCAACTTCATCCCACATATTAGGATGAGGTCAACTGTTGGATTTTCCCTCAGATTGCACATGACGATCGGCCTATAAGTGGAAACATGGCCCGGCTTCGAAACCACAGTGCATTTGCTTTTGAAGCATCGAAGTGTGAGTGGATCATCAAGAGCATATTTCCCCTCTCTTCGAATCTCAACTTCGCACACATGAGGACCCACAAACCACTCCACATATTGAAGGGGAGCTTGAATCATTTGGGCCACTTTTGGGTCACTGTAATCTATTGGTATCGTTTTCTTATGTATATTAGCACTATGATCCGAGTATAGAAACATAAAGACCGTTTTATTCACCCATGACCACCTTGTTTACACGAGCTGTATAAACCCTAAAGATCAAGTTTGACCAATATCTGCTTTTGGATAGCAGTCCAAAGACGCTATTTGCAGTTGACACAGTAATGCATGGGAGTACCTATGCACGTATCAGCGTTATACACACGCTACTGCGTGTAGTGAGGGCATTTGCATGACTCCAGCAACTCCCGGACTGAAGCAGAAACTTTTTCTAGAAGCAAAAGCGACAAGGATCCAGGATGATATATGATTAGCTCATGCAGCTCATCAACTTATCCTGACGTACAGATACGGTCTGCACAGACTAGTCAAACACGATGTCAGCCATCGACACTTTCGGCGCTGTGATTGCTTGGACAAGTGCACATCGAATCCTTTGACCCCGCATCTAGGCCGTATATCGTCACTCGTGTCCCGTCTCCAAAAATCCCCACCACCTATCAATTCCAATGTCATGCATTATTGATAAGTGTCTCGGGCATCGAGCGAGGCTGCAAGGACTCAGATCTCACTTCAGCTGACTGTTGTGCTGCACGGATCATTCGAGGATGCTTCTGTGCATGCGGCAAGAGTAGCCCCAATCGAGATGCAAGTGGATTGAAGTACTGGATTTTTCAGCTGTCAGATCTGTTAGTACTAGGTATGCGAAATGCCCGATGTGCATCCATACGAGTACTAGGGCGAATTGACTGACTCGTGGCATTGTCTTGGTACCGAGCGTCTCAGATTCTGCACGCAAGACTTCTTTATGCCATACTACGTACATGCAAACATTTGTCGTATCAAGTAGATGCCAGATGCGTTGTATTGTGAATGAGTTTAGTCCGAGCGATTGCCGTAGACTATGCTTTGACCGCCACTACGGGGTATCCAAAGCTTCTCGAACAGAGCACCGACGAAATCGAAACAATTAATCATCGAGTCAGGCAAGCATCGAAATGCAAAGTCAGCAACAACAAAGACAACAACACTGGAGACTAGCTCTTTTGGTTGCTAGCCCCCTGTTGTCGGCTACGTAGCCCGACAGATTGGCTTTCGGCTACATCTCCACAGGACAGTTTCATGGCAAAGCCGGCGTTAGAAAGCGTCGCTATGCTGAACCATATGTGATGGAGTATATCCTCCGATTTCTCTATACCACAAGTCGATAGGATATAGTCCATAGGATGTGGTTGGGGGGGGGGGCTGGACGGTGAAGGATCAAACATGGACGGGCCGTGTCGTCTGGGCCAGGCTGGCGTCTCATATTGATACCCGCTAGACTGTTTACGGACAGAAGGTCTCCATAGTGGGCCATGTGGTCAATAATTGCCAGACAAAAAATCGTGATTGGTCATCAATTATCAAGCGTATTTCTTTGATTGGCTGCTGTCCTTATCGAGGCCCATCCGCTCCGTCCCGTGCTCCACTAGACCTACTACGTACTGAGTAATAGTACGCCATTGTTCGTACTTTCAGGAACCGAGTTCTTTCCTTCTTCAGCACTCAGCGCTTCTAGTCGATAATACCCAGATTACTATCGTCAGGGAAGCCTCGATCGCTTCCAAGTTACTATGAACCTTGGTGAGAGCGTTCAGCAGGTTTATGCGGTTGAGTGTCGGCTCTCCGATCTTATTCGTTTCATCCGTCCTACTGACCGTGTCACCAGTGGCATGTTTTTACTAGGTACTCGTTGTGGTCAATGACGAAGCTTTATCATACGCACAGACACCCTGACCGTCTGTCGCCGAGCTAACTGAAAACAGGTTTGTAGTTCCCTCGGTTGGCGTGCTAGCAGATTAGAGCACTGTGGGCTCGGCAGAGTTGGAGCTGTTTCGTGTCTACCCCTGCAGCATGAACTAGCCATTCGCAGCCCCTGGCCGGATAAAGCGATGGCACGACGACAGCGCATGGTCCAACCGTTGCAGATAGACTACTTGTGCACCGACAATTACACCGGATTCTGAGTATTCCGTGGGCCATTGATTCTGCGTCAAACAGTGTCTGACGTGGAGTCGGGTTCTTTCGTTGTGTCATTCAGCATGAAATGTCCTAGTCTATTGCTTACATAGTGCAGCAATTACTAAGAGGAAGCTCAAAGCCATTCGTTTTCAATCGGCCACTATTCTGCTCATTCCCTAACACCTCCAATCGAATTTCTTTCACTCGACTTCGAAGGCGGATAACGAGATCGGATATGGCGAAACGTTCTTTTTAGACATGAAGTTCTTACAGTCCTTCTCTCTCATACGCTCGATGCGAACTCAGGCGGCACGATCAGCTACATCATAATCGATATTCTTCACTTCGATTCTTCACTTCGGCGAGTCATTCGTTTTCCGTCGAGCTTCCAACATTTCGAAAACGCATTACACTGCTCGCAGCTACATTTTTAATTCTTTATGCCGTCGAAACAACACCTTGCTATGATATAATTGCAAATGACATGGTGGCTTTTTAGTTTCATAGCGACACCTTCTTTCTGATATATTTTGAGCAAATTGATCCGGTTTTTTTTTTTTTTTACTGATAGGGCTACACTGCGGGAAGATGGATACTACACTACCAAAGTCTATTCGGAGTGGAGGAGAAACAGGACCGGGGCCAAGGTTGTTAGTTACACCGGATCAACAAATAACTGCACTACCAATCCGCACTTTTCGCGAATCTCATCCATCGTTGAACGGTTCACAAGTCAGGACATATGGCAGAGTACTATCGCATCATCCGCAAGCTTCGCTTTCTTCGCCTCCATTGCAGGACCCTTTTTCGCATCGACGTCGGGGCAGCACTTTGAAAGTCGTGATGAGGAAATTGTTTGGTATAAAGCGACATAGCAATTTGGATGGGGAGGAAGAAAATGAGAGCCCATCCACGGTAAGACATCAGCCTATGGCTACACCTACAGGGCCAAACCGGATACTGTTTGAGACGGCACACCAGTCAGATTCCAGCAGTAGAGGATCTGTATCTAAGCGCAAACAATCTATTCCAACCAGCCACCTATCGTCTGCATCGTCGGATCATATTGTCATTGCTCAGGATAATATAATCGAGATTCCAGCTCATACCGTCAGACGAAGGGCAACTCTACCAAGCCTTATACTAACCGAGGACGATGATACCAAGGGATCAATCTATTCGAACCTTTCTCCCACGAGTACACGACCAGTGAGTGTGGTCATTGAGAGCCATGAAGACCGTGAACACCAGGAGGATCACGAGGACACCAAATCGCAGCCAAGCTTCAGAGCACATCGACGATCGAGAAGTGCAGATGCACTAAGAGACCTTGTGCGACATCATCGGATGTCCCCAATCCAATGGCGGCGACGCAGTGACGAGATCAAATTCTGGAGAACGAGTGTACTTGAAATGGATGAGGGTGACGAGGTCGGGGCAGTACAACCTACTGATAGCGGCCAACACAAGCCAAGGATGAACTCACTGCCAGAATGTGAGAAAACAAAAAACGCCAATGATGACAGCCTTCCGTTACAAGATGTCTCTACGTCAGCGCCATTCCAAATCGAGAGTTTGATCGCCAGCATGGCGGATCCCGATGCAACGGTTGAACAACGACTAACAACAATCGAAGTTAAACTCATGGATCTGGAATTTGCAATCTCAAAAATCCAAGGTACTGACAACAACGTCTTCTCCAAGCCTCCAGTTAGCTCCCCGGAACCCAGGAAGGGGTCTTTATCTCCAAATCCGGCCCCAAGATCTCCCAACGACGCATCATCAATCGTCAGCGAGGCCACAACTCAAAGCTCCGCCTCTTTTGGCGGCGGCGAAGATCGCCCTATCAGCACCGCAACTCTACGACCCAACATGGTCTACTCCCAACAACCACCACCCTGGCAAAACAATTCCTGGTCCTCTATGAACCTCCACGGAATCTCCATCGAGCAGTACAGTGCCCTCGTAACGCTCGTCCGTCGCGAACAAACCGCTCGAAAAGCGTTAGAGAATCAAGTAACGCAACTACAAGAAGAGATGCAACAGTTCCGCCGCGCGTCGGGTTTACCGGCGTCGCCGCCGGGGACGTTGTACCCTATTCCGAGCCCGGATTCGGATGATGGCAAGTTTCGACGACGGACTGGCTCTTCGCGGAAGGATTCGACTACAAGTGGTGATACGAGGATTTCCGATTCAAAAAGGCGAGACAGTTCGAAGTATCGACTGACCAGAGAAAGGCATGACTCGAACATGATTTGAGATACCTACTCTTACCACCATTTTTCTTTTATTTTTTTGTTTTTGTCGCGGCACCGATGGATGCTGTTCGATCTGCGAGTTTCTTGATACCACTAGCCTTTTTTTGATGCAAAGACTACTCCTTTCATTCTCCTTGTTTTTTTTTTCCGGGCTTTTGGGAAGTGCCCAAAAGATTATTTTCTCGTTACCCTTGAGATACGTTGATGCCGCTCTTGACATACTAACGGGTTAGTCTATACTAGAGGGGGCATGGAATGTGATGATGGCTGGCCAATGAGCTAAATGCCAGGCACTGTTTGGATAGACAGGATGTCGAGATGAAACAAACTTTTTGATAATAATGAGATGTTAGACATGGATAGTCCAATATAATCACATCTATCTCTAAGGTGACAAACCAATTTCGAGCTTTGTATACGTATATCTATAAGAAGACGAGATATTGATAGGTTTAAGAGTAGTTTCAGGTCATGCAAAAATAGCGTCTCGAAACCACTTCCGCAGGTGAGTGCGTACCTAGTTATTGGTTAGTCATGGTAAAAAAAAAACATACTGCTTGCATTTTGTTGTAGTCCCAGTTTCGAGGTTGGCACATGGCAGTAAGCTTCCCTCCACAGTGGTTTAACATTGGTAAATCTTTTCAGGCTAAAACTTGATCTATCATTAAAATCCAATAGTAAGAGCCGCTTTCGTCTTCCGGATGTTGTGTGTCTAAGCCCTAAGTCGATCTAGGCTTTGCCTAATTGAGAAATATTCCATGTCTGAACCTAATCAAGCAGTCTGAGTTCTGGAACCCTAATCCAATCACTCGAAGAAATTATATCACCGAAAATGGAATCCATAAGTTCCCGATTATGTTTCACTGTGTCGTGGCTGGTTACTCGTGTATGTATCGACTACAACAACCATGTGGCTTGCCTTACTGCTCCTTACTAATGTCCCCAAAGGGGAGGCATTTCGACACATCATCCCGAAACCACAATTTCATCACCCAGTCACTGAGCTCATCCCCGTCCATATTCAGCTCCTGAAGTCGTGGGTTCGACTTGTATCGATGAATCTGAGACGTTGAGTGCCTCAAGTGATGCAATATCCATCCGTCGATGAATTTATATATGTTGAAATCTCTCGCTTGTGCCATCTCGAAAAAGTTGAAAGGTTCGTCTAGCTCAGAGCGCCATAACAGATCTCTATCCTGAGGAAGACCTTCTTTGATATCAAAATCTAGTTCTGTTTCGACTCCCTGTTGCAGATTTGTCGGAAGCGATAGACCTTCTTTCTCGCATTTTTCACGTATTGATGCAGCAGTACTCATTCCTCGTGATATTATTTCCTCGAGCTCGAGACGTTGTGACTCGAAATTATCAAGAAAATATCGAGAGCCTTCGTCAAGAGACATATTCACAAGAGCTAATGAAGCCTCTCGTCCGGTTACTTCGGCATGTTCGAGCAAGAGTTCGCCGAGCCTTTCTTGATACATCCGGACTTCTCCTATTTCAGAGAGATATTTTTCGACTAATGGATGTAATTCCATCGGAGCGTTTATCGTGCCCACAGTATCCGAATCGTTTTCGCTCATTGCCCACATATCCTGAGTTTCGCGACAAGGCAAAGTCATGTCCGACTTGGTAGCATGATCGTTCCTGGAAAAGCTTTGTAGCATTTCTGCTACATGTGCCTGTTTTTGTTGTAATGAACTCTCTTCTGCTTCTAATTGACGTTGAAAATTTTGATACTCGTTTTCGCGAAGTAAATAGTCATCGGAATGCTGGTTTATTGTTTCAAGGGAACGTACTTGTAGTGTTACGGCGTCTAGCTTAGTCTTTTCTAATGACGCACTGCTCAGCGTTGACTTTATCCGTTGTAAAGTATCTGCCCATTGATATATTTGAGCAGTCCTTTTCTTGTCGAGATCAGAGCGCAGTTCGGCAAGTTGAACTCGCATACCAGAGACTTTCTGTTGGTCTCTGATCACTGTTTGAATAGACTCTGAAATTCTCCGAGGCAGTTCTGAATGCAAGAAGTCATTGCTCAGGAGACGTTCTCCCTGAGGCAATTGATCCTGGCGGCCACCGTTTCCCATTATATTTTCCTTCACCCTGAAGTCGTTCAAGCCATGTATAGCCCTTTGTCCATATTGATCTACGGATTTCCATCCTGTTGAGATTTCGTTGTGGATATTGAGGCTAATTGCCGCTTGCTGACTCCCTAATGATAGCGGCGATATTGGCTCAATCGGTATGAGGGGCTTCTCCGCGGCCGGTGGTTGGCTTATGTGCAGATCAGCCGGGCGATGGGATGCGAGTCGCATACTTTCTGCTCTCCTTTTTGGCATTGTATAGGGTAATGAACGATGCTTTGGGCAGTGTTCGTCCCTGGTCTGAAAGTCGAGCGGCATACTATGGCATCTTCGTAATGTATTCATCCTCGTAGTTTCAATATCAGATTGATATTGTCGCTCGTTTCTCCCTAGCTTAGTATGCCAGAAAAGAATTAGAACATTTTAGCGATGGTGTGCAGCAATGCTGCATGGGTTAAGATTGATCCAGCACGTGAAAAGAAGACGAGAAGGTCATAGCTTCCAACCTGATAAGGCAAGCAGCGGGTTAAATTACAGAGAAAGTCAGCTGATCAGCATGGTGCAGTTACCATGTTACGGTCACAACTCCAGTACGACGTACAGTACTTACGGGCATAATTCCAGCCCGAAACGGAATTTACGCCGTGGCCTTCCTCAGGCAGCATTGGCGCACGCGGACAACTAGTACAAAGCCCATCCTAATTAGGAAGGCATTTCTCTCCCTTCTCCTCATTCCCATCTTGTTCCCCAACCCCGATTGTTCCGAGTCCTGTCCACCCCCCTCCCCTCCCATGCACCCTATCACATACTCCCCATGCAACGCTGCTGTCCGTCGTTTCGTCCAGAATGCGAGATGACACCATCTACCGCATATCTTGCAGCGTGTCATCGCCGCATATCTACTCGTCCAAGTTATTCCAGCAGATTTAGTGGCTTTCGTACAGCTCGGCGCCGCTTACCAAGAACCTCATTGGTAGATTCGTACTTTCACCGTGAGATATCAGGCATTAAGGCGGGTGAGCAAGTACGCAGCATATAAGATGGTGTCTTGGTAGCCATCAATTGAGCCTCATCCCCGTCGTTCGGGATATATCAGCAAGGAAATGATGTATCACCAAGGATGGAGCTTCTTATCTGGTACATTTGTGGAGCGCGCAATTGCGTTGTTAATACGGGCCCAACTTTTGTACGCATCAAGAGTGGGTATATCCATGCTTGTATATGTTATCATTATCGGAAGTACATGGGCCTTGCTACCTGACCTCAAGCGGTAGCATTTATTACCTAGATACATAGGTGGCAATTGAACATGGCTCATCACGGTCACCAATATGGTAATTCACCCTCAATGTACCCAATCATACACCAATATTCCTGTGAACAAGAAACATAGACGTGGCTGATATCCGACCATCGCGAGTCATAGGCTATCAATATTACCCCAACCAACAGCCATACAGGTATGACTTCGTGCCCGAATATGGCAATCGGTATGTAACTCTAAAATTTAAAGGTCGATCAGAACGCAGCTGATTTCACTAGCAACAATGCTGGCCCTGAGCCAGCTCCAAGTACGCCGGAGCCAGACATTGACAGGGAGCCATGGGGTCACAGGTCCTCAAATGGTATGACTGAGACACAATTTGCTGGCATGGTGCCTCCGCAACACTTGTCGCCAACGGCTGATTCCAATGAACGAATGTGGTATCAACAGCATAGCCAGCTAGCCAACAACCACTTTTTGACACCAGAGTCGATTCCCCGAACCCACTCCGGTCGCAGACATAGGCACCGTCCCTCTCTAGAAAGGGGTAAGTAGCACTGAAAGCGTCGTAGATGTATTGGTGACTTATTGTCGAACAGTGTGGACCAGGATGTCGAATGATTATTTCACGCCAGGCAGGGTGAGTAACCTCCATGTTCCTTGATTATTCCCATATCGAGACTGGCTGGAGACTAATTTTTAGATTTTCCTCATGCGCTGGATTGAGAATGCCGGTCAAACAGAGGGGACTAGGAGTGGCAACAGTGAGATCATCACTGATGGACACGGCAACAGATACTTTTGCACTCCGCGTCGCATGATTGTATTATCGACTATGCCGGGCGGTAACAGTTCGACCTGTGTGTAAGCATGCCCGACTCTGAAAGTTCTTTCAGTGAATCGAGCGCTAATTAGTCAAACTTGGCTGAAACAGAGGTATATACACCTATGGTGGGCAAGGATTAGCGAAGCCTGGCATCCATGTCGAAAGCCATGCGGTTCTGTACGATGAAGCCGGAAAAGGACCACGGATGTCCTCCAGAGAGCCACAATTGGAACGAGATCCACTGGCTGTCACCCTTGATTCACCTACAGAGAGGCTTGATTACATGTCTCGTGCGAATTTCGGAGACTTACACACAATCCAGCACAATATCAAAATCTGCCACATTGGCAAGATTTCCGGTGCTTCCATGCCCACATTCTACGCCTGTGTGAATGAGAGGTTCGATGCGCTTCGCTATCCGTAGGCGAGATCATATCGCACTCCTGTGGCCAGTCCGCAGACTTTCTCACGAATATCATCAAGTCGATAGTCATGCATCGACTATTCAGACTATTTTCTTCCCACATCATCTTCTGTCTCCTTATGATAAAGAAATTCGCATGCAACGATACGATATCCAACGCCGCTTGATTAGTGATTTGTTTATGTTCTTTTTGATTTATGATTTCGGCGCAATTGCTTAGGACGCATTTATCCAACGGAACGACTTTGCAAGGCAAAGATTCAGGTATACGACAGAATGGCTGAAACAAGACGAACAATACGTTTTTTCGGGTTGCTCCTTGTTTAAACTTGTACCCAGATTGCTTGTCCTTAGATATGAATATCATGATGAATACTTCTCGATGTTCTCAGAAGTAGATGAAATGTTTTGATAAAGTAGAGAAGTGGAGTCAGTGGGTCGTAGGCGGTAAAGCGGAAAATGTGGCGGGCCGGATAAGTTCTGTAAGCTTCAAAAATAATTTTCTTCTTATCGAGCAAAAACATCGGCAGCTACTACTGGTTGCAGCAAAAGCCTTGACACGATTTGATATAAATAAGCAGAGATGAAGCGCAAGCTAGATGCCAACGATGTCCCCTCGACAGATGCGACCGAAGGAGACAATGAATCGCAAACCACATTTGAAAATCTCGCTCTCGATCCGCGGTTACGCCAAGCGTTGGTGAAGGAAAACTTCTCGAAACCGACTCTCGTTCAGTCCAAGGCTATACCTTTGGCTCTTGAAGGGAAGGATATACTAGGTACTATGTCATGGATGCCGATTGGATTTGTGCGAGTTTGTGCTAACTGAATGTGATCAGCGAGGGCGAAGACGGGGTCCGGTAAGACTGCGGCTTACGTTCTTCCTGTGTTGCAATCGATCTTGCAGAGAAAATCGGTGCGTTATACCTTATGGGGCTCATAGGGCGAAGAACTGCAACTGACTGTTTTCGTTGACAGAATGACCCCTCCTTGAAAGCAACCTCTGCTCTCATCCTAGTCCCTACTAGGGAACTCTCCGAGCAAGTCCAACGAGTCATCACATCCTTCTCCTCATTCTGCGGAAAAGATATTCGATCCGTCAACTTGACCCAGAAAGTGTCCGACTCGGTTCAACGTGCCATGCTCGCTGATGTCCCCGACATTGTTATCTCCACCCCGGCACGAGTCGTCTCTAACGTGAACAACTCTGCTTTATCTCTGGACCACCTCGCTCAATTAGTGATTGATGAGGCTGATTTGGTGCTTTCATATGGTTACGAAGATGATATCAACGCTTTGGCCAAAGCCGTTCCTCGAGGAGTCCAAACGTTCTTGATGAGCGCAACTCTTACATCTGAAGTCGACACTTTAAAAGGCTTATTCTGTCGAAACCCTGTGATTCTCAAATTGACCGAAGCCGAAGATGAAGGCGGCGGTATTAGCCAATTCGCTGTCCGTTGCGCTGAAGATGAGAAGTTTCTCCTCACATACGTTATTTTCAAACTACAGCTCGTGAAGGGCAAATGCATAATCTTTGTTGGAGATATTGATCGTTGCTACCGTCTCAAACTGTTTTTGGAACAGTTTGGTATCAAGAGCTGTGTTCTCAATTCGGAACTTCCGGCCAATTCGCGTATTCATGTTGTTCAGGAATTCAACAAGGGTGTATACGATATCATCATTGCCGCCGATGACCAAGAAGTCCTCGGCACAAAAAAGATCAAAAAGACAGCTGCAGTCGCAGATGCCGATAACAACGAGAATGGCGAGGACGCCGAAGCTGAACTCGAAGAGTCCAGTGACGATGAGGTCCCAGCCGAAAACACACAGACCAAAAGTAACAAGAAGCAAAAACTGTCCGGCAAACAGAAAGACTACGGCATCTCGCGCGGCATCGACTTCCAGAACGTCGCCTGCGTCCTAAACTTTGATCTCCCCACAACCTCCAAATCCTACACTCACCGCATCGGCCGAACGGGCCGCGCCGGCAAGACAGGCATGGCACTTTCCTTTGTCGTCCCCAAGGACGAATTTGGCAAACACAAACCCACCAGCTACCCAACAGCCAAACACGACGAAGCCGTGCTCGCCAAGATCATCAAACGACAGGCCAAACTCGGCCATGAAGTCAAGCCCTACCACTTTGAAATGAAACAAGTCGAATCCTTCCGCTACCGTATGACCGACGCTCTACGCGCCGTCACTCGACTCGCAATCCAAGAAGCGCGTGTCCGCGAAATCAGGCAGGAACTCATCAAATCCGAGAAACTGCGTCGCCATTTCGAAGAGAATCCCGACGAATTGCGCCATTTGCGACACGACGGCGAAATCCGCGCAGTGCGGATACAGCCCCATCTCAAGCACGTTCCGGATTATCTGATGCCGTCAAAGGGGAAAAAGGGCCTTATGGCTGAGGATTCGCAGCGACACGTGGGGATTGGGAAGACGAGTGAGAATCGTATCCGGAAGGCGAGGGAGAGGAATAAAGCCAAAGGAAGAAAGGCGGGCGGTGGGAAGAAGTCTGATCCGCTCAAGACGTTCAATGCGAAAGGGAGGAAGAAGTAGATTAGATCATGAAGCGAATTGGGTATAAAAGTATTTGGATGGTTAATTGTATATAGGAAATGGAACCGGTGTTCATGCATTCATTCACAGTAGATCTTGATTTAAAGTCTAAAAAGTACAGTGATTTGTCATGAGTCTATTTTGGCCAATACCTTCTCTAGGACACTTCGTTCCTCAATTCCCTCCCCGCCAAAAGAGAAATGTATCCATTTCCCACCGCCTTCGCGACGTACACGATGGATATGTTTCTCAACTCGACGAGCTTTGCGTAGAGTTTCCTCATATGCCTTCCACTCATTGACTCGACGCTGCTTTTCGCGCGCAATCGCGGCCTGTCGCAGGTCTTGCTCCGTAAGAACGGAGGTTAAATCATCGTCTGAGTCTCTCGCTTGTCCAGGTTGCCGCTGAGATGCCGGTGAATGTCTAGATGCCGCAAGTGGAATGAATGAAGGACCCAAATCATCTACTATATCCACCTTCTGTGATGGTATCCAGCCAGGACCGAGGCCGATCCACTCTACGTCTCGCCATGATCCATTCCATGCTGACGACAGGGTCTGGAATGGTTCATCGTCGTGCAAAGTACGCCCGTCCCAGCTAAGAGCCTCGAACCATTCGCCACATCCTTCCAAATCCAGCCATTTGAGACAATACGTCGCACGAGATAGCCTTCGTAAGATGTTGACGGCTTCGACCCAATTATTTTCATCGGCGCTGTATGTATCCGTTCCACCGGCGGCGAATGACACGGATCTTATGGTTGGATGTGTAATTCTCTCATTTATAAGATTTGGGGTAAGTGTCGGAACTGGCCAGTGAGCCAAAGATAGGTGTGTGAGCGTAGACATGTGTGAGAGTAGATTAAGAAGCGAGCCCCAGCTGGCTGCTATGCGCCTGGGGTGAGCAAACGACAGGTATCTCAAATTCGGGAACCGGAGAACTTGGGATGGTGACTTGAATAGAGGCGACTGCGGTGATGAAAGCGAATGCGCTTCGAGTTCATCGTCATCTATCGAACCCTCACTATCGTCCCATGAGGCGGGAACGATCGTTTCGCTCTTTGTAATCGGAGCATTTGTTTCTTTGCGGGTGAGTAGTAGCTGCTTGCTCAAGGCCTTCATGCTAATCCAGTTCCCGATAGCGCCACTCAGATCCAAGCGAGTAACATACCCGACTTCGGCTGCAGATGCTTCTGGCGGTGCGAAAAGGAAATCGAGGGTGTGTGTCGGAGAGACACTGTCAGATCTTGAGGCATGGGTAGCAATGTAACTCAATATGAGGAGCTTGAGGCGACTCGGGATTTCCATAAGGAATTCATTATCATACTCCAGATGCCACGTCCAGTTGATCGCTATTGACTTCATCACGGCATGTTGCAAGCTATCCTTCGGCGGAAACTGCACCCCCGGTAATCGTTCAAGTCGGTAAAGTACTAAATCATGGCCTAGCGAGACACCCTGATTCCGATCCGCGCTTTCATGCGATGGTGCCTGAGTTTGCAGCCAACTGGATGGTGGCGGAGGGCCGGGAGTTCTTCGAAAGAACCGCCCGCCCACCGGCCGCACATTTGACCGCGGTCGTGGTGGCGGTGTCTCTGGAACATCAAGTATATTCCTGAGCGACGGATGAAGGCTCCGCTGCGTCACTGTTCGAGAGGTATTCGAAGGTCCATCGTTAGGCGAAGTGACCTGGGTTCGACGAAGATGTTGAATGAGGTCATTTACCGACTGGTTGTCAGCGGTTGACCGTGAGGCGCCGCCATACTGTCGCTTGGTGGTTGAAGATTCTAACGAGGGATGAACAGTACTAGCAGGTTTGATAGAGGGGTACTTGTTGTGCTTTTTGGGCATGAAGGACAACAAGTCGTCGTAGGATGGGTTGTGTGGGTAGAAGGAAGGAAGATAATTCTTGCCATTGGAAAAAGAAGTAAGTAACCGCGCAGGCTCAACGCGAGCTATCCAATATCGCCGCCACCTTCCACATTGGGTTACTTCGTGATACGACTTATTTTACAGTATCCATAAGAAATCGAATTATTATAGGCCTCGTCTAGCTGTGATCAAAGGCATAATCTATATTATACAGTTCTCCCTCAAGTGTCCCGCACCCAAGAATCATCAAGCATTTTACCCTCCCTCTTCGGACCTTCTTGTGCCCAAGTTTGCGCGAGACTCGCCTTGGGATCCTCATCTAAAAGACCTCTCGACCGCCTCAACTCAACCACAAGCTGGCGAACTCTGTTGGTACACTCTTTTCGTAGCTCCACAGCTTCCTCTCCGAACATTAACTCCTCATTCAAGACACCAAGTGGTAACTGTGCCACTGATGCGTTCCGTTTCGCCGCTTTTTCTTTTAATTTTTGCCATCTTTGTCGCAAGTCTCCAAACACAGCTTCGGTGTCGGCCTTGTCACCAAATGTAATGCTAATACGCTTGAAAGGTCGAGGCAAGAACCGTGGAAATGCGCGATCTTCATGCATGACTTCGTCTGTGCCTTCTATCCATATCGGGACCACATCGGGACATTCGGACGACTCCAGAATAAGTCGCGATACCCCCCATTTGAAGTAACGCATGACTTTCTTCGGAGACTGGTGTATCATACCTTCCGGGAAGATATGGATCCATGAGTACGAATTGCACGCATATGATGAGGGAGCTATAATCGAATCTTCGCCGGTGGTCGTGTACGCAGTGGGGAGATCGGAAAATGGATCGACGCAAACATTTTGGAGACTCCAGCGTTGGCGTTGGATATTTGCAAAATGAGGATCGGCGGGGAAGGGTCCTTTCGAAAGTAGCCGGATTCCCTGGGTCATTGTCGGTTGAAACAAACCGCCGTAGGATGAGTAGGCAAGACGGTGCGTTGGCAGAACCTGTCCTAGTGTGAAGAAGGCTGCTCCGGCACTTCGAACCAGTCAGCCACATCGCTGCCAACCGAGTTGTAAGTTGTGGTCTTACCGAGTAGCCCAGCAAATGTCATGACTTCCAAATCCCCATCGTCGGTTATAGGAAGGAAGGTTGAAGTGGTATTTGAAAGGCAAAGCTCCCCACATCAAAGGGTCATCCATACTGGGTTCAATATCAGCGACATGTTGCAATTGTCAATTATAGTGTTGTTTCACGTACGTACACGCTAATATGATTCGACACTATCCGTGAAACAAGCAATTAGTCTTGACATCATTGCAAAAACTGTCGAGAAACCAACCTGTAATTAACCCTCTCGTTCTTTTTGAAGGATCTCGGCGGGCGTCCAGTAATTCCGTAAACTTCTCCAGACCATTGACCTCCAATTTACTCAATCCCAGCAAAAAGCCCCGGCATAGGGCGCCAATCTCGAACATAGTCAGTGACGAGCAGGCCCGCCACCAGGCAGAAGGCCGGTCGGTTGTTGCTCCTAAAGACATGATGGTATAGCTGGTTGGCGCCCAGTTCACGCACGAATGGGCTAGATCCCCAATTCAAGAACAATTCGGAGCATCGAGATACAAACAAATATAATAAGACAAACTCGAAGAGAAAGAGAAGAGAAAGGAGCGACTGCGACTGAATCAGAGGAAGAAAACAATTGTTGACCTGACTTGCGGGATCTTCAAACTGGCCACTGACGATTGGAGCCCGAAACTCGTGGATGCGCGCACGGGCCACTATTCGTCCTCCGCGGCTTCTCTGACTTCGCTGCAAGTTCCGACCCTTCACGATCCTCTCAGAGCTGTTGACTGTGCAGCTTCCACCGCCATCTACAATGTTTAAAGTCACTTCCCCTCTTTTAGGAGGTCTGCTATGGTAACTCCTCCTTCCTGCCTCAAGACTGTATCCCAGAATCTCCCTAGGAGAAAGCATAGCTAACAAAAACTTTTTCTGCATCTACAGGAAAATCCCATGGCGCCTCTCCAGTCGCCAAAAGTTCCGTCAACGCAAACGTCTCCGCGCAGTCGATAACGTCGTTGACACAGTCGCTGCAGCTCTCGAACGCAATGGACTTCCTCAAGTGAAAGCAGTGGAGCGATGGTACGCCGAGATGCCACGGGAGGAGGAAATGTTGCCCAAGGATAAATACTCGATATACGACCGGAAGGAGAAGACGTACCGTAAGGGTATTCACAGTAAGTTTTTACCGTCAGAAAATATTGCTCAAAAGAAACAATTGTGGGAGAGCGATGTTGTCTAATATATGTTTGTTGCAGAATTGCCCAAGTGGACGAGGGTCAGTCAACGTGTCAACCCTCCTGGTTTCTAAGCTGCGACCACATCGGAATCATTTCAGATTATGTATTCCAATTGCATACCACACCGGCTGGCTCCCAAACTTATGGCAAGGAGGATCTAATACCCAGGTGTTTTTGGACGGTACGCCGGGCCTCGATTGCCATTGAACTCAAACATCCTACTGTATATTACTGGCTTTGATGAACATCACCATCAAGCTGCATCTATGTCACTTTTAAGCATTTTCTAGTTGGAATCGTCTCGGGCGTTGAATGTGTGATATTAAGGGACGGGCTAGCAAAAAGTACAATTTATGCAAGATTGCTTTCTTGCCGACAACTTTATTCATCTTCTAATCAGCACTTACTATCATCCAAGTAGACAAAATAATATCTTGCGGTATTCCATGCACGAATAAGAATACGAAGCAATCCTTCATGTGGGCTCGCAGGAGAAAGAAATATAATCATGAACAAACAATCCCGGCATGGTTGCGCAAAAATTATCCTTGAGCGTCTTGTGAACTTGCAAAAACATCCATTCGTTCCTTCCAAGCGTCAGCAGGGTCATCATTGAGGTCACCAAATCGCCTGCCATTCCTCGAGTTTCGCCCATTCACCAATACCACCGTACCAATACGCCGTTTGCTGCCTGCTCGGCATTTCGAATCCTTGCGGTGGTCGTCGAAGTATCCAGTTTGCTGGTTCAATGACTGCATCGGGAGTATCTTCCGTCGAACTCGCGAATATTTCAGCTGAACGCACTCTGGCCATATCGTGTTGTCCGCGTGCTTTATTGATAGCAGCTCTCCAAGACTCAATTGAGTCGTCGTGCAATCTCTTTCGGTGAACTGTGGTCAACCCTTTCTGACGATCAATTTCCTCAGGATAGCTTGCCCCGAAATCACATTGTGCATACCGTCGCATGTATTCAACTGACGCACCGCAGGGGTTGGTGTAAACGAGCCATTTCCCATTGTTGGCCCAGTTCTTTGGTAGTGTGGGAAACTTGAAGCCACGTTGGCCAGGCCGACACTCATTATCTACCCACTCAAGGTGTCTGTACAGTGTGTCCACAAAGCGCCATTCGACATCTTCGATCTTGGACGTTTTTTCTGCGCGAGCTTCGGAAGAGGGCGCTACTTGTTCAAGGTCAATTTGTTTGGAGTTCGGCAGCAAGTTGCCTGTGGGATTCGGCGGATTAGAGTGGACGGTTTGCACCTTTCTAGGGAAGTCATTCTCATCAACAGTGATTTCAGAAAATAGCGCTATTCGAGGGAACGATATTTTCCCTAGGTCTGTCTGCTCACTGGGGTCGCTGCTGCTGTGCATTTTAATCAACGGACTTCCTGGTCGTCCCAAGGTTCCCGATTGATGCGGCAGAATTGATTGCAGACTGCCCAATTCTAATCGCGTTGCCCATATTTTGAGGTGATTCAATTGCCGAGTCTTGCGAACCATAAAACGAGTGTGAGAATTTCCCTTTGATATCTGATATCTAAAGCAAGTTTGTTCCCGAAATCCTCTCTGAAGAACGCTGCCGACTCTTGGGGTAGGGAAACCAGAATCATGATCGACACTTACTACCTGATTCATAGGTCTCAAGCAAAGAGGGTATGTGAGGTATGCGGATGAAGGCCGATGTGATAAATGATAGGCGTTGACGGCAGTGGGAGCCCGCGGCATTTCTTGTTGCGTAGTGACAGGATTGACAACAATTTGGCCTGACTTCCGATTTACTAACGAAGTTCGCCTCAACCGTGATCGCAATGAACCAGGTCTACTTCTGCGACGGATCTGGTCTCCTCCGTGATCCGAATCCCACCATAGCTTGCTGTAGTCATCACTATCATCCCACGAAAACCAGTCCTTGAAGTTCGAATATAGACCCTTCCACTTCAGCTTTCTGGCATCGTATCGACCCTGTGGAGTCCAGCCATACCATGTCTTGATGTATCGCGTTTCGACCGGCTTTCGTTCTCTGAGGATTCTTCCCAATGTGAACTGGCGAAACAACGATCCAAGCTTCCAGATCAGAAACCCGAAACTGAACGCGGCGGATGTGGCAAATAAGATGTACACGAGAACTCGGAAACGACCCAATTGATGGATCGCTGCAGAAGCTGCCGACTTGACTGAGGCAGGAGGTCTAAACCGCGGCTGTGGAAAGGGCAACGGCGCCATATTCCAATGCACCTGAAATCTAGCATCTCGCCATAATGATACAGAGGATAATTGTCGAAAGTGAATAGGAACAGCATTATGAATCTTTCTGTCGTTCGCACTTTTTGACATAGTGGTGCGAGGAAGGCGGGAACGTGACGTTCAGGAAGGAGCTATCTGATTGACAACAAACATATGTTGCTCCCTCACCTTGGATGACTCCATGATTTCCCGTCTATCATGGGATTGCTTAAGGCCACTCTCCTCAGTGGTAAATTCAGCTCTGCACAGTTGATAATAACTTAGTTGATCTTCCAATGTTGGGAGACGAAGAATTGGAGAGTATCCTGGCTGGCAAGCTTCGCGAGAAGGGGCAATAACTGATCAAGGAGAACGAGGGATTTCTTGGCTGCGCTGTCTACTGCGGCATCATGTAGTGACGCCTCTATTCATAGGCTACACCCGATCTTTTCTCTGGATGTTCAGTCTACCCTCGGGTGCGTCTTGTTTTCTTTGCGTCTTCAATAAGTCAATTCATTTTAAATTAAAAATCATTCTTCTGTTCGAGCGCATTTCAGCATTATGGCCCACCAGAGACCCGCAACAGAAACAAAGACCTGTATACAGTCTAGCCATTACAGTCAATACAGATATTTCATATTCTTAGTCTAATGATGTGGGTGCGAGATAGGGGTTAGAAATATAGGTGTGCATAAGCTAATCTTTGCGGAAACGACCAAAGGAAGCAAATGAGGATATAGCGCTCAGGGGGTGGCCGAGACTTTGGCGTCGTATCTCGTAATGGGGTGACATAGGCGCCTCGTATTTATGCTTCGGTGCAGCAATACTATCCTGGCAAGCTTCGGGAAAGGAAGCAAGATTGACAGAATCTGGGTACGGTGCCAGCAGAAGGCTTTAGCACCGTATTCCGAATAGGGCATCACCTTGGCGCGATTCGGGGGTGGGAACGAGAACAGTATCAACGAGGGCATTAAAAACGATATCACCTTGGCGATCTCCGGGGCCAACAGCGGTATCAGCAACAATATCAACAACGGTAATCTCCAGAATCCTACCTCATCACAGATGAAATGGTGCACAGTTTCGTCGGGTCAAATGAGGAGGGAACAAGTTCATTAACTGTTGCCCAATAAAGCAACCGCCGTTGCTTGATAGGAAGATTGACGTCAACCCCTTGGTGGAGGAGAAAACCGACAATGTCACTGTAGTCTCTTATGCATGCTTCATAACACGCTTCTTCACACTGTTTTCTGAGTACACGTAGGTCAGATTGGCTGCCTCCATTGCGAAATTCGTTGACCATCAATTCAACGACATCTTTATTACCAAAAACAGCTGCGTGGACGAAGGGTGACTTTGTAATCTTGTTTCTGCGGAGTTCTCTTATTCTCGCTCCCTGTTCCAGGAGTACCTTGATTATATCAGGACGATCGGCTTCTACCGCCCAATATAGTGCAGTTTTTTCAAAGTCATCCCGGAAATGAATATTGGCCTTGCCTTCTGAAAGCAGCATCATTGTTACATCAACGTAGCCAAAGAAAGCAGCGGCCAGGAGTGGATGAAACTTCTTCTTCAAGGCTTCTCTCTTTTCGACACTGGCGGAAGGTACGTTATCCCGATAATATCGAACTGTAGTAGCGAGTATAATCTCTAAATTCACTCATTAAGACCCCCGTCTGCAAAAACTTGGAAACAGCATTCGTTTGGCCATAAACTACCACGTATAAGAATCGGGATTTATATTCGTCACTTTGGAGAGCTTTCCGATATAGCAAGGGGTCCAGTAGGCTAAACATGGAGGTGCATGTGCTAGCCAACATTTTGACAGATGTCAACTACAAATGATCGAATATGAGCCAGAGTAGCTCGATTGGAAGTGATTCAAAAGACATTTTGTGCAGCAGAATCTCAGAACTCAGTCGAGTAAGCCGTGATTATTTTCATAGAGAGGTTTGTCCGCTCTCCGAGTATTTTGTGGAATTCTATGGTTGCAATTTGTTCATAGTGACACTTACTTCCATCGAGGCCACATCCAGCCATGGTTTCATGGTTGCGGAGCATAAAATACTAAATATGATGTTTGAAAATTAGTATCTTGAGGCTCTACGAGAATGTGTAATTTATATCATGCTCCAACAGAGATTTTTTTACTTGTCGTCCACAGAGTCGTGTATGCTAGTAGAGCGAGACCTAGGAACAACATCGAAAGCCCGCCCTGGATACAGGTACGAATAGAATATAACAGAGTAAGCATTAATCAAAATGTACATTTGCTTTTCGATTTGATAAAATTCTACACTCCCACAGCTAGTCAATGGCATGTTGCACCTCACGAGAGCATCTTCCGCATCAGAGGGAGGCCTAGGCCTGACTTTTGGAGACAATGTCACCACAGGTTCTAACCACCCATTTCATCTTGATTTCGGTCATCTTGACTAGCTCCGGCTTTTCAATTATCTGCTTGGGGTTGCGACTAGGCTGGACATGGATATGGTAGAAATAGGGATTCGTGTTGAATTGTGGCTTTATGAATGAGCCCTAAGTTAAAGATCTTGGTAATCAATCACCCTTTTGGTTGGTGCTCCTTTCCCATCGCCATATTAGATACTAAACACCGCCCTTTGTTATCGATGAAGTATCACATCAGTGGATTAAGCCCAACTCCACCAATGTTCGCCCCGGGAAATCTGCCCTATCCTGTCATCCTCGCGGGCCTTCCAACCTCCAATAATGGGTGAGCGTGGTACGACTGGAAAATTTTGGCAGATTAGTATTAAAATTTCCAAGTCACTACTACTGGGAAAGGCGTAAAGGAAATGAAATCCATGTCGACACCTATCACACGGAAGTGACACTTTGACTGAGCAAGAAATCTTATAGCTGGAGTTAATTATATTCAATGAAAACAAGGAGCCAACCGAACATGTCAAAAAACTCTCTCAAAATCTTTCCCCAGTTAGAAGACCGTTTCCGTCCAGATCTCTGTAAGAAGACTAGGGGTAACCACCTACTTACTGTGTCCGGTTCATCAGGGAGGAGAATATGATTGCTCACGTTTACATTAGGCTCCTAGTTCCTGACTTCTTTTCAGTCTTTCCATGTCCTCTCGCTATTAATCTTTCTCATTTGCTCTGTTTCACGTGATCTAAACGCCTTTTCCGGCTTTTCTGTAGTCGAGAGCACTACGGGGCGGCTGGATTACCTGATTTCTTTCTTTTTGATATATCATTATCAACACCCAGTGACAGAGGGTTGGCCCAAGTCAAATGTTGAATAAATTCAGGCCTATATGCAACATCTGAACCTTGAAGGGGTCCTAGCGCCAAGATCTGTCTTGAAACCTGAGGCGACACACGGAAATAGACAGACTGCAATATTTACAACTGCAAATTGATAGCCTTATCTCATATTTTGAAAAGTTGGGACGTAGACCAGGCGAGCTGCACGCCTATGTTGTGGAGTAATGAAATAGCTTGGACGAGGGTAGGCATTAGTTCATCCTCGTCTCCGCATCTTCAGGAGTATATGAAGATACGGGACTGTTTGTGTCACTTAACCTTGAGTCAAGTTGATTCATGGATGACTGCTTTCTGCTTCATGACTCCGAAGGATTTGACTCAAAGCTGTACATAAAAAGGATACAAATCCCTATCGTTTTGGTATTCTTAAATATTGCCTTGTACGATTTTATAGTCGAAAACAGTTTCTTCTGTTAACACATAATTAAGAAACGCAGAATGTCAGACTCTGACATATCCCCTACGACAACAGAGGCCCAGCCTCATACAAACGGATATCCCGTGCCTATTGATGTGGTGATGAAAGTGGACGCCCCGGAGCAAGTCCAGCCTGGAAGCTGGCCATACCCTCTCATTGTAGAAGTGGCCTGGAGGGACCCGGCCATAACACACGGCTGGCCAATTATCTGTTTCTGTGAAGGGTTCAGATACGGTAGTGAAGATGTTATGTTCAAGAAAGATGGTCAAGAGACAGGTGGACCCGCACAGCGTGATGGCATACAAGCCAGACTTTCGAGTTTTGTTTTTTTCTATCCAGACGACTGCTTTGACGAATGTGGCCAATTTCAAATTCGCATGACAATGATAGTGAAGAAGAATGGCAAAGACCTACCACCAAAAGTGATAGAGTCAAGACCCTTCACTGTCACTGGGGCCATTTCAGACTCTGATATTAAGCTAAGCAAGCATATCTTCAATCTAGTGGTGGAAAATTTGTGCTAACAATAGAAATATAGGCCAAGAGGAAATACAATTTGTTCGAAGAGAACGAACCCGGATTTTCGGGCTTAGGTATTGGGGCACATTCCAGGATCGGCTGTAATATTGGGGAATATCATTCAATTACTTCGGCGAGCTGACTTTGACAAGAAGCCTCCATGCTTGTCGCATATCCCAATGGTCTACAAGTGGGCATATGCTCTTTTTTCTTACCTCAACGGGATTTGATTTTCCGATTCGTCCATTCCATTCCTTTCCCATGCTACGTGTACTGTTTTGATTTATTTGTCAAGATCACGCTGGTACCGGAGATTTTAGTTTACATGGATGAAATATAGGCTGGCCCTAATAATGGATTTCTGATGCAATACTTGTACATTGACTTTAAACATATATCCACGTACAGAATCGATTTGGCCAACCAGACCATTGGATGGCTTTAGTATCCAAAAATGCTTATACTGATTCACATCAATTCAAGCTACACACGGCTAATACAAGAGTCAAGGGTGGTTCGCATAGGAAGATGGCGGTATCCCCAGGGATATTATTGTCAGCTGTGGCACATGGGGAGTAAGCATTGTGGCTAAGGAAATAGTCTTTCGCTATTGAGTTCGAATTCCACATGTGCAGAATGTAGACAAGAATATTCATTATCAATGCCTTGGGTATCTTAGTATTTGTGGATCTACCCCCGTTATATCTTTAGATCCATCAATGTCTGATACTGCGCATCACCTGTATGAACACTTGGTAGTGTCGACTATCACATTATGTAGATGTCAATTGGTATGGTTTGCTGTGTTGATTTGAATACAAGCAGTTCTAGTTTGCACAAATAAGTACCTACGATACGACTTCAATGAATCAAATACCGCATCAAGCTTCAAGCAACTATCGTGCAGGTCTTATCGGTGTTTGGTACTCACAGCGGGCTAATTTGTGATAATTGAGCCCTAATTCGGGTCCACTCAGGCCAATGTGGCAAGATGCACCCAGCTATCTATCTAAATTGTAGCATCAAGTAAGGTACTCTTATCATTCAAATGATCCAGACCACTTGTTTTCATGGTACGTCGCAGAATCAAGGAGAATGTTGCTGCTGCAAAAGCCGAGTTACAGCGCAAATGCACTGTAGAAGGCTGGGTTTTGTCCAAGCAAGTGGCAATGTAATTTCGATTTGCTAATTGAATCACGCAAGGTTCACATCTGGGGTAAATATCCCGGACTTTCCTCTCTCTATATAGGCGCACCAAAGACATCGCTGTGTCAGGGGTTGTGGTTCCCTCTGGTATGCAGCTGGGTTGCGGTCATTGGGATGGTGGTAACCTCCGCTTCGATCACGCTCTACGGAGAAACCCTATGGGACCTAGGACAGTGCTGCAAGAAGGGCCGCCGCTTTCTTTGCAGGTTTCAACTAGGCTCTGACACAGATATTTGTCAATATCTTCATAGCTACTGTCATCCGCCGAACAAATGACATAGCGAGTATAAGTATGGCCCAAGTATGTCAATTTCAGACGCGGTACTATTATCCTGATGGTGTTGGATGGCTAGGCTTTGGTTCCGTGGAAATTTTATAACTCTGTAGCATCGCTGCTCAACTTTATGAATTCGTTTGGAAGCTTTTTCTCTATTATGGTATGTGAAATGCTTTTTTCCCTTGCACACGTTGTTTATTTCTAGTAAAAAAAAAAAAAAAAAAAAAAAAAACAAAAATCTCATTTAACATCAAAGTGACCAGGGCATAAAATTTGCCGACTTCTTCGTCATCAAACGTCAAACAATCAGCTTTCCATCAATCTATGAGCCTCACGGACAATACGCCTACCATCATGATATGTGTTTATGGGTATGGGAATAGTATCATTTCACTCTTTACATGAACTCCTGTTTCAAGTTTTGTATCTGTCTTTAGCTACGGCTTAGCCGTACGATCACAGGAGGTGGTCATCACTAGACTTTAAGTATGATCTACCTCTCAGATAGTCCTAGGAGCCGCATTCATCTGAAATCAATTGCCGATATGCCCATATAAATATCAAAATTTTTCAAGAAAGTTAATATTCCCCAAATACAATGTATGAATGAAGAACGTGACCGTCTACCCGACGTATCGGGATGATCATCTGAGGGGTGAGCCCTAGTGCAGCAGACTCCGAGAGCCCTATGTTGCACTCAGAATCTTGGAAGGCATTC
Organism: Talaromyces ruber; assembly: GCA_022813215.1. Lineage (NCBI taxonomy): Eukaryota > Fungi > Ascomycota > Eurotiomycetes > Eurotiales > Trichocomaceae > Talaromyces > Talaromyces ruber. The sequence goes on along the minus strand of JAKLMW010000012.1, from coordinate 342,675 downwards.
AACGCGTGCTGTATGCACGTGGCTCATTGGTCCAATGGGCTATACGGCATGCTGCTTGTTTAACGTTACCTACGAGTTTCGTCGCGACCTAGCATTTACATTTCTTTTATAAACAATCCACAAATGTTAGCTATTTTACTTTGTTGGCGGTATTTACGCTTCCAGTCGTTACCGGAGCAAGGACTTTGATTATTTGTCGGTATCGTCAACTGATAGAAATAAATATATGGGCTCGCCCGGGACGTTTATGGAGATGAAAATTACCATCTCCAAGATCTGTGTGATATTTTACTACAGTGTCTGGACGAAGCGTAGGAATCTGGACACTCTTGCATGATCGCAATACAAATCCAGAAAATACGCACACCATGCCTGTTCGTCGACACTACTCATGGCCATTCAGTGGCTCTGCTTCCGGCGCAAGAGCCGAAGAGTTGCGATACAATCCGCGAAAGGTTGACTCGTTGCCTTCTACCTCGAACTCACAAAGGTCCACCAAGCGACTCACAGCGTTTGACCAACCTTTCAGCCCGGCACTGTCATTGTACAGTTCATCAGAAGAAGAAGAAGAAGAAGAAGAAGTCATCCTGTCCTCTGCGGGCATACTAGATTCCAAAATGGAGAAACGTCAATTGCGACGACAGCGTCGAGAACGACGAGCAGAACACAAGCGGAGACAGAGATCAGCAGAAGCAAGCAAAAACGAAGACGGTGCCACAGAAGAAATCATAATATCCTCAATCACCCAAGCGAACGAGGCCCCAATCGCGATCATGCGCCGGTTCGTTTGGCCACATCTGGAAAAAGCGAGGCACTTTTTCCTTCGGGTCCACACTTTTCAGTACCTGACTGGATCTTGGACTTCACATTTGAGACGTGCTGGTCCCACGGATAAAAAGAGCCACGAGATCAAGGCACGATATGTCACCAAACTGGCGAGCCCAAGTACGCCATCTTTGTCGCCAAAACAATCCTCGGCAGACGAAGGGGGAATATCACTATCGATACCCGATCGGAATGAATGGATGCTGCGTCCGGAAAGACGGCATCGAAGATGTCACTCGTGGAGAGAGCCTCATCCGGGGCTGTGGACATTGGCAGAGGAATAACTTGGAAATCGAGTCTTGGGAGCATCATCGTTTAGCTCGTGGAACGCGGCATGGCAGAACACGGGGAGATAGGGGATAAAGAGATTGTCTTTGAGAATTAGTGTCAAAAACTACTAAATCTTGTCAAGTCCGGACATATTCTCCGGTCGTGTGTGTCGGTTCCAGATCTCTTGCTCTCTTATTCTTGTTGATCTGAATACGAGCGAGGAATGGGGTCGCTACGTACCGGGAGGCACGTTTCGCCCTGTCATATTCCGGTGCTAGGCATTCCAAGGACGATCGTGTAGATAGACAGATGCTTTCTCCGCACCAAAATGCATAAATCACTCACCATCAATCAAGAGTCCAATCAATCGCGCGTCCTCCAGAATGTCACAAGATGATCCGCAGGGCACGCAGTCACATGAACAACGATCAACCAACATGGCCTGGAAAGTATACAGTACAGACCAATGAGACATACATAGTAATGCACGGATAAATCGGAAGGAAGCAGTGACGGCACAATTCCGCGATTCTAGAAGACCACTAGAAGGACGTATTATGTAACCACATAAGCAGACGTGATTGGTTAAGATGTTCGCGCTGCGGGTTGTTGCCCCGCCTCAGCTGAAAGCCTGAGGCAGCACCATTACTATAGCAGAGTATGGATACGGTCTCACATTTCTATTTTAGTAGTTGTTGCATCATACCAAGGCAAGTTGGGTCTGTGACCTTCGCCAATGCTTGTCGAATAAGGTGTCAGAGAATAGTCCTTTCCCAAGGTTGCTGTTTGTAATGGGGTCTGCGTGGAACAATAAACAATAAACATCATATCAATGTACACGGCGAGTCACATGGGTTCCCGTACGAACTCCGAAAGAAGAGACGACGAAGGAGGCTCTTTAAAGCAATACCGTACGGAGCACCCCGTGGGCTATATCTGATTGAGTCTCACAGTCACAGTCCATACGGATTACCTCCCTGCATACACAGCATGTATAGTATGCGTTGGCAAGCCTTGGCGTTCGGCCCCAAGCGGTGAGTTGAGGGAGTGTGTAGGGCTCTGCAGGCGAAATTGCGTGCAATGGGCCTCGGAGGTGCAGAAATCACTGGCCTGTGAGGGAGACAGTCATTGACAGTCACCGACTCGTCATGACGGCCCAGCAGGGCACCATGCAGTAGTGTCTAAGTTACATAGTAAAACTAGCGAGGCTAAAGACATGCCCTTCGAGTCACAGGGCGACGGTGGTGCCCTCATTTCATTGGGCAATTTGCCGTGCTGATTGGGCGATTGGCTACAAACACTCCTGCGATTGATCGGCGACGTTTGTTTGATGCCGGGTCTTCGGTTCTGTGGCCCGTGGTCTAACAGACGCAATAAGAACAAAAATCATAAATACGAGCAGCCCGCTGTCGCAATCGAAAAATATATCGACCTCGAAACTTCTACTCATTACCCACGTACTCGTGTACCTATACTTCATTGACATTGACAGAGTCAAAAAGTCAACCCGATTCTATCAATTCACTTGTTGGATGGAAATGCCAGACTCCCTCCCCGTCGACTCTGACGCACCAGCACCGAAGCTTGACGGTCTTTCCCCGTCTAGTAGTTTGTCCTCGGATTCCTCATCATCTTCTCCAGCCACAAAGTCTCATCACCGACGATTCCTATCTCTTGACAACATCGAACAAACATCGTCCAGAATCTTGACCCGTATCCGCTCGCGCTCCCCTCTACCTCGTTCCTCTTCTCCGACAGCGGACAAGAAGCGCAGGCGCAGTCCCCCACCTCTGCAATCTTCTTCTGCGGCGTCTACGTCGGCTATATCACCTTCATCTGTTGATCGGGTCTACTCGCCGACCGAAATGTCGCCTACATCTCCACACTCGCAACGACCCAGTATGGGTCATCGGGATGCATCAAGTAGCACAATTGATTCTTCAGAACGACCGAGAAGCGATAGCTACAAGAGATACAGCGGAACAATCAACCACTACGGCAGACATTCCAATGACTGGCTGTTCGGCGGCTTTAGCGTTCGCGACACGCTGAGAGACGGAATTGAGAAACTAAAGGGGCACAACGAGAGGGACAGCTAGTCTAGCCCTCTAACCGTTGTCCGTCCGTCGCTACACATTCAATTCTATGTTATGTTTTCTTCCCTGTCGATGACGCCGCTGGCACAGTCTTGCTGGCGAGACACTAATTTTCGGTGAAGCTGGGCTTTGAGTCATCCAGGTTATCGTCTCTGAATTTCCGCGTCTGGCGAGGAATTGGAGAAGGACGGATTTGATATCTGTGGCAGCTACTATCTTGTGCTATACTTGTGTGATTGTATTACTTTGTTATACCTCGATGACTTATGACTTGAACGAATACAATACAAAGACTTACAGAACGGATTACGATGCAATGTAATGGCTTCCTAAAATAGTAGTTCGCGGGGAGTTGGTGCCTTATTGCCTGAATCAAGATCCACTCGTAAACTCTTAGCGTTTCTCCGCTTTGTCCAATTTCCTCTCGTCTTTCGTTTGCTTTGTTTACATCGCGACGGCTCTGCGACATCGCCGCTCTTTAATTTAACCTGAATACTACTCTGTACAAGGCGTCAATTGCATAACGCGCGAAAGCAATTTAGCGATTCTGAGTCTTGAAGCAGTGAAGCCTTTAGCTGACATAAACAACAACCGGAAAAAAGGGGCAACAAAGAATAAACGCAACCATGGCGGATCTAAATTCTGCTTTCGTTCTCGACACACCAACACTTCTCTCCATTGGATTCGCACTCTCCTTTATGCCAATTGCATATGGCCTGGGAACATCTTTGATTCCGTCTAATCAACTTCGAAACCGTGCCTTGTTCATGTGGCACGCTTACGACGCCCTCACCCATCTCTTCATCGAAGGCTCATTTCTTTACGAATGCTTTTTCAGCTACATCGACATCATCAATCCTGCTGATACGCTTCTAAGTAAAGACCGCTCTTCTTACTTTCTCGGTCGCAAAGATCGCGTCTATGGCGCAAAGTTCGGAACCGGACCCAGCGCGCGTCTGTGGCAGGAATACGCCAAAGCTGATCATCGCTGGGCTATTGCTGATACCACTGTCATCTCACTCGAACTTCTAACCGTTTTCCTGGCCGGTCCTGCAGCGATTTACATCTGCTACCTGCTTTACAAAATCGCCAGCAACAAAAACTCTTCCAAAGCCGAGGCTCAGCAACTCGGCGCAACCAAGGGAAAGCTCTGGCTCGTTGCTTCTGCTGTCGCAACGGGTGAACTTTATGGAGGTTTCATGACTTTTGCGCCTGAATGGCTCAGCGCGAATTCGCAGTTGGATGGGAGTAACCCGGTGTTTTTGTGGTTGTATCTTGTCTTTTTCAATATGCTTTGGGTGTTTATTCCGTTTTGGGTCTTGGTCGAGGCGTACAAGGAGTTGAAGGGTGCATTTGTTGATGCGGAAGTTTTGTCTCTGTCGGTGGAAAAGAAGACAGCATAGTTGCTGTCTCAACGGACTAATCTGTTTGTGTTGAGTACCAGCTTTTGTTATTAACCCTTCGCGGAAAAGGCATATTGAGTATCATTGCCAATGTATACACATCGATGTTACATCACTAAGACATGTGCGCGAAGTAATAGCGCAATATAAAACATATGCTCACTACGTAGTAGTTATTACATACAAAAGTGTTGATGCTGCGCCACGGTGGCTCATAGATAGCCCCCCCGCCAAGAGCGCCTTGACGCTCAGCCTTGTTGGACCTGGCCCACTATTTTTGAATTGGCGGCTCCTCATTGGCTGTAATCTGCCATGACGCACTGTCGTGCTTGGACCTGAGGAACCACGACTAGACCTTTTTGGGAACGAGGGCTGGCGGGGTGTTGCCTTAGATGGTGCCTTTGATGCTATATAGTCAACAACTCCTTCATCTCTCTGCCTCTATATTTCTGCCTCCATCAAGACTGTGGTCTTTCTGAACAAATCTACACCATTGGGCATCACATTTCCTTTCCCTTCACCGACACAGGTCCAACACATCGAAACATGTCCTACAATAGACCCCCACCTCGTAAGCATTCTCTCGACATTTCTAGTTACAGCCAAATACTTACATTGACATTCAGAGCCTCCGGCTGGCTATCCTCCTCAAGGACACTCTCCCTACCCTCAGCAGGGGTACGGACATCCTCCACCAGGCGCTCCTCCAGGCGCCCCTCCCCAAGGAGGATATTACCCTCCTCCACAGCAAGGCCACTATCCTCCTCCTGGCGGTCCCCCTCCCGGTCAATACGGCGGTTATCCTCCTGGACCACCTCCTCCCGGTCAAGGATACCCACAACACGGAGCCTACCCTCCTCCGCACCAAGGCGCATACCCGCCTCAACAAGGAGGTTATGGTGCACCACCACCAGGACCTCCAGGTCAATACGGACATCCCGCTCCCCCAGGTCCTTATGGAGCCCCTCCTACCCAGCCTGGATATAGCGCACCCCCACTCGGGCCACCCGCCCAGCCTTCATTTGGATACATCCCAGGCCAGACTGCGCCAGGCGACTTCAAGCCTCAAGCCGACTCGTTGCGCAAAGCTATGAAGGGATTCGGTACCGACGAAGCCACTCTGATCCGTGTCCTCGCTCCCCTCGACCCTCTCCAAGTCGCCGCTGTTCGAGAAACATACACCCGACACATCAACCGCGATCTGTACAAGGACGTCAAGAGCGAGACGAGCGGCTATCTCGAGCAGGGACTATTAGCTGTCATCGAAGGGCCATTGAACCACGACGCCGAACTCGTGCGCGAAGCCGTCAAGGGTCTAGGCACAAAGGAATGGGTACTAACCGACGTGCTGGTGGGACGCTCAAACGCCGATATCCGCGAAATCAAAAACGCATACCAACGCAAATTCAACCGCAGTCTTGAAAAGGATGTCGAAGATGATTTGTCCGCCGAGACAAAGAACCTCTTTAAGCGCATCATTTCAGCAACTCGTCATGAAGACTCAACACCGCTCAACCCAGCAACTATCGAGAGCGAAGTTAAGAGTATCCACGGCTCAACAGCAGGCCGAATCGTGAATAACGTCGCTGAAGTCTGTGCCATTTTTGCGCAATCTTCTGACAACGAATTGCGCGCTATTGCGCACAAGTTCCATGAACGCTACCAGGTTGAACTCGAGAAACACATCGCAAGCCAGTTCTCGGGACACATGAAAGCCGTGTTGATTCACATGTTGCGTACAGCCACTGATCCCGCACACCGCGACGCAGCTCTTTTGGAAGATGCCATGGCCGGCCCCGGAACGAAAGATTTTATGCTGGTCACTAGAGTAGTGCGCTTGCATTGGAACAAGCAGCATCTTGACCAGGTCAAGAAGGCCTATCAGCACCATTATAAGCGCGATTTGCATTCGCGGGTGAAGGGGGAAGTTAGCGGTGATTATCAGAAGTTGATGTTGGCTTTGTTGGCTTATTAGTCTCTACTTCTGCATTGTTTTCCTTCGGAGGCAGGACTGCTCCAACTGTCTTTCTCGCTGTATTGTTTATAATGTCTGAATACCCGCCATTCTTAATCTATTGTATATAGTACCCTTTTTTTTTTTTTTTTTTTTTTTTTTTTGTTTTTACCTGACTACTGAGTCAAGATTTTGTCCATTGTTGGACTATCACTTTGACGAGTGGACAATGAAAGTGATGATTACTTGAGATTCGTAAATTTTTAAGTAATGTAAATGCTCAATAAGTAAACAAACCGCGCCTCAAATGATCATGCAAACAGGAAACAACATGCAGTCATCTCATATTCAGTCATAACTCATAAAATCTTCAATATCATACCCTCATCATCCATCATATATGAATCAACCAACCTCCCTGACCAACGAACAATACGCCCCAGGAAACAACCCTGTCTTACCCGCATAATATCCCCAATACCACTCATCATTTATATTCTCTGCTTCCGTAATCTCCGCTCCACGCGGGAACGACAATTCATCCGTACAGGATTCCTCGGCGAAATAAGACCAGTTTGCGCCTAGAACCAGTCCATAGCCGCCATCCGGTGGGATTGTGGCTGCACCACGACGGTCAGCTGGGGTTGTGGTTGATGTCGTTGGAGCCGGCGTTTGCGAGGATGGGGATGACGATGATGGTGGTGGTGGTGGTGAATTCGAGTCTAGTGCGGTACGCGCGCGACCGGCCTTTTTGCGTTTTGTGTTGCCTTCTTTCCATGACCAATCCCCCGTCCCGAGTTCGGGGGACGCGACAGATCCCGACGATGATGATGATGATTGGGGCTGATTGTTGACTAGTTCGTCCTTAAGGGTGTAACCGCCTACTATATCGCGGACAATGACTCGTCGCTGTCCCTTTTCGTGGTCTTCGTAGCCAATCACGATCATTCGATGACCCTTGAGGCAACGACGCCAACCGCTGTGACCGTTTTCCTTGCTGATTTTGCCAGATACGACTGATTTCAGGTAGCAGTTTGTGCATACGTCGTAGTCGCCTTCGTTGCATTGCAGGCAGTGGAACCGAGTTGACGACGGGGCGATGGGATATTTGCAAATATCACATTCCGTTGAAAATGACAAGACTTGAAATGTCGCGCCTCCCGGCAGTGCTTTTTGCGTTGGTACTGGTGGAGTGATTGGGCCCAATGGATGAACGTCGGTTGGAGATGATGTCGGAGATTCAGATGATATACGGCGAATGGGTAATAACGGATGATTGCAACAGCGTCCCTGGTTTACGCAGCGTCGACAATAGCCCCATTCCGATTCATTGCACTCGTCACACTGCCAGAAACATCCATTGGCGGCAGAATGGCATACATCGCAGAACATTCCCTCTTGCAACCTGCCGGACGGGTTGTCGTTCGTCATCTGCTTCCCATCAGATGTACCCCGTGTTGAGGCTTCTTTTGGCCGTCGATAACGCTGCGATTTCATGACATGGGGCATTTCAACAGCTGATCGAAGAGCAGGGTGATGGGCTTTGTTGAAGTTCATTTCGCCAATGCTGCCCACGCCGTAATAATGTGGGCAGCCCCGGTCGACACGATAGCAATGCAGACATACGTGATAATTACCATCCTTACACTTCAAACAGCGCTTATGCAATTCGTACTGAATATCCGTCTTGCCGCATCGTTCGCAGGATATGGAGGGCTCGGCGTAGTGTGTAGATGGGACTCTATTGGCCTGCCTTGCTGGTCCAGACCGTGTGGCCGTATTCCGACGACTCGATGACTGCACGTTGCTGGTAGCAGACTGAGTGTCATTTGTTGAGACTCCTGGTAATGAGGTGGCGGAAGCTGAGAAAGTGCGCTCGATAGGCGTAGTCGTAGACGGACTGTTCGTTAGCGGAGATGCTACTACCTGCCTAGAGGCAACATTTTGCTGCGACCCAGTAATTCCAGCCCATAAATCAGAGGCACGACCTTCAGGCTCGGTCGAGTGTCTAGTCACAGAAGCTGTTGAGGATCCTCTGGTTGTCGGCCTCGATGGAGAAGCACGGGGTCTTTGGCTCGAGATATCGCTAGATGAGCGCAATGTCGGTCTCAAAGCAGTCTCAGATGTAGACGCAGGAGCTACTGGGGTTGGCGACGTCCTACGCCTTCGGGTCTCATCAGAAGCCCTTCTTCGGTGATTATTTGGATCAGAGGACACGCCTAGCAGATGCGGCCGGGACACCGGTGGACGTCGAGAGGTATTCTCAGCAGGAGTCGAATTCTGGGGCTGGCTTTGCAATGTCTGCGATCTAGACCGACCATGTTCCGGTACTATTGTCCTTTCTGCCTGATTACTACTCCTCCGCGGTTGACGTGATCGATCAGGATGCCTGCTAAGAAATATCTGCACAAGTCGATCACTAAGTTCTTCTTCTTGACTCTGATCCAGACCACTCAAATCAATACCGTCCAGCAAGCCCTCCTCCATTATCAAGCGAACAATTTCCTCTTGAGTATTATCTTCGACATCCGACGCACTTAGCAGTGACCGCAAACTCGACTGATGCTCGATCCGTCTGGTGGATTCATTATTGATCCCAACGGTAGCTCCCGTTCGAGCAGCGTGCCTAGCAACATTTTGATGATGATGGTCCCGATTATCCGCACTTCGTTGCCGATGACCATCTCCCGAATGACTAGTCGAAGCCCTTCTTCTCCGAGTATTCGTACCATCCGCTAGCAGTCGTCCATCGCCATCAGATTCAGCGTCCGACCCACCAGGTGAAACCAGCACCTGATCACCTGGTTTATATTTCTTCGCAATCTCCTCTTTTTCTTCCGCCGTCCTGTCTCGCTCTGGGTTCGCCACCAAAACCATATCCAACAGCGTCGTCACCGTAGCATTCGGTCTCGTTGCACGGACAGCAGCTCGACATGCCGGGCACGTGAATCGTGACGCTGAGCCGGACGATCGCGACCGAACCGCTTGCCATGAGAACCATTCTTTGAGACACGAACCGCAAAACGTATGAAGGCAATCGAGCAGAGTCAGAGGCTGATACAAAAGTTCGGTACAGATCTATCCAGGGAATCGGCTTGTTAGCGAAAGAGCCGAATACAGTTGACTACCCACCCGTGTTCCCCACCATATTGACAAGATAACAGATAAACAGCAAAAGAACTCTCCGAAATTCAAAAATACATACCGAACACACTAGCTCCTTTTCTAAATCTCCGAGTCCAGGCTTGGGAGCACTGGGCTGGGTACCACTGGTTGTGGCCATGCCTCAATGACGGTGTCGATCTGCGAGCTGAGAGTCGAACGGAGGATGGATAGATGTCAGGTTGGTTATCGGTATATGTTTGCAACTAACTACATCGCCTAACCCAATCCTGACTAGTTGGCGTCTGAAGCTATACTGACATTACCACTAATGGAGGACGCTAACTGATTACAGTAATTTTAGGTACGAATATCGCAAATTGCGTGTAAAATACAAGCGAAACCGTATTTTGTGTTTAACGTTGCTCTTCAATGCAATTCCATGGCTCTGTTCATGAAACTGAGTACTACCTGGGTTTTTTTTAAAAATGCATAGTATGGCCTTTAGACGGTGATGACATGCTGTTCAACGTTGCCACCTGACACTTCAACGGCCGGGTTAGCAGATAGCGACGAGTTGAATGTTACTGTCAAGTCAAGAGACTCTTGTGGAAACAGAGTTACATAGTTGTCTGACCAAAATGGAGGATCGATGCTGTCGTCTGTGTTTGAGTCAACAAGAACCAGTCGGATAAAGAACGCTGGAGTATCGGTAGACTTGTTCTCTAGGTGCACTTGGAGTGTCGTCGATGTCACACTCGAGAAGTTTTGTTTCACGGTCGTCACAATATTGGCTTCAGGCAGATTCTGCAAGGAAGAATAATCGGCGTATGTAGAAATAGGAGTATAAAACCAATTTGACTCGTTCCAATTGAGTACATCATTCTGAGATGCAAGCCAGTATACATTTCGACTGTGTACCACTTCATTATTGGAGTCAGACGACAGAATAAGACGCAAGAGTCCCACGTCCTTGATTTTGCTGATTGCTTGAGCAATATTAGCAATCTCTTGAGAGTGATTCGGCCTAGCATGTAATTGAAGTCTTTGATGATAAAGGCTTTTACCAGCTGTATCAATGAGATCAATAGTCACCCAGCGGGAGCCGCTTTCTCCTTTTCTGAGAAAGTTCAGCCGGTTGATGAGATGAACGGTGCCATTGTCATAACTGAAAGAAATGTGTTCTGGACGGGCTCCAACTTTGGATCCAAAAAACGAACCAGCAGGGTTCAGATAGTAATCGAAAAGTTGCCAGTGGAGATTTGGCCAGGCACTATTCATCATCCAATAGATCCTTCATGGAAAGGTCAGTTGTGATTTCACTATCCTCGGAGCATGTCAATAATGGTTTGCTATGACTTACACTCCGGTTGAAGGTCGAGAGGCATCCTGAAGCGATGTGAATCCTTCGAATTCGGCGCGAGTTGCCTCATAATCCATTATCTGGGCCTTGAGGAGGTAATCTTCCAGGTTTTTGGGAGGGCCGTATCGATTCCACAAAGCATCGTTATATATTGATCGATTATAAAACGACGAAACATTACTAGACATGTGAAACAAACCTTTGTCGGGCTGTGTCCATAGATCGTTCAAATCGCCTTCCGACAGAAACTTTTTTAGGCTGCGAATTTCTGGAGTGCCAACACCAGGTCCTTCTTCTGATCCAAAGCCAAAGGCCGCTCCCACTTGACCTCCATACCAATAATTAGGTGGAACATAATCATAGGGTCCATCCATCTTCATCCCTGAGGATCCTAGAGCATCTGGAAACCCTAACTCACCAGCTGATGCTATGATAGGGTTCGGCCAATCCCAAGACTTCAAAGCGTCTAAGTATATTGATGCAGCTCTGTCGTTAGGCCAGTAGTCTGACCCCACCAGGAACGCAAGGACACTAGGATGGGTCTGCATCATGGAAGCTTCATGAAGCATTGAATAATTTGCAACCCAATAATCATGATCGGTGAACCGGACATACTCCGGGACATCTGTGTTGTACTATTATCACGTAATTAGTCATTCAGCAGAAGTCCAATCTAATAAAGATTATGAAATTTACAGTCCAGCCCTCCCACCAGTCACAGCATTCCCACCCAGGCATGATCATGAGGCCCATTTCATCTGCTAGTTCAAACAATTCCGGGTGTTCTTGTTTGCCTTCAAGTCGCACAGTGTTCATTCCCATATCGATCATTAACTCGAACTTTTTTCGCACATATTCTGTGTCCCAACGCATGAACATATCTGGGCTATAGCCTCCTCCAAGTGGAAGGAAACGAAGGCCATTGATGCTAAACGTACGGTCACCATGGTCGTTGAGGCCAGACTCGACGTAGCGGATGCCCACTCGGCGTGGCTCGGCAATGTCTGAAATTTCATTCTTCACAAGGGCTGTTACTGTGACGTTGTACAAAGGCTGATCACCCCAAAGCCATGGCCACCAAATCCGTGGATCTTGAAGTTTTCCTGTCATTGAAATGGTTTTTTCTTCATGCGCCGCGAGGGTGAAAGGCTCTGTGAGGGCTAGTTGCTGGCTTCCGAGTACGATCTTGCCGGTAAGTGTTCCATCGATAGAACGGCTCTCGAGATTGGTCGCATTCACTTTGATGGTAACCTCTGTTGACGTCTTTCCCGGCGTCCAGTCGTGTATAAATCGGATTGGTGCAAGAGAAACGGGTCCCGCCTGAGATATCTCAACATCACGCCACACTCCAGTTCCGTTATCAGGAGAGTATGGATTCCAGTCAACAAAGCCCATGGCTGAATCTAGCAAGTAGTTCGTCTCATATGCTTGAATGAGAAGTGCGTTTACACCAGACTGTAGGTACGGGGTGACTTCGTACTTGTGGCCTCCATAGGAACCCTCTTGAAAATCCTTGTCTGCCAGCTTTTTGCCATTGAGCCAAATGTCGGCCTTGGAGGTTATTCCATGGGTCACAAGGAAATAGTGCTGCCCTGCTGAGGGCTCAACTGTAAACTCTTCACGGTAGACCCATGGGGTATTGAAAACTGAACGGTCGACAATCTCGTTTAGGTTATCCGAAAACCACAGGTTGCTGTCGCTGTATACGCCACTCTCAATGAGTCCGGCCATCACTGTTGTGCGAGAGCCCACTCGATACCAGTTGGCTACACTAGCACCAGGTTGTGAAAGCTCTGCGTAGTCATTAGATGCATGAAGTACCGATTGCAGACTCCATCCGGGAATCTTGGACGTCTGGCCGGGCAAAGACACAATGGCTGGAGGGGTACTTGCAGCATGCCCGACGGCGAGAGTAGCCGTGACGATGGCCGCTATCGATGATATGCTCCGCATAGTGTTTCTGCTCCAGCCGTTGATGACAATGAGACATCAAGGAAATCTGTTGGTGTTATGTATACATCGAAGGACTATCGAAAAGAACGCGGTTGGTTGAGAGTTAATTGAGAAGAGGAGAAAGGTAGCATCCATGAGCGCGCTAGCAACTGTGTGATGTTACTCGAATGGCATCCAAAAGGCAGGTGCCAGGGCGGCTACTTGGCAACGGCGATCATCTCTGTTGTGTTGCTTCTCATTGGTTCATTCCGTGTCGTTTTGATTAATTACGGTAATGTTACCGCATAATACCGACTAGCCGAGGGTTCACAGAGACGAATTTCCGTTTCAGGAAAGTGGCAGTCGACAGTTCCAGGTGTTCTGACTATGAAGCAGATCTTCTGTGTGTTACAGCATGCAATTCTCGACCTGACAGTACACGGTAAGATAAGCTTAATGGCGAGTACACCATGCCGTAACAGGAATATAGTGGGCCGGTCTGACAGCCTCAGGCCGCTCTTCCCCTCACTCTTAGCGGTTGTTGATTGCTGTTCGCGTTGCTACGTACTTCACACATATTACATTTTACAATAGTAATCGACAACAAAGATCAATAGGCTTATATTTACTCACGATGCCAGTCAGCCATGTGGTTATGATCAAGTTCAAGGATGACGCAACCGCCAAAGAAGTCCAACCTGTAAGCTATCCATCCAACGCGGGGAAACAATAGCTATCATCAGGCTGGTTACTAACGGGGGAGCGTCACAGATTATCAGCCATATGCTCGACTTGAAAAACCAGTGTCTGCATCCAGGCACGTCCAGGCCATATATCATTTCCTCAAAAGGAGGACGCGAAAATTCAATCGAAGGGCTACAGGTATGTCTGTTGCTCTGAGCGTTCATTGTGTAGAGACGAAACTCTTATTCCTAGTGAACAAGAATGGCTTGACGCATATCTTCATACACGAATTCAATAATACCGAAGACAGAGACTACTATGTCAGAACGGATCCGGCGCATCTCTTATTTTTGCAAAGGGCAAAGAGTTTTATTGATAAGGTGCAGGTTGTGGATTTTGCGACTGGCGCATGGTGATTTACCGCTCATACAGTAGTAGTTTGCACCTTCAGAGTAATGTTAATGCGGAAATAATATTGTACACCTCAATACCAACTTTTATTTACAATACATGTATGGTGATAAAATACGGTTCTGGAATATTCGACTCTCCTTGGACACGTGTTCGTCTGGTTAACCCGGCAAATCTATCGTTAGGGATTATTTCGTATCCTGTTGCTATCACAAGATACAGAACCGTTGACCTTTGGAACAGGATTTTTATCCATACGCAGAACAGCTAGTGCTCTGGAGCACCAGTTGTGGCGGAATTGACTACCATGTATTCATGCCGCTGCTAGTCATTCTTTTCAGCCTGTCAGCTGCGGCCCCTGATGTGGCTATGAGTTATAGTTCCCGTGGTATCCTCTCAGCCTTACGATTCATGGGATGACGACCTTCTATATGCCCCCACCCCTGGTAATTTTAGCGTAGCTCCCTCGCCACACATACATAGTCCTCAGCCTAGCACTTTTCTTGAGTATCCCTTCCCAGCGAGAACCATAGTCTGATTAATTGTATTTTATCCCTCCAATATTATAGGACAAAGATATAACTTATGATGAATAACTACCGATCTACCTCTATTATCTTATTAATTGGAAGGCTACTCTTAATAAGCGGAGAGTTACAAGAGTCATAGAACTAGATATGGTCCTTATATCTAGTGCATACTAGTAAAAAGTTTTGAAGAAAGTTGCATGTGTGAAAAGCTAAAAAGATTTTAGCGACTGACGCGCTCGGCTAGAGGATATTATAGTTATAGCTTCCGTGTTAAATAACCATTCATAAAAACTTCACCATCATTCTAAGAGAATCGATATCGATTAGGAAATAATAGAAAAACAACTTCTTAAATAGAAAGAGTTATTTCGCAAGAGTAAAAAGCTAAAACTACTAGATACTAGATAAACGCGAAGCCCAGATTAATACTAAGCAAAGTTCTGGTCACCTTAGCAGGATATTTATGATAAGATGAAATGTTCTGAACCACCATACAAGAACTCAGAGAGATACTACTAGCAAGATCCCGTTGGTAAAAAAAAAAACAATACAGACTCAATACACACCACTTAACACATCTTATAGATATAGTAAAGAAAAACCACCTTTTTCTTAAAACCCATGATGAAGTTCCAGATACAATTCGGGAACAGCTGTATACAGAAGAGCGATTATCCGTTATCAGTATGTAAGGCAGCCTGGAATTGTGGTGGAAAATTAGTTTATCCGAACTATTGTCTGGTGCGGCTGCTACTGATGCTGATAAAATACTCCCTTCAGTAATCCTCCGTATCTCACTAGCTCTCAATTGAATCATGACAGCGCAGCCTTCCCTCGAGTTCAAATCATATCAGGAAGATGAAGATTTTCTTTCACAACAGCAGCCGGAGCCGAATAGTCGTTCACAGACTCTGATTTTCCATCACAACGGCAATAAATGGTGGATCAAAGTAACCGTCAGAGGAACATTTACTAGCGCTCTCGACACCAAAGAGCTCCCAGTATCTACCAAGCGAAAACGGCGACAGGAATTTCAAGACTTTGTCAGGCTAATAAACTTCGAGTCAGTCTCTCTTCTCCAGGATACTGTCACTGAAATAATCTTTGGGGAGCACCTGGGAGCTACAGTCACCATCCAATTGAACCACGAAGCAAAGACTTCTTCGAATCGGGTTGCAGAGTACTCCAGGACCCTAAAATGCGAGATTCGTGAAGATCCTTTGAGAGTCAAGTATCCTCCTTGCCAAGATTTCCCGTCATTCCGCAGGATTGGTGCCGCAGATTTATCAGATAGAGAAGAAATTGTCGATGGGGTCTTTCGAGTTGTTCACGATGGGAGACCATTGATATTGAAGGCAGTGGATCGTCTATTTTACCAGCCTCGTGACACAGAAGTCTTACGACAAGAGCTGGAAAACCTCAACCGATTCCAAGGAGTTCCCAACATTGGCCAGGCAGTCGGCATTGCGATAGACACCAACCCTTACTCTACGTCGACAACATTAGACGCCCAAAAGGTTATCATTGGGATTTTGTTAAAATTTTATAGTGGCGGCTCACTGCAGCAAGTATTTGATAGGAATTGCCTTCAAAATTGCTCTTGGGAGCATTGGCCTCTTCAAATCGCAACAGGCCTAGATTGTCTTCACAGGGCGGGAAAGACTCATATGGATATAAAACCTTCGAATATCGTGTTGGACTCCAGTGGGAACGCTATCGTCATCGACATTAGTGGCATCGGCGGTATAACTCGCGCGTGGTGTGCACCAGAAATACGGGATACAATATCACCATTTGAGCTTTCCTTCAGCGTGCGTCGATGGAGCGATGTGTGGGCTTATGGAAGGCTTCTATTAGAGATTACGAAACATGCGCAGGAAAACCCTTATGTGAAGCATTTGAAATCAATCGCGAATGATCTGATGAAAGAGGATATCCAGCAGCGTCTAAGCCTCTCTGATGCTATAATGCAACTGAGCCGTCCCGCCTCAGGGACATGGCGTATAATAATTTAATAAAGTTTTTTTTTTTTTAGAAATACTCCCAATCAACATCATCATTATCGAATCCTCCATTGGTTCTGCCACCTATACACACTTAGATACGCCATAGAAATCAGGTAATGAAGTCTAGTACCTGGACCTTCACGCTTTAGATTTGGCTTTTTGTCACATCCAACAATTCCGCAGTGGGGCGATCCGCTAGTTGAGGCGTCCTCACCGGTTCCCGGATCACAAGCCGATTTCCGAAGTTTGGCGGGCCCACATGGAGTCTTGAGGGTCTTAAGATAGTGCCCGCAATTGTGAACACGAACTCCAAAGTTGCACATTTGAAATAGTATGATGGAAGAATGAGGCTATGAAAATATTTTCAGATACTTGACTGTACTAGAAGACGCTAGAGGATTGAATGAAAGCTTGTGAGTCTCCTCTAGCTACAGTACCCCTCATTTTATATCAGGCGCAGATAACTGACTAAGCTCAGTATTCAGCTAGTTAACTAACTACGTAGTTAGTTGGTTAACATATTCAATGAACATAATCTAAAGAATACCCCGCAATATTACCATAATTCTGCCAGGTGGTGAAGAATGCTATATTATGTTCTAGTAACTGGTGTAGGAAGAAACTGAGACATGGCAAGGTACATATACAAGATAAAGTACCAAGTCTAGGCAGCGGTACATGTAATTTACGTGCGTATTAAACGTGCAAAAGCATTAATACATGCAGGGAAAATTACACGAGCTACGGTTAATCCGGATTTAGCTGTATATATACTAGTACATTTTTAGCGGCGTTTCAGGAGAAAGAGAAGAGAGTGTTAGTTGTTACTCTGAGGGTGCAAACTACTGTAGAAGCTTGTGGCGTGGGCTTGCGAGGTATAACATGATGAATCTTATGATCTCTGATTTGCTATATTTTCTGAACGTTTTCTACTTTGAATCTAATCTATACTTAATTTGGATGGTTTTTAGATCATGTGAGACTTTGAAGACGTTCCCATGGGTCGTGGTAGACTGTAGTTGCAATACCATCGCCACCCGCACTGACACCGACGACAACAATAACAAAGACGTCACCATTAACCCAATGTCATTGTATTGGCCAGACTCTTCTCTTTGACTCTCCACGTATCAGCAAAATTCGCGAAGTTTCGTTGCTTTCATTCTTGAGTCGATGGTGGTAGTATTGTCGTCGTTTCTAGAACAATCCGCGCTAGGCCCGTTAGGGCTATATAAGCCCTCATCCAACCCAACCATCAATATGTCAATCAGCAGAAACAAACATCAACAAAATCAATACGCTAGCAACACAGTACTTAAAAACACTTCCAGTTCAACGCTCAGTCAAACTAAACAACATGATCCACCGCGGTGCACGCGTTGTTCCTCGATCGGCCGCCTCTCGCCGGCTGTCCAGTCCTCGCCGCTCCATGTCCCTCATGCCACGCTTCTTCCCTCCATCTCCATTCTCCTCAAATAGAAGCGGGCCATCTGGCGAATTCTCATCTCTCTTCCGTTTCTTAGATGATTACACCGACCATGTCACACGCCGCTTCGACGACTCCTTCTCCGATTTTAGCCGCAATCTGACCTCAACTTTCGCGCCAAAGTTCGATATCAAAGAGACTACCGAGGCGTACCAACTAGACGGAGATCTACCTGGAATTGAGAAGGAGGCACTTCAAATCGAGTTCCTTGATGAGAATACCTTGCAAATCAAGGGACGAACGGAACGGAACTTTTCTTCAAGCAATCCTTCCTCGGATGCCGCAGATGTGACTATGACTGGAGCCGGCGCCGAACCTGATGTAGCCAACAATAACACTGTTGACTCAGCATCATCAACTCAAACCGCAGCTGAGTCATCAGCAACGGAAGGCGCGGATACTACCAAGGCTGTTGCTCAAACCGCTGAAGCCTCCAGCCCAGCCAAGACGGAAAATACCGGCAATGAACGCTACTGGGTTACTGAGCGCTCCGTCGGAGAGTTCAGTCGCACTTTCTCCTTCCCAGCCCCGATCAACCAAGAGGCTGTAAAAGCCAGTCTGAAGAATGGTGTTTTGTCGATCACAGTACCGAAGAAAGTAGTCGAGGAGCCTGCTGCTCGCCGAATCACCATTGAGTAAGAGCCAACTCCGGTGATAGCCTGAACAACTTATCAAATTTTTGTATAACAACCGTCATGTACATTTTGAGATTTAGCCTTGCATTGGATAGGTGTTCTGTGTGTGTTCAATCGTCATTCTTTTTAGCATGTCTTTTCCGATTATGATAGCTCTTTAATCGAACTGATTTGTTAAATATATGAACATCCCCGACTCATTCATGTAGATCAATCAATGTTCAAGTAATCTCACCGCCTTCTTAGCAGCAAACGTGAACATTCTATGAGCTAGAAAATGAGTACGCATGAATGTGTTCAAAGCCGGAAATCAATTAGTATTACATTTGTTTTTTTTTTTGGCTGCCAAACATGTCGCATGCCTGGTCAAACACTGTAGAGATATCAATCTAAACCTTAATCTAAATCTAAAACACTCTTGATTTCATTTCTCATTAACCATCAGACCACTCATCAATTTGGTCATCTCCGCTTGCCCACAACTGCTATACGTCCGCAAGTGACCATTATGGCTGCAACTGCCCTCGCTCGAGGGAATGGTATCATGCGAAGACAACGACGAACCACTCTTCGAACCGGGCCTCAAACTGCTCAGGGGAGTCAGACTCCTCGACAAGCTCGGAATAGCAGCTTTGCTAGCATCATACTCAAAGGCAGCCTTGCGTGAGACCAGTTCGTGCTTGATTTGGAATGGAACTAAACGTTCACGGAACCATGTTTCGATGGAGCCGGCGTCTGTGTTGCGTCTTTGCCAGAGCTTGGCTGAGTCTTTGAAGGCGTGGGCGATGTCTGTTCGACGAAGAGAATCGTAGATTTGGAAACTTGTTTCGACGGGGTAGTCTATGTGATTGGAGATAATACGGGCGAGGAGGATGGCATCGTCGATGGCATATGCAGCGGATTCGTCACGAGGAAGCATCTGGTTTGGTCAGTAAACTGTGCGAAGAAGAGAAAAAAAAAAGGGGGTTATGGCACTCACAGCATGTGCGGCATCCCCTAACAAGATGGCCCGTTTAGTGTACCATTTGCCTCCGAGAGGAACTTGGTATATAGGATACATCATCCAATCGACCTCTGGCGAAGTAGCAACTTCTCGAACGAAGGGAATGACCGAATCTTTGAATCGACTAGAAATTTCGTTCCTCAAGGAATCGTTGATCATGTCTCGCTTCCGCTTATCCATATCAGTATGATCCTTGACTGATTCCTCCCGACATTCCACCATTGCAGACGTGAAAATCTCCTGGTGCTGTTTCTCGTGGAATGTAATAAGCAGTGATCCGTTTTTTGATAAGTTCATCGACGAGTTTCGAAAATGCGGTTTCACTTTCAAACTGGTCGTTTTCACTGTTCCTTGCACGAGTGAAAATCCAGTATATGTAGCATCTCGGCCCGGATCAATGAACTTTCTGCGCGTGGCAGACCAAACACCATCACAACCCAACAGCAAATGGCCCGTTGCTCGCGACCCATCCTGAAAATGCACTTCAATCCGGTCCTCATCTTCCAATTGGACTGCTCTGAGGAATTTCTTCCCAAACACTATTTTGATGTTCCCTCTCTTCTCGGTCGCAGCTATCATGGCCAGCGACAGATTGATCCTCATGACTCGACGAGCTTTATATCTTTTCCCGGTCTCCGCATCACCGTATCCCAATCCGTGTTTCCCGCTGAAGTCTAGATTAGATATCGGCTTGCCCGTTCGCGAGGAAAAGATTTCGACTGCATCGACGTCGACCCCTGACTCTGGACCATACTCTTCTAACTCATCTAAGATGCCCAGGTGGTCGAAATGTCTTAGTGCAGCGGGTGAAAGACTGAGAGCGCCTCCGGATGTTGATGGCACGGGATGAAGTTCGAATATGGTGATTCGCAGGTCGGGTATAAGTGGTGTAAGATAATGAGAGAATGCAAGTGCTGCAGAGAGACCAGAAAGGCCGGAGCCGATTATAGTGATATCTCGTAGCATTATATAGGTGGAGACAGAACTGTTTCTTCAAAGGAATTAGCTAGCTGTCATCATTATGAAGCTGTAGAAGGTCCATGTATTCTGGAGCTGCCGAGGTCAAGGTCATATAAATAGGCAAATGAGAGATCCATTTTGAATCGTGAACGTAATCGAGTCGCCATCTATGGCCACCGGAAACAAGAACGTAAAACGAGCACACGACCAATTGCATTTTCGATATGCCAAAAAAAAAAAAAAAAAAAAAAAAAAAAAAGGAGCTTCAGAATAGGAAAGGAAAAACTCACGCTTTGATATTATGGTTCAGCCCAAGCCCGAATTGACCCTTCCGCGGACCCTTATTTGGCCGCTACTACGTTGTACACTCAGGAACAACAGCTTTCTTCAGTTGGAAAAGATTAGTAGGGATGTATTTAGTTTGGAAAACAACGCGTGGAAGACTCTATTCCCGCAGCTTATACATAGTATTCCGAGGTCCAGCCTCCACCAATAGGAAAGCAAGGATGGCCCCGAGAAACTTGCGAAAATCAGCCGGGGCTCCAGCATCAGGCGATGCTTTTTGCTCAAAGCCGAAGTCTCCCCGGTCAATGTGAAGATCAAATTCGCCTCATATTGTGCCGATTCTCCCCAACATTGGTCTCTTTGGACGGACCGATTTTTCACGGCTCGTTCATCTACAGTGCCTTGCAAATCAGCTTGACACTTCAAACTGAGCTAAGGACGAGTACGGTACAATGTACTCGTGGTTATCTCAACACAGACGGCCTACTGACGAAGGAAGGCTTCCCGCATAATTTCAATTTTTCTTCATGAATCTTGGCTGTTATTTGTTATAGTTACTGGCCCAAGGCTACGAGGCCTAACATTTATGAGGTAGCTCAAGCAGGGAGGCTGACCCGCACCGACCAAACACCGAAACACAACGAAAATTATGCGAAGAGTGTCAAGTATGTCGATATTTCCGTTTTACGTACCATGGAATAATGAACAACGAGATCATCCGCGACTATAAAATGCTGAAATTCGGGATGGTCCGCGAACGCTTTCACGATCTCTCATCCCCATTAGGGCTGAAAGCCGGACTCAGCGCCACTCGGGCCACCCTTGTCAAGATCCAGGGCTCCCTTCCTAGCGCCATCTGACTTATGGTCTCCACGAAATTAGATCCGGTCGGTAAGCGAGCATGGCTGTTTTAGTATGCATATGCATGCACGGGGCATGTGGTTCTCTATAGAGTGGAACTGCAGACAGTCAATTGATGTTTTGGAAAAGTCGGACTATGTATAAGAAGCACGGCAAAAGACAAGTATCTACGAAGCTTAGATTTTACAGATTATAATACAGCTAGCGTCGACCTGTTGCGTGAGCGAAAAGTCGTTGTAGGGTTCAAAAATCAAAGCCCGATATTCTCAAATGACTTGTAGGATCGGGCATTTTTACATCCAGTAGTCTATCTCCTAGTGTTGCTTTAGCTCGACATCTTCCTCACCCGGAAGGAAGATCTCATGCCCAGAACCCTCGTAAACGAATACAGCCGCCACAGCACCCAGCACGGACACAAGAGCGACAAGCCACCAAGAAAGTCCGATGACGCCAATATCAAGACCGTGTCCATACCACCAGCCCGAAACAATGGGTCCGACTGTCCGGAAAGCAGATGATGTCGCTTGTCCAATACCGTGAACAGTTCCCAAAACCGACGGATGCGGACAGCAGTTGTTCAGCAGAATGATTGAAGCAGGTAGCGTAAATGTACGGGCTGTAACTTGCAAGAAGAGGATAACGATAATGAATACCCAGACCCAGAATCCGTTCGATTGAGCTTGGCTTGCGTATGATGAGGAGATGAGTGAAATGTAAGGCGCCAGGGCATAAGCAGCAGGGAACATGATAAGAAAGTATTGGTAGCTTTTCGCCGTGCCTAGTCGACTCTGGATTCGGGGATAGATGGTGAACTGAAGGATCATGCCTATGACGCCTAGAATAGACGTCGCGAGTCCGACTGTTTGTGGAGACATTCCTAAGCCTCCAGTGAAGATGAATGGCAGATGCCGTGCAGGACTTTTCGGGTTGTTTGAGTCGTAACGAGGAGTTGAGAGAAAAAGAAGCCATAAGTTGTTAAATGCGCTGAGTGATATTATTTAGTAGTTTTCTTTGGTATGGGGATGGGCTTAGTCTGCCTGGATTTGAACTTACCCCATTTGAAAATCAAAGAAAGCTTGCGCACACAAGGTACACAATACATTCTTAGTCCAAATCCTCCTAAATGGTAAGATTCGGCGAGACTTTTCTGGTACCAAGGAGTCTTCCAAATCCGCACCTCCTTCCTCCCCTTGTTGATTCAATAGAGGCCCCTCCTCATCATCGGGGTTGTGTGTAGATATGCTGGTATAATGCTGAGGCGGGGGTGTGTTTGTAGAATTAAGAGCACGCTGTAAAAGTTTGAGAAAGTACAGTCTCAATCCGGGTCTGTTATTGCAAGATTCCAGGGTCTGTGATAGTATCACTCATTAGTATAGAATTGGTGAATACGGGCAACACCGGCATACCTCTTCTAGTCCAATTGCTACCAGCGTGGCGCAAAATACCATGAAAAAGAAATTTGCCACCATGGGCAAGGCATATGGATATTTTACGAGCAACCCCGCTGCTGAAGGGCCTCCGAAGATATTCGGATATGTCTCAACGGGGTTTGACAGCCAACCTCCCATGACTGTGCATTTCACTTGTCAGTTGATGCGACATGACAGATAGAGAATACATGGTTGATAATTGTGCGACTCACCTGGTCCGAACAGAGCTGCGATATTGAAGCCAATTGGCAATATCAAAAATGCTCGCGAATGATACTTTTTCTCCTTGACGTTCTCCGAGATCATGGTTCGAATAATGCCTACAGTCCCATTGATCGCTCCTCCAAAGAATCGCCAGAACACGGCTTGACCGAATGAAGTCGAGAAAGCGACACCCAAGCACGAAACCGCCGTTCCTAACAATCCTACCAGAAGCACAAACTTTCGGCCACCCCATTGCGCATCTGCGACTTGGCCCCAAGCGACAGCGGTGGCAAATTGGGCCGCAGTGAATGCGCCTTGTAATAGTCCGGCTTGTGTTGATATTTCAGAATCGGTCAGTGATTCGTCAAAGGACTTTAGCTGGAAGAACATGTAGGCTTGTAGAGACGATATTTGTAGAAAGTCAAATACTCTGCAGAGGCCGAGTAAGGCGAGCTGGCCTTTGCGTGGAAGCGACATCCATGTTACCGGTGCTGGCTTCTTACCTCGTTGCTGTTCGAGAACGCGATCATGATATTGTTGACTGCTATCGCTTCTCCACTTATTGTCGTTGTCCCCTGGTGTCCGTAATGAAGCATTGTGCCTAGACAAAACGTATTAGCAATAAAACATTGAGACAGATGTATCTACCGAAGCATACAAAGTAGTTTCTGTTGTCCACGACGCGCTTTGGTCGTATTCGTTGAGTTCAACCATCGCAGCCCAATACAGCGTTTATAGACTGGTTTTGATTTCGCTTACTTTGCGTATAAACTTTGTGGCAGTAGATAGACGTTCAATAATCGACGAAATTGAATATAATTCTTGGCAAAGATTGACAGTTTAGATTGATTAGTCAAACAAGGCAAGCGTTTGGGGGCGAGAAATCTGTCAATAGGGCAATAGGAACAGTATACGAGTAGATGTGACATTACCGTAAGGCACTAGGCAATTCTGGGAATCTTTACGGCAATCTTACCACTATTCTAGATCAAGTAGGTCCTCGATGAAATTAGGGCATAAAAAGTCATTGTACTACGCAAGTATCTGACATGCTCAGTACCAAGTCACTGTTGGCACTAGATATCTTGCTTTGGTAACCTACACTTTCATTCAAGGATATTGGGCGTAGTAAAAATTACGAAAATCACAAGTGGAAATATAGCACGTGTTATAATAGGCCATGTGTTCACGTTAGTCTTGGCCTGGTCTCGGATTTCTGCTGCATTGATATTATTACCCGCATAGGTGACTTTCCAGTATGCCGCTTAGATATCTCCACAAGCGTTTAGCTGAATGTGACTTGCTAGCATATGAGAGAGGAGGAAGACATGGAAGATAGTCATCAGTATTGCTCGTCTGCTGGCGCTTACGCCAAGGAATATTACCGGGTCACTCACTACTTTGCTTTATTCAACGAAATGTCAAAAGAAATTCATATTTGACCGACTCCCCATAAACGACGCGTGGACTCGGGCGAACCACAAACTCGTAGAGAGAACGATTATCAAGTGGAGATCCGCGCAATCTCCCCGAACCACAAATGATCTAGAGTCAAGCAATGCTTTCTATTTCATCTGCCACGCGTCGGGATAGACCCGGTATGGGTCTATGTAACCTCCAGGCCCACTCTTCAATCCGATTGCAAAAAGAAAAGACTAAGTACTGGTATGTACATATCGGTACGGAAAACGAACTACGGAGTAGAAAAGTCATAACCCCCCGTCGTGATTGATTGATTGATAACGATAACAGATTGAGATACACTGAGACTTCCAGATCAGGTTTTTAAGGCTTCATAAAGTCTTACTGGATGAAAGAATACTTCTCGCAATCCGTACACATGAAGACTAGTTGTTTCTTGTCAAAGTATCATGATCGCTTGGTCCTGTGTGTGGGAGTAGTTCCGGGACTCGTAACGACCAAGACGCTATCTTCTTTTGCATACTGCCAAGCCTAATGATTCGTAATATCTTCATCTCCTTCTCCATTATATCAAAGAGGGATCGTCAGGAAACGGCGCAGCGACTGTGGCTCAGACACCGAAAGAGGGATCTCATGAATGAATAGAGCGACGACTGGTACATTTGAAGTTGTAATTACGACAGTTGATCCAGCAGTGTCAGACCGAAAAATCATCATTCTCGGGGGTTCAGCCATGTTTTGTGTGTCTAGAGCTCGTGAGGCTTTGGGAACGAGTACAAATTGCGCGTATGGAGGTTAAGCGAAAAGTCAGTACCCAATCTGTATACGTCAGCTATGCGAACTTCCAAATTCACTCCTCGGATCCATCTTTGTGACGCAGGGACATTGACATTGACTACATCTAATTCTCTGCGAAGACCCACTCAGTTCTAGAGGGAGAGGGAGGTCTTTTGGTAGCGACGCAGGTATGTGATAGGTAATTTTCAAAACGGCTGTATGAAAAACAAAGATACAACTTCATTTTCGCTTGGTGGTAATTTCCTGCTTCTAGTGCCTGTTCCCCAGACTGTCTTTATTCTGGATTTTTGTAGTGCCTATTTTATTTTCTGATCATCACACCATAAGCTCGGCACATAGCATCATATTTCAATCTCTCTCTGTTTAAGCGTCACATTAGCAACAATGTCTCTTGGTCATTCTTCTAGCCTCACAGCCAAGCCATGGACCGATATCTTCACGAGTGATACATGCATTGATCGACGACAATGCCATCGCACGGTGCCCATGAAAGTGCTGGTACTTGGTGTTGGTAGAACAGGAACTGCGTGTACGTCTCATCTTGCATCACTTTGCGTTCAATTACTGAATTGCTCTATTTAGCGATTCGGGCCGCACTTCACAGACTCGGCTACAACAAGACGTATCATATGATGTCTGCTAGTGTTGAAAATCCCCCAGACTGTTTAATGTGGCACGATGCTCTCTGCGCAAAATACGACGGAGTTGGGAAATTTGGTCGCGCAGAATGGGACCAACTACTAGGTGATTGTCAGGTACGACTGCAAACGACCTACATTGAAAGTTACCTCGGAATAATGACCTGACTAATCCTCAATGATTTAGGCTGTCTGTGACTGGCCGGCTTGTGCCTTTGCAAAAGAATTGATTGAAGCTTATCCAAATGCAAAAGTCATTCTGAACACCCGCGATGTCGATTCGTGGTATGAGTAAGTTTGCGCATTCTTATTCTGCCAGAAATGGCTCATGAATTCACGTCTAACATTTATGCAACTTTTAGATCCGTCAAGAGAACAGTTTATTGGCGAGCCACAGATCCAGAACACTTCCTTGCTTCCAAAGTGAGCTGGGCAGCGGGCATGTACTATCCAATGCTCAACAAATTCTTCGATACATTTTTCCGCGGGGACTTTCTCAATCAAGGAAAACAAGTCTATCTGGACCATCTCCAAGAAGTTCGCAGCCTCGCACCCCCAGAAAATCTGCTCGAATACAGAGTCACCGACGGCTGGGGTCCGCTGTGTAAATTTCTCGGTGACGACCTCCCCGAAAGTCCTTTTCCACGGGTCAATGACATCAATAATTTCCAAAAACGTTGCAGTACTCGTAATCGGATGCAAATACTGAATGTTGCTTTACAAGTGGCGGTATTTAGTGGATCTGTTCTGGCGACAGGGTGGGTTGCATTGACATTTCTTCAACGGCATCTGTGATTGATTCCGGTGTTGTTGTATATACGGATTTTGTTTCGTTACTGTGTTGCGTCGTCACTGTACAATTGTTGGCGCCTGGCGAGCCTGGTTTATTTTGGTTGTTTACCCCTTGTTTTTCATATTTTCTAATTCTCACCTCGATAAGCCCTTGAAAGTTTTTCTTCTTTTTTCTGGCATATATATAGGTATTTCGGCGAGCTCAATGTCGAAAGAACTAGCTATTACACATCTGATGATTGTCCGACGAATGTTAATATTGGCATCAAATTTATTACTGCAGTAAAATCTACCCCATGGCTAGTTTTGTATGAATCGGTTAATTCAACTAGATATGTGTTACCCAAGAGTGTATGGCCTCTTGATTGTTTCAGGTACATGAATTCGTTCCTCAGCTTCATCATCTTCCATTTTTGGCAACTCAAACTCATCCGCATGCGCAACAAGCAGCTCGTCCCTCTCACTCAACGTATCTTCTACATCGTCAAGGTCTTTCCTACTTTGTATGAATGGACCAAATCTAAGTTTGTACCACCAGCGATCATTCTTCAAATTTAGGGATCCCCATTTCTGACGTTGGAAACGTATCACATTAGGTGCCCAACCACAAATCGTGAACATGGCACAAGTGAAAAATCCGATAAGAAAGAACATAAATCCGGGAAGTTCTGTTTTGCCACTGGTCTCAAACAGATTGGAGTCGAAATCGGGATTAACCAAGACAAACTGAGATGCACCGAGTCGTCTTCCCTTTTCGTTTAGTCCGACGACTCGTAGTTGCGGATATGTGTTGTTTTCAGGGATAGAAATGGCAGTCTCGAATCCCGTCTTTGCCATAGCAGCGACAAAACCAAAGGCACCTGTGGTGTGTTCTGGATCCTTTGCGTAGGAACCTTCTACCATCCATGTCTTGACTTCAGTGGCACCATTCCAACTCACATAACCGATGCCCTGCTTCGGGTCCGGAACTAACCAAACTGGAATAGACGTCGGTTTGCCAACCCAGCGATGTTTATAAACTCGATAAGATTCAATTTGTCCCTGACCGAACCATTTTTCAGGTCCCATGTGGACCTCGCAGACCGGTTCACCCTTCTGGTTGAATTCGGTCCATGCACCACTGTACCCATAACCGACCACAACGTTGCCATTTTCAAGCACCTGCACCGAGCCTTGTGACTGGCTGCTGATAGGAGTAGGGTTCCAGAATTGCTGTCGGACCTTAGCTGTCATGTTGACCTGATCAACATCAATCCAAAGACCGCGACTGATATGAATTGGAGCTCCTTGGCCACGGGAGGAATTATCAAATATAGTAATGCTCTTCCCTCCTTCCCGGAAGCGAGCATGATGCTGCCAGCTAATGTTGGTGGCAGCACCATTAGACAAATCTTCGAACCTATTGTCTTTCCCACCCAACTTCCAGATAACCTCACCAGTGCGGCCGTCAATATACGTAAGCGAGTGATAATAGCGACTAGAAATGAGAAAATTCCCTTTCACATCCTTATCGATACTATTAATGTGAAAGAAGTCCCAGGGGTCTTCATAGGAGTTTCCATGTCCTTCTCGAGTTCGATAGGCTTCCTCAAAACTGAAATGCTCCGATGCCCGCCACTCAAAGAGCAGTTCTCCTGTCTCAACATCGAGTTCTTGAAAGGTGCCATCCCAGAGCCATCCTCGTTGTGATCCGCCTACGGACGTTAGATCGGCGGGCACCTTGTCGTATACTGTGTAGACAGCGGTGTCGCTTAAGGTAATATGAAATTCGTGAAGGTCGCCGCGTAGTCCATTTGCGCCGCTAAATTGATATTGTGTTTGGTAGGTTTTATTGAGCTATTATTCATATAAGCCCCAAGTCTTTTGTATGATAATGCTCTGGTCTGCTCACCATATAGTAGATCCCCTCACCATGCCCAACAATCGAGTCGTCTCCAGACCAAAACGTCAAATAATCTTGGCCTTTATAGGTTTGCACATTCATGTTGTAAGTCTCGCCCATAGGCTTGAACCAAATAAGATGCCCGTCTTGGTCCAAAATCATAGGACCTGGTGAATAAACGTCGCTACCACGCGGTGCAATAAAGGTATGAAGTCCATCCCTACATGCCTGTCCATATCGCACGAAATTTGGTATGGGTGCTCTGACGTTACTCGATCGGAAGTGTTGAGTAGGCCAGGGACCGATATTTCCATCTTCGAATTTCTCGGACCGATAGTAGGTCTCGACATCAGCATAGATGCATGTTAAAAGCAGTGAAATCGACACAAGCGGTAAGATAGTCATCTTGAATGTATTCTCACAATTCTTTTACATCAAAAATATTTAGATTGCTAGAAACTTCAAAATAGGCGGATTCACTGGACGAGTAGAGTACACTTTAGACCGACAGGTAATTTACCAACGTACCATTGTGACCTCCTTCCTCAATCGATCATAAATGTAATCAGCATACGCAGGGTTATGTGGATCTTTCTTATCAATCTCGATATTTAAAGTACTCGTAACACCGCGGATACGCACTAAATGCATGTGGGGAGAGGCCGCGTGGATAGACGTACGAGTCAGTGGTAAACGGTTCATGAAACAGGTTATATGCTATGTAGCGGTCTGCTTACGTAGTAATAGTACGTAGATAGTCTGTGGAAGTAGTTTGCAAGAATGGAGATCATTTACAGGTGGGAAAGGGTATGCGAAGTGACCTAGTCGATGACCGGAATGCCAAGTTAGGGCTACGATGCTACATTGGCTTATACGTTTGATGGCTAACCAGTATAAGCAAAAGCTGTGAATGCTAACAAACAAAACTTGACCTTGTCATTCTCTTGTATTGCCGTGGTGGTACGTAAAACCCTTCAATGTTTGTTAAACTTGACTTCAAAGTTGTCCATGGAATACATTGTAGCATTGAGCCCGAGCAGATTACCGAAAAGCATGGAATGACATTGTATTGAAGATTTTTCTCTCCTTTCAAATTCCAGACTACTATTGAGCTCTACCTCGAATATCAGAAAATTAATGCAAGTATTAGGGCGATGTGGCTTTTGAACTCCGAGGCGCTGCCGATACTGGGAGACTTCTTAGGGCTTCTTGACGGTTTGTGGCCTTAGTGCCTGAGGCAAGAATGAGCTGGGGCACTAAGCCTTATATAGACTAGAGGGGTTCCCAGGTCCAAGATAGTCTAGTGTGTGTCGATCGGTCTCTCGGCAGTCTGGACTGAAGAACACCAAAACACGGCACCAACTTCACGACTTGACGGTGTGCAAAATGGATCAAAGCATATGATGATCAAAAAAAAACTGCCCCGGTGATTTAACATCCATATAAACGCAGTTCGGTATTTTGTACAACATTAGAATAGATGAAGCGGATAGTAAATCCACCATCATGCCTTCACTCTTTTCCTCACCCGCCGTCATCTTCTCCCTGGCCGCTCTCATGCGAGTTGGCCTACTCTTCTATGGCCTCTACCAAGACAATCACTCAGCCATGAAGTACACTGACATCGACTATATGGTCTTCACCGATGCCTCTCACTTCATGGCCAAGGGCCAATCCCCATATCTGCGGGACACCTATCGCTACACGCCCCTTTTGGCCTGGTTCCTGATTCCGACAACATGGGAACCGAACTGGCTGTGGTTCTCTTTCGGAAAAGTGCTATTCGCCATTGCGGACCTGGTGACTGGCTGGCTTTTGTTGCTCGTTCTCCGAACGGAGTTTCCTGGGATGAGTGAAAAGGCGCGGTTGAGATATGCTAGTATATGGCTGCTAAACCCTATGGTTGCGACTATTAGTACTCGCGGAAGCTCCGAGGGGTTGTTAGGTGTTATGGTCATCGCGCTTTTGTGGGCTGTGCTCAATCGACACATCGTCTTTGCGAGTGTCCTTTTGGGCTTGGGAGTGCATTTCAAAATCTATCCATTCATTTATGCACCGAGTATTATCTGGTTTCTTTCTGCTACGACTACACCGTCAACGAGCCCGGTGAAGAAAATACTCAATTTCATCACTTTTGAACGTGTCAAAGTCACCGTTATCTCGCTGCTCATATTCATCGGGTTGAATGTCTGGATGTATTCACTTTATGGCCATGCATTCCTTCAGCACACATACTTCCACCATGTTACCAGAATCGACCATCGCCACAACTTCTCTCCATACAACACCTTACTTTACCTCTCCGCTGCTACAGATGATATAGACGCCACAAGCCGAGGTATCAAATTCGAATCAGTCGCTTTCCTGCCACAGCTTCTCCTCTCTGCGTTTGCGATTCCATTGGCTCTCGCGAAGAAGTCGTTACCTGGCGCTATGCTAGCGCAAACATTTGCTTTTGTTACTTTTAATAAAGTTTGTACGAGTCAGGTTAGTCTCTGCGGTCCGCCTGCCATCCCAAGTGTTTACTGAATCAAGAACTGGATAGTATTTCCTGTGGTATCTCGTCTTCCTACCGCTCTACCTCCCCTCATCGTCATTCATGAGTAACCATATCCTCGGCATCGGGGCATTGATCATGTGGATACTATCTCAGGTAAATAACACACTCCTCTCATTTGCAATCTGTTTACAGACACTGACAACGATCAAGGCATTCTGGCTCCATCAAGGCTTCCAACTTGAGTTCATGGGCCTGTCAACTTTCTTACCTGGACTATGGCTTGCCAGCCTGGGATTCTTCATTGTGAATTGTTGGATTTTGGGTATCATTGTTTCTGACGTGGGAAAATGGCCGGCGAAAGCGGTGCAGACGAGAAGAGAAGATGCTCGGACTGTAACACAGAAGGACAAATGATATCCTCCCGATGAACAGAAACATCGGAGTAAAAGTGATGCTGTGTGTAGGCCTGTGCAATACCTGTATGGTTAGTGTCGGTTCAAGACTGCCATTTGTATAACACGTATACGTATATATTCAGTTCTCGTTTATTGTGAATTTTTCGTACTCTTCGTGTCCACATGAGAAATGAAATACTGGATCATCGACATATATGGCAACGATTGTCTACACTACGCTAACAAGAAGTAAACCGAAAATAAGTTCGTATATTGGAAAGAAGAGAAAAGAGATGCAAACAAATTCAGATTCCATGGCGCCAAACACGCTCCGAGCATACAAACAAATGGGTATTGATGCGAGAAAATAGACAAACAGGTGTTGACAGCAAAGAGAGAGAAGGAGATATCATGAAGTCGAACAGATTCGTAAGCAGATGGGCTGTGGAAGATGAAATAGAGGCGTGTTTGTTGCCGGCTTCATGATTTGACTGCATCAGAGAGGATTTTGTAGGTATTGACGTTGATACTCAGCGGTCTAGTACGGGGATACACGGCTCCGATAATAACATTATTTGGGCCGTACTGAGTGAAAATGCCATCAGCGAGTTCGACAAAGTGAGCAGCAGGCCGGACTTGAGAAAGTGTCTCGACGATATCATGGCTCCATACTCCGGTACATTTGTTATCGGCCAGGTGAAAATAAGGATTCAGGACGGCGCATTGAGAGTCAAGATCAATAAAGCGGATGCGGATGTAGGAAAGATCGAGATATGTGTCCAAACAGCGGATTGAGCTCAGTACCAGTTTCTCGAATGAGTCAACAAATCTCATGTTGGTGATGCCGGGCGGCTCATTCAGCAGCGGGGATAGCAATTCGTTCTCCTCATCCTTGCAGCATGTTTTGACAACAAGATCTACTGATCGAAGTCGCGCATCTTGTGGTCGGTCGTGGGTAACTGCCCTTGCGATGTTGAAAAGGTCTGCGCAAATATAGCCGGTCATAGATAAATGCTCTAATTGTGGTGCAAGCCTGCCTAGCATTCGGCACATATGATGGTGCCCAATCATCCCGCCCAACCAGTATGACTGGTCCTTGCTGGTGAATCCTTCTAGGCTGATGTCCAGATGTATCAGGCGCGAAGATAGGGACGATAGGGCGCCACATATGGTGTGATAGGCTTCTATCTTGGGTTTCGCATACGCACAATGCCACTCTCGTAACGAAGGAAGAGCTTCAGATATCGTCATCCAGTGTTGATAATCGCGCATGATGTTCCAAGCCCCACGCATAAAGAGTGTTCGTATATTCGGGAGCTGCTCAAGTTGATAGTCCCCTGATAGACCCGATGGGTCATTTGCAAAGTGTTTCATCAAGGGAGGTTTCTTGCAGTGTCCAGCCTCCAGAGTCAATATCCTCGTCTCCGGGAAGAATTCTTTGACGTGTCGAAATATGTCCTCCAAGCTTGCGTTATGACTGGCTACGTGGAATGCGAAGTTGTTTGGGCTACGATTCCTGTTATCCGACAAATCCCAGTCCGGTGCAACGATCTGTTGTTGCAAGTAACCATTGTTATGTCCGAACAGCCCCGCTTCTTCGTTCAAGTATCGCCGAATTGGCGGTATTTCGCGCAAGTGTGGCGCCACGTTTTTGTGGGCCCTGTTTCCCCATACTGGTATCCAGAATTCAATATGTCGAACGTGGCGTACGAGGTGAGGGTGGCTCCGAAACCAATTTTCGCATTCGGCGAGGCCTTCTGTCGTTCCTTTGACCTTGACTAAAATTGTGTTACGGCGAGTCTCAGAAAGACTTCAAAGAGAACTTACTATGTCTGTATATCCGTTCCTGTACGAGATCTCGCCATATAGGTGATATTAGCGCAAGATTGGAAAGAGCCTTTCGTCTAGGATGTCGAAGGGCCCTGATCCAACTCCGGGCATCCGGCCGCCCAGGGATAATGCTGCCTGATCCAGACGTCCGCTCGCCAAATAGATGATCTAGGATGGCTTCATGAATTTCGAACGGTAGATCGTCGAATTGTATCTCTGATTGACTGGCGTGGTTTGAGAATATCACCGAGTCGTCAGAATCTTCCATTTCAAAATCCATGCTAGGGAGACGGTCGAGAGACGCCGTGAGGGAATATGTTGAACTGACGACGTCATCATAAGTCTGGTAAGCGTCTTTTGTGGGTATGCTTGTCGAACTGTGATAATGCACGGGGGATGATAAGGGGAGTATCGGCGAGTTCACGGAGACTGGACGTGGCGGAGGGACGGTAGAAATCATGGCGACGTAAATAAGTGATGATGGCGGAGGGGGTGGGTTGATCGTTTTTGATTAAGTTTTTTTGTACAGTCTTGTCGTCAAGAAGTCCAGCTTAGATTTACTGAGGGTAATGTCGTTATCGAGATGGACTCGATTTGACAAAAGCTCTCAACCCACCTAGCGTGGCCCCGTCGTTTGGGCGGCTGGTGGGTAAATTTTGCTTTGAAAGTCTTGTCAATCACGTCGATCGTGTGAACTGACTCTAAGATCACAGAAACTTGACGTAAATTAAGTAGAAATCGACGATAAGTGGTGCGAAGGACCAGCGGAATTAGACCGATTAACTGATCGGGGCGACGGAATCGAGGAGAATTGGGTATCGTATCACGAGTCGTTCTGGCATGAGGCCATAAGGATATCGAGCGCACAGGCAGAGGAATGAGTAGTAATCTCGCGACCAGAGGAATGAGACGAAAAGAAGTAGTACGTCGTGCGTAGGTGACGAATCTATGTTGGATCCCTTGATAAGAACATACGACGGAGCGAGGATGAAGTCGGGAAGGAACATTAATTTTGAAGGTGGAGACCCGGTTTCACTTGGCGCCCGTCCAGCCCCGGCTGGCCGATTGCTTATTTATTTTTAGCCTTACTACAAATCTGCGAATATTAATAATGTACAGATTACTACATGAGAAGCAAGAAAGCCTACTTTCGCCTTCTACGGAATTTGAATCGAAGTTCCTCATCATCGTCACCATGGCCTTCTTCGTCGTCGCTCTTGGGTCTGGTCTCTCTCGTCCTCTTTTGGCCAGCGCGTTGACTTGGTTGGGTTGTGGGTGTTGCTGAGATACGCGAGACTTCAGAGCGTGCACGATTGACTGAGGAAGCAGTTGCTAGGTCCTCTGATATGGCCATAGAGACCTGACTTCCGGTGCGGCTAGAAGATTTCTGGGTAGTCTGTTGCTGACTTGTCCGACTAAAGATTGGTTCTGGACTGTCTTCTCGCTCATTACTCCCCCAATAGTGGTCACCAACTCCGTACTCCCTACGCTTGACTTCGTCCAAAGGTATAATGACCGCTTGAATGCGAGATCTAGCGACGGAATGATCACCTTTTCGGCGGAATTTCTTGAAATTCTTGCGACCATTCCAACGCTCATCCCACCGATCAGTCTTGTTAACTATCACAGATTCCTTTTCGTGTAAGGGAATCTCGTATTCCTCGACAATGACAAGCTTCTTCATATTCTCAACGGTCATTCCTTCGATGGTCTCCTGAAACGTAATTTCTGCCTCTTGCTTTCGTTCTTGCGCAGCGGCCTCCTCTTCTTCACGATGGCGACGAACTTCTGCGATAACGTCCACTTTTTGTCGTTTTGGTTTCGGTGCTTCTTCCTTGACTGCCTGTTCACGGAATGAGCGAGAACCGCTTTCCCCCCTTCGGCGCTTCATTGCACTCGCCCCCGGGAGAAGCCCGGCCATGTCATCTTCTTCCTCTTGTTCTTCAGCTCTTGTTGACGATGCGGATGGCTGCCGAAATGATCCATCGGACTTGTTTGGAAAAGGCTCTGAGGTGTCCTCAGCAGCTTCAATCGGATCAGAGAGGTAGGCTGGCACGGCTTCCATATCGAATCCATCATCAAACTTCTTCATCCTACTGACGAAAGGCCGGCTTTGTGATCGAGCTGAACGTTTGCTTTGTGTCTGTGTCTCTATCATCGTGGTATCTTCCTGTTGTGTAGCGACTCCTTGAGATGCGTCGACTTCTGGGCCTGAAACATCCTCCACCATGCCTTGTCGAGCATTTCCTCTTTTCGCAGGCTCGTAGAGACCGGACGACTCTTCACGGGGTAGGGGACGGCATAGCGATGTGGCATCAACATTGAGAATTGCATCGAGAAACTCGCTTTGCTCGATGACACGTTGATCCATTCTCAACGCAACCTGATTGCCCAATTCAATGGACCAATCTTCATATCCTTTAGCTCTGAATCTGACTAACACAACTCCGCCTTCACCATCACGTTGATTGTCAATCCCCTTCTCTCCTCCAGCGCTCCGTATGAATTGCAGCAGCTCTTCCGCAGTTGTTTCTCCATTTTGTACGTTGAAAAGCAGCGATTTCCCATGACCGTTATTGATTGGTTGCGATAGATTTTCAAACTGGCTGGCATCGCAAAAGACGAACGTATATCCCTCAAAGACCCGAACTCGGTCCGTATTTGGAGCAAAGGCTTCGGCCGGCCTCCGTACCGGCTCTTTGCCAGCCGGAGGAAGGTGCTGATTAGCATCAGGCCAGTGTGCATCAAAATCTATCTCTAGCGGTGAAAGAGATTCTGTAGCCTCCAAGTCCCCTGGTGTAGCAGCGTAGACCAACGCATCGAGGTACGAATCACTGACGATATACTTGGCGTTGATCAAAGCCTGCAACCCCTTGGCAGTATTTCTCTTGTTTTGAACGACATGCGTAGTCTTTTCGACGTAGGGTATTATGGTTTTGATATCGAGTTCTTCGAGACGATTTCGCACAGGTCCGAGGGGATCTTTAGCTTTGAGCTCTTTCGTCGAAAAGGAGAAACTGAGTACGACTGAATACCATTTTATCCTGAAGAAAAAGGCGTGAAATTTAGCAAAGAACACAGACAGAACCATGAGACGCGTGATTTGTCTCACCTGAGTGCTTGTGGATATTTTCCCAATTGGATCGCATGTTCGTCCTCCGTAAGAACTGAACTTGACCCTTTAATCTGCACACCGTCGACGGTCGTACCACATTTTGATCCTTGATCGGTCACTGTAAGCTTTGATTTCTTATGTACGTGCGCCTAGACGAGAATTAGTAGAACAAAGTTTTTTTTACGTATGAACAAGACGTACTCCGTCGCCGGGTTGTACTAACGCAACCTCGATCACCAAATGCTTTCTCGATATCGACTGATGTTGAATGACATGGCGGACTAGTAAATGTGGTCAGCAAACTGAATATAATTTCAGCAGAACTTCATCTGGTTATCTCACCTCCTTCTGACTTGATGCGACCGAAGAGATATTTCTTCCCCGGCTTCAGCCAGACACGTTTACCTGTCGGCCTATTCAGCGACTGTTCACACATGAATCATCGATTCGATATACCTGCGAGCAGATCTCCATCCGACTCGAGGAGCCACATATCAGACACGCGACACAACAGTAGCGAAAGATGATCGTCTGATGTTGTCGCAGAAAAGGTGGATGGTAGTCGGAGGTGGACGCTGATAAGATCTTATCTCAGAGACGCACATATTACGCGTACGAAGGTTCACTTCGAAAACAAACCATGCAAACATCTTGAATCATTACAAGCTCACACCTGCCTCACATTGACCGATCGCTCTTTCCTTAACTGGCTTGTTCCTTCCTTATTCTATCTTAGGTTTCCTCACTTATTACTCACTTTTACCTCGCTTCATCTTTCCTCTCAAGCCATCATGAAGTCTGAATCACTAGAAGAATACAAGCAAGTGAGCTTAGAAGTCATCAAAGAGACTATCAAGAATCCACCCAGCGACGAAACTGTGCATCATTTCGTCTGTGATGAGGTAGAATTTCGGAGACTGCAAGCTCTGCTGGAAGAGCATCGAGTTGCGCATGTACAAAGTCTGTTACCTGCTGGTTGAGTCTAACAAATGTTTAGCAGTCTCTATTTCGACACGTCTTTGAAGCATTTGAGATTTGTTACAAACCGGACGTGGATACATGAAGCTCCTGTCTCCTGGTTCAATAGCTGGGGTGAGTCGTTGGCACAACTCCCAGAACTCTCGACGTCCCAGTGTTCACGTGGCTTGATAGAGAGACTTAGGGGAGATTTCAGCAGCCGGTAAGTTATTGTCGAATTTCCTCATCTATGTACCATCTATGTACCACAGTTTCGTCTATATACTGACTTATTTCAGTAAAAAGGAACCGGACGCCGCTTTTTCTCCTGATGACAGCATAGGAATGCCGACTATTATCGTCGAAGTTGGCTATTCTGAAACTATTGCTCAACTCCAGTTCGATGCGCAAACTTTGTTGAAAGGTTCAGAAGGCGAGATCAAGCTTGCCATTTTGATAGACATCCAGCCTCTTCAACAAGGAGACACTTCTATTCAAAAAGCAGTCATTCAACTATGGGAATATGATTCTCTGCAGAAAAAAGCTGTCTATAAATCAAAGAGAGACGTAAGTATCTTGAATCATCCAGAAAACACCAAGTTCTAATAGTGTTAGGTTATCCCTCCTCCGAAGTATCCTTCGAAACAAAAGATTGACATCCCATGGACAACCATACTCCGAAATGGGCCATACCCAACGAGCCCTTTACCGCCATTAAACCTAGATCGTCTCCGCTCGAAACTGCAGTATGGAGTGAAACAACACCTCTACTACAAAGCAAAATAGTCGAGAAATACTGGAAATATGTGGAAGTCCTTCTAAACAGTCGTTCAATCAGACAGAAGTCGAATATTACACCATGGCACAAGCCGATGACTGCTCCATGTATCCCTTTGTGAAGCAATAAGTGGCACACTCGGCGTTCTGCTCGTGACATTATGGCGTGTGTATTGCTGGAGAAAACATATTCGGCTCGGGCCTCGACTTTACATTACTTCAAAATTCACATGAGTGTCCAACATGCGATAAGATAAAACTAAAAAAAAATGTTTACTAACTACTCTATAGAATACTAGTAATGCTACAACCCACTTGAGATGTTAGTCACGGAAATTTTATACACTAAGAAAGCGCAAAATGTTTAGTTCAAGCTTAGATAAACTCTGATTATGGTCTTCTCTACGTCGTTCGCGGATAATGCATATGGTAACTCGAAAATTACCTATTTAGGAAATTTCTGAAAATTCCAATCACGTTCTTCACCTTTCACAAAAAGGACACGACATTGTCAAGAGAAGTTTACGATCATTCGCGAAGCAAAAGGTGAATCTCCAGAATATCGGTAGACATTAGTGTTGGCTCATGGGGTATTCTGGGTTATAATCCGTACTATTGCTATAATCCTGTGACCCGGTTCACATGACGGTATCCTGGATAGCCGGATGCACTATAAGCGCTAGTCCTGGTTATTCCAGCCAGCAATTTTTTATTGTTACTTGAATAGATTGTCCTGGATGGTATAGAATCTCATTTCTAATCGACATACTTCAAGTGCCAACTTGATGCCGACGGATATTGACCCAATTATGTAGTCAGGCACAATCAACGTTCCGGGAGGACACGTATTCGCAGCCGACGGATACGCTCTAAGCCGCTCAGAGGTCCTCATTGAGGATCCAGAAATCACAAAGGCAGCTGCAAACCACGAATCTATCGCACAGCGTTGGGTTGTTCACGCTCAGACTGAGCAAGATACCACTTTCAAGTTGAGTAGCACTCTTGACGGTCGTTACACTTCGACTGGTCTTCTTTTGACCTCGGAAGAGAGTGAGACTGAGATCTTGATATTGTCTACACTGGTAGCAGCAAGTACATCATTAAGAACAACCTGGGTCTTCTATTTGGGCGTCTCAAGCCTTGCTTTCTTGCTTTCTGAAGCTTTACCCACTTACTACGAGATTTATAGTGTAACATATCACGTCAAGGGTGATATTGGGCATTCTGGGGCAACTTTGAAAGTAGACAAGTTAACAGCTATATGAGCAATTATTCGATTTTTCCAGACTTCCGGAGAGCTTTCTTCCTGTAATCGTTTCTTATTGCATAAGGACCAACAATCGTCTATGAATTAATAATTCGTGCTTTCTAACAAAGGTGCGTCATGTACGATTTTCGGGCTATCATGGGCATTTATAAAACTATCTACATTTCAAGTATCTGTAAGGTTTGCCTGATATTTCCCATACTTACTGCGTCAAGGCAATGGCAGTTTGATTTCGTTATTCGAGTTTGGGTTTCGGTTAGGGCTATCCTGCTTGGGGACATTTGGAGGGCTGGAGCTCCACCCACTTGAGTGATATCAGCATATCACCTTGTTCAAAGCCTACAGGCAATCATGGGAATTACAATCTATGATAGTACTGCTATAGAGATCTTAGTTGTACGTTGCACAAACTGGCCAATCACAAGCGAGAATTCACGTGTTTATCGAGTGCCCGCTGCGCTAACCGGTTTGGGGATGATGTTTTCGAGGTGGTCCCATCCCGTCAAAACGGCTCTCACTTTTGACTCCTTTAAATACTCTCCTCTGTTACTTTGTACATCCTTTCGCGGCACATGGGTACTTACGAAAGCGAATATACGATTCTGTTTTCCAGTCGTCATGCTGGTAATATCACCTACGCTTGCTCAATGCCATGATGCGCGATCAGTTTCGCCGCTCTCCAGTCACCCGGCCCGCCATGCCTACTCCGTCCGCGAATCCAGATAAACATAATAATGGCATCCCCGCCAAACCGTTCACGCCTACCCTTAGCTCAGCATTCAGACCGACCGCGAAGTCGCCCTTACCATTGACTCCCCGTCTCGCGCACCTTGGAAACACTCAGACCCCCAAAAGACCAGAATCATCAGTCGTCCCACCGCCACGGGAAGATGTTGCAACCCCAGATCCTACATACCTCGGAATCAATATAACTCCACGATCGGGCCCTCGGAGCAGTCGAAGAGATGGGTACATTTCGTCTCCCGAAATCACATCAGCTGCGACGCACGCAGGGTCGTATACATCCCGGTCCACTGCTCCTGTCATCCCAGGCTACATTCGCAGTGAAAGGAGTCCTGTCCGCGGTTATCCACGATCAGAAATATCTAAATCAACAGTTTTGAGAGGATCTAATATTGATGGACCGGGATCAAGGACAGTACCCCGTCCGCCTTCATCGTCTGAACAACTGAATTCGACCTCGAAATTCTTCCACGCCGACGAAGCCCGCTCCACCGGATCTCACGAAGCAGAGGCACGACCTCGCACACTTTCGAAACCCGCGCAGGCATCGACATTCTTCTATGCAGATGGCTCTCATGACCAAGACAGTCACACGGATGACTCCAGCAAAGGCGTACTACCAAAGCGCCGCTCAACAGGATCTTCTCGCCTTCCTGTAGGCGCTAAGAGTCCATCAGTGCTCTCCCCGAGACTACGGACTGCACAGCTAGTCGATCCTATTTCTAGATCATCATCAGAGAGCAGTCTTCAGCCAAGCCCTAACATCGAGGAGGTCTCTATGTCAGGGACGACACTACCCGCTGAACATCACTTTCCCGGGCTTACTACTCGAACACCTCAGCTTCCACCACATCCCACCCACCGAAAGTCGTGTAGTGTCGATTCCACGACGAACATTGCTTCGCCACGCGTGACGTCCCGTCGCGTTACTCCAACATCGTCTTCACCGTTCCTGCCCGAGCCATTGAGCAGTCCTCCCGAACAATTCTCCCATAGCCCTCTGATTACTTCAAACCCTCTTATCCAACTGACCGATCACCAAGACCAACCGTATACTGTGCCTCAAAGTCCTGTAAAAATTGACGGAGGATCTAATGCATTTGGTGAAGATGCCATAAATGCACGCACAGAACGCAAGGTTCTGGACCTTGAAATCAGCAACTCTTCTCTTTTAGCTATAAATCGCACGCTTGAACGTGAATTACGAAAGCAAAACGCGGAGTTGCGTAGATTCCGGCGTCTCAGTCGATCAGGCCGTTTATCTATTACGACTTCTCTACGGTCTACTTCTGGGGGTGGATTATCAGTGGTCAGTGAGACCGGGGATATCAGCGAGCTCTCTTCTACGTACTCGAATGATGAAATGTCGGATGACAGCGACCAAGATTCTATAGATGATGGAATTGTTAGCCCTAATAGTCTTGCGGAACACGACTCCCGTCATCGCGTCGATGACGAAAAGCAATTCATGCTGGATCTCGCCAAACATCAAGAACTGCTCATTGACAGTCAAAAGCTAAACCAGAGCCTGAAGCGATGCATTGGATGGACCGAAGAATTGATTAAGGAGGGCAAAAAGGCTTTGGAGTACAATGTTCACGTGAACGACATAGAAATCGGTGGACGTGTCCTTGACCCGGACGAACTCGGAGAAGAGCTCGATAGAGGTCATGGTCTTTTGAGTCCTGCTGCGGAGGTTAGAGGAGATTTTGAGTTCTCTGCCCTTGACGCTCTGGATGATGTTCTCGAAGAAAATGGCCTTCTTGAAGACCCAATTGATCTCAACGTAGAGTCAGAACAGTGAAAACACTGAGACTGGATCTCAGGCTTTCGTTTCAATTCCATTCATCTCAAGACGTGATATGAATTCCCCTTTGGCCAATGGGCTAATTATTTTCTTTTGTTTCCTGTGAGCAAGCATTACTTATTCTTCATTCTCTTAACTGTGGCTTAGCGATTTTACACAAGCGTGGCGCTTGATTCGGCTCAGCGTCTTCTATGCTCTTTCTTTACCCTTCGTGGTTTGCATCACTTTTAACATTATACACATATACATGATACCTCGACCGCGTCCACCCACTCGTCGCCACTCGATTTTTACCATTCTATTATCCTGTCTTTACTATTTCTCATTGTTTTGTATGATACCCCCCGAACAGGCATAATGTGTGAGCTTTGAATTTAGAAACGGAAGAAAAAAAGAGGTTGCCTTTTGTTCTTGTCTGCTTACTTTTTGTATAAAGACTAGATTTGTATAATTATAAAACAAGGCTCAGTATCATGAATTCATTAGTTCTATGTACAGAATGTTTGTATACATCAAGAAAGACTTTCTATGGGAAGAATAATCTCTTTTGTCGTAAATCTGTCTCCGCATTCGTCTTTCTCTTTCTTGAGTATTGCTCTTTACTCCAGGTATTGGTTAGGTCGTTGGGAGTTCTGATAGGATTTTCGGATTCGACAGCCTTTGATGAAGAAGATGAGGAAGTTTGAACGGCTTCTTTGATCGTTTCCCGTGAGAGGCAGTAATCGACGTGTTGGTTGAATTTCTTGTCGTCTGCGACTTGGGGTCTGGAACAGATAGGACAGGTCCAATGTTGAGTTATTTCTGGTTCTGGTTCGGGAGAAAGTGCTGTTGTCCCTATGGATTTTTCTCCGAGCGGTAGGGTTGTAGTTGAATTGATGGCACCTTCTTGACTGAGTTGTTCGAGTACTTCCATGTCGTCTTCTCTTTCCTGGCGAGCGGCATCTTCGAATTCTTGCTCCGTCGTAGCTTGTATGTCTCCTACAAGTTGCTGATTCTCGAGATCAGTCGTTGCGTCTTCAACAGCCGCATCTTCGCCACTGCCAGCAGTAGCCGTAGGATTGATTGGCGGCTTCGGAACAGTCTGAAACCCAAAGAAATCAAGACCAACTTTCTTCCTGCTAACGAGATGCGTGCACCTCAATCCAAGCAACCGCAACCTCATATTTGGTATCTCCTTCTGCAACTTGGTCAAAATCGGTAAGGAGTATGCATACAAATCATCAGCCAACCACACTGCTTTCGGGGGCGCAACCTGTCGAGTATACACCTCAAATGTATGTAACTTTATCTTCAAGACCAGGGTCCGTCCCTTGAACTGTGTTCGCGAAAGATCCCTTTCCAGTTCATCCGCTGCCCAGCGAAGTTTTGCGAGGATAGCGTCTGGGTCGCTGATTTCCGAAAATGTGCTTTCTGTCCCTACGCTTTTCCGTTCGTAGTACTCCGCGGGTTGAATTTTTGTTCTCCCCAGACCGAGATAGCACTGCATCAAAAATTGAAAAGCTTTTTCTCCAAAGAGTTTCTTTAGGAAGGCCCGTTGTGGGTATATTTGGCCGCAGGTTTCGATACCGATTGCTTTCAACTCGCGCTCAAAGACGCGTCCGATACCGTTTACTTTACGGACCGGGAGGTCCTTGACAAAAGCCATGATGGCTTGACGCTCACTTGCTATAAAAAACTGGCCGTTCGGTTTATTTTGATTCGAGGCGATCTTGGCAAGTTTGGTGTTTGCTGCGATGCCAGCTGAGACAGTGATCTTAGTCTCCTCGGCGATCCTCGCGCGCATTTGCTGTACCGCCTCTTGCGGGTCCATATTGTTCTCATAGCAATAAGCCGTGATATTGAGATACGCCTCATCGATCGAAGCACTTTCAAAACAAGGGTCATAACCCACGAAAATCGCACGGATCTCTTCCGCCTTGGCTGTATACTTTTCGTAATTTTGCGGTATACATATCAGATCAGGGCATAGTCTCTTCGCCACGAAGCTAGCCATTCCGCTGCGGCAGCCGAATGTGCGAGCAACATAGTTGCATGTTGTAAGTACACCCTTGCCGACAGCCATGGGCAGGTGCTTAAGCTCGGGCCGATCCAGCTCCTCGACAGCAGCAAAGAAGGCATCGCAATCGACATGGACTACAGTCTGAGATAGATCTCGACTCAGTTCGAGTTCAGCGATGTATTCATCGGCACGCCGAAGGTCGGCTGATAAATCGAGCTTTTCCAGACGGGCCTTGCGGGCTAGAATTTGCTCGATTTTCTCCGTGAGAACTTTGTCTCGGGCTTCTTCGTGGTTGAAGAACTTTGAGCCTTTGGAGGCATTGTAGATAATTTCCGAGACCTGCAATCTTAATTTAGTATTTGAGTATTCTTTTGATTGCCGAGCCGATGAATGCTTACTTTGCGCTGATCGACCGCGTCTTGTCCGGCCTTGAGTAAAGACGGCCCTAGTAACGAGTATTTCAGAGATTTATGCTCTTGCGACAGCGGGAAATCGGGCTCCTCCCCGCGC
This sequence comes from Talaromyces ruber, assembly GCA_022813215.1. Lineage (NCBI taxonomy): Eukaryota > Fungi > Ascomycota > Eurotiomycetes > Eurotiales > Trichocomaceae > Talaromyces > Talaromyces ruber. The sequence continues at coordinate 297,802 of JAKLMW010000012.1, read as the reverse complement.
TCTTTTGGGCTTGCGCTATCTCCAACATCCTCCATGATTACCTGAAAGACTGCATGATACTTTCAAGATGAAGAGACGGATACAAGTGAAAGTCGCGCCCTATAAAAGTGATACATATAGAAACAATATCGGTGACGGGGCCGCCGGTGTGCCTATGCCTTTACAACACTAGTATATTTCCAGACTAGTGTGTATTGACGGATGATCGACCACGTATTTGAGGTGAAATTTGACGACGTACGTAATATTTTCACTCCTTTTAACACTTAGTGCTCACTCACCCGCCGCTTTTACTAAGACTGACTACTTACTACTGGCTAGAACTAAAAAGTCTCTTGAAAAGCATGCCCGTGGAGGCTATGATATACTTATAAATATGGTTGATTTATCCACGTGTTTCGTCTGTTGATTTAGAATGCTACCAACATTTGTTAAGGCCTACCTGACCTCGGGGATGCTCCAACAACACATGAGATGTATAGGTAGATCTTGGTCAACTGGTTGAGTGAAAAATGAGTCAAAGGGGGGTATGCTTGTCGCAAACCGGGTATGAATCATGGTCCTTTTAGGTCCGAGGAGGGTTGTTTGATGTTTATTACCTTTTCTCCAGTTATGATACAGTATGCATGTATCTGAAACTATGCTTCATTTTGACATGAGATGTCACTTGCGGCAAACCAATCCTCACATAGGCAACCTCCTCATCTCCTCCTGCGTCCAATACTTCCTCATATTCTCCGCCCCCAATGCCGTCACCTCATCATTCAAATGATCCCACAGTACCTTCCCAAAAGAATCCATAACCTTTTTCATCTCATCCAGCCTTAGCTCCTTCTCCCCCGATCTACAATCCATCAAATACGCCTCAAGTCTGTCCATACCCTTATGAATCTCCTTGTGCTGCTTGAGTAGATGAACCTCCCTCTTGAACTCGGGCATTTTCTTCGCTAAGACAGGGAATATGCTTTGTTCTTCGATGCTGTGATGCAAGTTTAACTGGGAGAGGAATTGTGTGCCCATGTTTAGGAATTGACGGATTGAGACGCCGGAGGGACGTTTGTTGTCGCAGCAGGCTGTGTAGAGCTCATTCCAGCTGTGGCGGAAGTGATTATGCTGGATTGATGTTAGTCTATTGGCATATACAGCACGGACCTAATTGAGATAGTATAGACACGTACAAAGTAATCCATGTGTTCGGCCAAACGGTTGTATACCCGGAACTCAGCAGGAGTGAGCTTAGGGAGCTTTTCTTCCGGCTTGCTACAGGTTGTTGTAGCGCCCTGTGAGGAAGCTGCTCCCTTTGAATTCTTAATGTCGCATTGATCACTCATTTTGTTGCTATTGCTGCCCGTATAATAGTTTCCAGCGGTCGGTCGGGTGTGTACTGACGTGGAAAATCCTTGATCGATTCGATGACCAACTCCTCGTACCAGAATATTAGCTCTGACTTCCCAGCAGTGATCGTATTTTATATTGTAGGTTGGCTGTATATAAGGCGAGGCGCATTATACGCTTATCAGCCAAGTGAAAATTCTTGCCGTAAGAGGCAAGTTCTAAGGATGAGGAAATCGCAAGGGTATCAACGCAACCACGCTTCAAAGGCTAGATGAAATGGGTATTCAAACGACATAAAGGAAGATTCAAGATCATGAAATCTTTATTCTGGACAGGCCAAGCTATGATCCATGGACTAAGAATAAATACTTAATGCTGCAAGGCTGGTCGGTAATTCCGCGTGCGGGCGACTGCCGAATGGCCGATCAGATCAATCGTACCGACACGATGGGTCGAGATGACTAAAAAACAAGATGTTCTTGATAAGCAGCCCTAAGTTAATGCACAATGCATAGCAGCTCGTGCTAAGACCTCGAGGAAAGATAAATACATCAAACTTACAATAGTTTATTTATAACATATATAGATAATGGTATTGGTATATTTGGTAGTTTATTTTATATGTCTTCTATAACACAGGCATTTCATATTTTAATATTCTTTTTAACTTTATTGATATTCAATATGACTACTTTTTACCCTTTGTCTTGTAAAATATACTTAATATAATCATGGAAGATACGAAAATCACAATCTTACTAGGCAGTGGAAATACGTGGAATAAAATAGTCCTGTAGGTAGGGACAGGATAGACATGCGTTGATGAATCAACAAGAGAGCAACCTTCCATAATGTCTACTAGCTGTGCACATTCACTACAAGTTTACAGCATGTATCGGTTCCTCAATGGATGTTGGCCACTGCCCACACTAAAGTAGGTCAGGCAAACATCTAGTACGTCCTCGATAATAAAACTCAATGTAAGCACTTCTTCGGCACAACTGCAGCCATGAAAGGGCTGAATTGCAATTTGACATCCGTGCTATTCCTCGGAGAGTAATGATTGAAAAGGGACAGGGAACATTATGATATCAGTCTCTTATAGCTGATGCTGTGTGGTTGTTAGTTATATTACATTAGGGTAACCGTACAGATTCGTCAATGGTCAGGTAAAACACGCCGTCCCCGCGGAAGCGAAAGTTAGAGCAGGTCTGGGAGGAACGCATCCTCAACATATCAATCGTGATGTTATAATTCTCCATGCTCGATCTTATTAGGCGGCCGGAAGTTGCCCTTTGTGAGTTCTGCCCACGCTAGGTCGAATCGCGCGCCGAGGAACCAAGCCACACCAAACTGGATGATGTTAGTTCGGATTCTGCCACTCATTAGGGAAATGTACGTACCAATAAGACAGTGATGAAGGCAATAATGCTACCCATAATTATCGTCATCATCTTAATGTCTTCCCAGGATTCCTTGTCTTGTTGCTTCTTCTTCTCTTCGTCTTCCGTCGATTGACCAGACAGCTTAAGTTTGGCCTCCGCGGCAGTCTGCGAGGGGAAGAGGGTCTCGGTGAATTTCTCGATCTAATCGTAACGAGTTAGCAATCTGCAGACATGCTTCGGATAAGTTCACTTACGTTACCACAAGCGATGCTAATCTTTACAAAGTTAGGATCCTTAGGTGTATTCTTCTGGTGAATCTTGCGGGCATATGTGCGGAATGTCTCGCACAATACTCGCAGATTTTGCGTCGACTCAAACATCAACCGGCAAGCATCGCCCTTTGTGATCTTGATGTTGCGCTCAAACATGGAGTAGTTGCGAAAGCAGAGCTCCAACGTAGCAATAGCCATAGCTTGTGGAATAGCACAGAAGTTGAAGACACTCTGTTCCCGGAGACCGGCAAGATAGAACAGACACTCATCGACATGCTCAAGAGCGTTGAGAACCATCTCGGAGCTGCAGTTAAGAGCAGCTTCTTTGTATTGGGGATCGAAAAGATCTTCGAATTTGTCGACATGCTTGGACCAGATTTCCTTAGGCCAGAAATGTCTCTGGTCATCGTGGTCCTCACGAATATCACGAATAATGTTAATCTTTTGCAAGAATAATCCCATTGACCTGTGCAAGTTTGGTCGTGATAACAATCCGGGGTTGCCAAACTGGGCTTCCACGAACAACTGGGTCAGGCCATCTCCAACAAGACCGGCCACATAGTAGCAATACAGATCATATTCTTCAATAGTCTGTGTGCTGATACCCTCAGTTTCGGCCTTTCGGACAAAGTCGGCCATACCATTACCCATCTTATCAGTCATATCCTTGATGATTTTGCGATAGGCTGGCTTCAATGCCTTATACTCGGCAACCACATTATCGAATTCGACCAGGAGTTGGCGGTCTTTTTCTTCGGGACGGTTGCCATTCCAGGTCCAACCATCCTTCTCGATGATGTTCTTAAAATCTCGCAACAGCGGCTCCTTCACGTCGAGCGGCACGGATGTATCGTCTTCAATTGTATCCAGCCCCCGCAGAACAAGGTAGAAAACGGTGACGGCAACGAGCAACTCAGGATGAAGCTCCATAATGACCGCCGAAAAGCTTCGGCTCGTCAAGTTCAGAAATTGGAAGCATTTTTTCCGTGTTTCAGGATCCTGAGAAGCATCACGTTCGTGTGGAGGGTTGTGCCATACTTTCCTATAGTTCAGTCAGATTAAATTGGATCATAGGCTGAGGCTAAGTTTCTGTCACAACTTACCATTGAATAATGGATCTGAGCTCTGAAGGATGAAATGTATAGTAGGCGATGTTCCACAGTAAACCCATGTTGGCGGTTGCGCGTTATAATCTCGTGTTCCAGCACTTAAACGAATACGACGGCGAAGACAGCTATGCCAACCAAACAAATGGTGCTGAGAGTAATGTAAAAGTATCGGGACTTGGAAACAAAAGAGTTGTAAGGAAGATCAAGATAGTAAAATCGTGGATCGCCCCATCACCCGAAAGCGTACGAAGCAAAGAAGAACATGGAGAATAAGAGAGGAGAGAGAGGAGGAAGTTGCTAAGCGAAAAATTTAGCCGGAAGGAAATGCGACTAAGTAAAAGGGGTTCACTGGGGAAGGCACGGAACAACCGCCGGCCCGGCTAGTCAATTCAGCCTGAGCGCGTCTTGGCGTGCTCGTGGTCTTGACGCCTGGATGCCTCGACACCTTGGCACGTTCACGGTTGCCTGACGGCACAGCCCGGCAAACAGTGCAAACATGGCGGGGAGGGAAAAACATGACCTCAGCACCGGACAAGAAGAAACATTTGGTTGTATGTGTCAATTTGTGTCAGTGCAGCTAAAGCCGTTCAGCATTTGACTCCCCGCTTCGAATTTCATTCTGCTTGTGTCGTGTGGAAAAGTACTTCTTCCGAGTCGATTTATTCACATCCTCGGCGCTAAACTACCATGGTTGTCGACACCACCTACTATGATGCACTTGGCGTGCCGCCAACGGCAACCGAGCTTGAAATTAAGAAGGCATACAGGAAACTCGCTATCACCACACATCCAGGTGCGTTACAGCTAAGACGGATTGATATTCGAGATAGTGATATGGTCTGACAATTGGTGTGAATCTAGATAAGAACCCTGGCGATGAAACAGCGCATGTCCGATTTCAAGCGGTACGTATTACGTGTCGCGGATGAGTTGCGAATGCTTTGCAGTACGAAACTAATTGTTACCTGGTCATCAGATCGGAGAAGCATATCAAGTCTTGAGCAACGATGAACTACGAAAACAATATGACAAGTTCGGCAAAGACCAGGCCGTTCCAGGCGGAGGTTTCGGTAAGACCTTTTGCGAGGACTCTGAATATTTGGTGTAAGAAACAGGTGACCTGACAATTCACAGAGGACCCGGCACAATTCTTTACCATGATCTTCGGTGGCGAAGCTTTCGTGGACCTTATTGGCGAAATTTCACTGATGAAGGACCTTACAACCACTATGGATATTACCATGCAACAGATGGAGGAAGAGGAACTGGCGGCATCCGCTGAGGAAAAACTGAATATCCACGACGAAGAGACGCACGGCGAGACACCGTCCGCACCGTCTGCCCCATCAGCTGCCCCGACTGAAGCGGCCACCGCAACTCCCATTCCCGAGTCAAGCAACGATTCCGGTACAAGCACCCCCAGGCGTAACTGGGGTCAACAGGCAATCATGGAAAAATCAGAGGAGGAGGCAAGAATGGAAGCTGCTGGTCTTACGGCTGAAGAGAAGGAGCTGCGCAAGAAGGAAAAGAAGAAGGGCGGTTTGACCCGCGAACAACAAGAGCGGTTAGCTCAATATGAAGAGGAGCGACGCGTAGCCCGCCAGGAGCGAGTTGATACCCTTGTGCGGAAGCTTATTGATCGCATCAGTGTATGGACAGAGACCGACAAAGGTCCAGAAGTTACACACGCCTTCGAGGAAAAGATTCGTCTCGAAGTCGAGAATTTGAAAATGGAGTCGTTTGGTCTGGAGATCCTTCACGCCATCGGACAGACCTACCTACAAAAGGCCACTTCATTCCTCAAATCTCAAAAGTTCCTGGGTATCTCAGGCTTTTTCTCTCGTCTTAAGGACAAGGGAACACTAGCCAAAGAGACATGGGGAACCATCTCTACCGCAATTGACGCTCAAATGACGATGGAGGAAATGGCCAAGTTGGAGGAGAAAGGAGGTGCCGACTGGACAGACGAGAAGAAGGCCGAATACGAGCGGAAAGTCACAGGAAAGATCCTCGCAGCAGCGTGGCGGGGAAGCAAATTTGAGATTCAGTCGGTGCTACGGGATGTTTGCGACAGAGTACTAGGAGATAAGTCTGTGAAATTGGAAAAGCGCGTTGAGCGCGCACATGCCTTGGTCCTTGCCGGGAATATCTACCAAAAGGTATTTTCTCTGATACAAGAAATGGATATTTTCACTAACATGAGCATTTAGGCTGCTCGCGATCCCGATGAAGAAGGTGATTACTTAGCCTTTGAACAACTCATGGCGGAAGCCGCCACCAAAAAGAATAAAGATGACAAGAAAAAGAAAAAGGAAAAGGAGTCTAAGGCTTCCAAGAGTCCTGAACCAACCGAAGAGAAGCCAAGCACAACTGTCTAATTTCTTTTCGGGCTGTGTGTTTGATATCAGATATCAAATCTTTGCGCAACTTATGTCGATATGAATCAAACAATTGTGTATTCCTTTTCTTGCCTCTTTACACAGATATCCTTTGTCTGCATGGATTTAATCTCATGTTTCTGCCGGCCGAATGGCATGTTGCCTGCTTATTGCTCATGTTTTTTCGATATAGATAGTATTGTTTTGCTCAATATATGATTGAGAGATTTGTATGTACATAGATATCTCTACTCTCACTCCTTTGATGACTTTGTTTTACCTCCCAATACGATCTTGGAACGTTCAAACCTTCATGTTCGTCGTGTCGACATCCACGGTGCGTTAAAATGCTTACAGAACGTTTAACCCAGAATACTAGTCATGAAATCTCCCAAATGATCATGATTTTCCCAATTGACTATACTCTCAGTCTAGTCTCTAGTCATTTGAACTCTGTCACTCTTCCTTGGAAATAACCAGACAAAGTACAGCAACTCCCAACACTTAATACAATGTTCTGGTATTCGAGTATCGACGAAGTTAATAAACCAGTTAACAACCGCCATGCAGAGAATGAAGAGTTCATTCAACGTTGTTCCATTGATAGAGAATGAGGTGACGCTTGGGCCTAAGGAGCATGCAAATATTACAGATCAATTTCATGGAGTGTTATTCCTTAGCATGGTGGTGTTCCTTGTTTCGATATCAACTTATGCTACGCTATATTATTTTTCTGTGATGGATTCATCCTGTCAACGACATGGCCTTTCAGTGAGTAGCCATAGCACGGTCTTCAATGATAATAAAGACTTTCAACTGACTACCAAGGCCCGGAAGTATATGTTTTAGAATATAAAAGACGGCAGTTTGATTCGGATTTGATCTCACGCGAATATTTGGGTGTGCCAGCCACTAAACGTTTACATATGTCTTCCATAATTAGACAGGCTATGAGAAACATGCTTGAAAATCCAGCGCTAAGCGTCACATACAACGTCATTCTTAGGACAACATTTGAAATAAATCACCGAGACCACTTTTATTATAATTAAATGATAGGGAACGATTGTACCCTCATGTTTCCCTCTGAAGCTCGGCTATCAGCTCTTCGTTAAACTGCCTCTCCTCCTCTTGATAAACTTCAAACTTGTTCCCGCCCATTCCTTCAACTAATTCATGAATTTCAGCCAACAGAGAATTCGCTTCTGTACATCTCGAAGGTCCCTGGAACCACAAGGCTCTAGCAATGGTCCTGCGAGAGCTAAGGGCTTGTGGAGACGACTTTCCTGCATCCATCCACGCCAGAACCGGCCTTGCAGTTTTCTTGGCTTCCTCATACTTTCCCATGCTTGACAAGGTACTCGGAGAGCATGTGAGGCGGCACAATGTTCGATGCATCCGGCGGCTTTTCTACAAGAGTGCGAAAAGTTTGCTCGGCTTCACGCAAATCGAGCTCAGTTTCTATCACATAGATACCCTGCATTAACTGGTTCCATTGCGTGTAATTCTGCGTATTGAGTGACCCTGAAGGGGAAGCAGCCCGCTCTTCTCTGGCCAGTTTATCGCGTAGCAGATGAAGGAGAAAGTGAAGCTCCGTCGGCTCGTCAGCGGTGCTATTCGGATCAATTGGTAGTTGCTTCAACTCTTCTTCGTCTGGAAATTTTGATTAAAATGCTGCGCATGAATGTGTATGGGACAGATTCTACGAATATCAAGGCTAGACAATTAATCAGCAATATTATGTCCTTTCCTTTGTTTTAGAATGTCACATCATTAGGCGCAACCGTGGTGAAATCCAGGGGGGCTACTTTATTTAGATACCACATAGCGACTTGTAAGCCCGAAAAGACGTGGATTGGACATTTAGACCTTCTTTTTCCCCACTGCTCGATGATACAAGCTGTGTAGAAGTGAGTGTATGTTTATAATGCATGACGATCAAACTTGCAAGGTACTTCCTCCAAGAATTTCATGCAGCAACGTTCTTTAGATCTGGATCAATACTCGATAAGGAGATCTATTCACTTCACGACTCGCAACTGCAACTATCGAAAGCTGACATTCCTGATAGTGGGTTGCCTTGGTGCCTGAATATCCTCGCTTTTCTGAGCAGCGACTGCCAATTATACTCCTTCACATCCACATCAAGCATCGATTACAAACTTTCTTCGTTCTGTTACCATTGCTTGGTCGTTAAACTATATTCTCTACTATTTCTGACTTGAACAAAACGATTGTAAATCGCCCGTGTCCAAAATTATATTTTACCGACATTTTTCCCAGAGACGCTACTGCAGCAGGCCCAAATTCCTTAGTGCACACGATAGTTGAGCCCGGCCCGTGCGACACATGCCTCCAGGGGGCGGCCATTGAAAAGTTTGTTGAATGCACTCTATTCCCAAAGTTGAATAAGGTAAACCCTCTGTTCTACCAGATCACACGGCTTACCATCTGACATTGCAGGCTTCTCTGACCAAGCGGGCTGGAACCGAAAAGGTCAAGGAAACGAGCAAGGCAAGGTTGCATCACAGGCAAATCCAACACTGATATGATCAAGGCTAGACCTGCCGCTGAAATCAAGATCATGCAGATGTAGATCCATCGTCGGTATGGATAGTCCATCACGCGAATCCAAGAATCAGAAACGACATGATCCTGCATACTCTACACTACCAAGATAGGTTTCATGCCACAGCAGGTCTCCAGCCTTGGCATAGGTGGTTGGCAAAAAATGATGTATAAGTCTATGGATCTAGGGCCACCCGCCTTTGATCAGTTACCTGAATGCTTCCGTTTATATTGCCTAGCCATCAGCCACCAGACGTAGGGTTGGTTGAAACTTCTTCACAGTCACACAGACAAGCGTTCCCAAGTCGACTTGTCAAGTGTCATTCATGATGAAGGCTTCCATCGCCCTTTCTCATATCCTCCTTCTTGCGGCTTCTGCTGCAGCTGCAGTTACGCGCGGCCATGGACTGGCTGCTCGAATGGCCGCTCGCGGCGAGATGACGCGACTGACACGTCCCAAAATCCCAGCCATCGACGTTGACGCCGATGAAGTTGCCAACCGTACGAATGTCGACTACAGCTCCAACTGGTCTGGCGGCGTTCTCACAGCACCGCCTTCGGGGACAACGTTCACCTCGGTGACTGCGCAGTTTACCGTTCCAAACCCATCGTTGCCATCGGGAGCCACACAAGACTCGTACGCATCTGCATGGGTTGGAATCGATGGTGATACTTACACCAATGCCATTCTCCAGACTGGTGTTGATTTTGGTATCTCGACATCGGGGCAGGTCACTTACGATGCCTGGTACGAATGGTATCCCGACTACGCCTACGACTTTTCCGGCATCGACATCAGCACCGGAGACGACATCAAAATCACCGTGACGTCGACCAGTAACAAAGCTGGTTCCGCTGTTATCGAAAACTTAACAAACGGTCAATCAGTGTCTCAAAGCCTTACCGCCCCCTCATCAACCGCTACTCTCGGTGGCCAAAACGCTGAATGGATTGTTGAGGACTTTGAGTCTAACGGAGCCCAGGTTTCGTTTGCCAACTTTGGAAAGGTAGCGTTTACAAACGCCGCTGCTGGTACTGCTGATGGGGATAGTGTTGGTACCTCGGATGTTGATCTTCTGGACATTTCTCAGAACGGCAAGGTTTTGACTTCTGCTTCTGTTCCTAGTGACTCTGAGGTGTTGGTTGAGTATACTGGCTAATTGTTTGAAGACATATGAGAATACTGTTTCGTTCACAGAATCGCAGAATTAATACATCATACCCCTTTTGCCATCACGACTATAATGTAGCTTAATAGAAAGGGGAGGCCTAGAGATATCACAGGGCTAGGAGCGAGATCTCTGCCTGCTCGTGGAGGTTGGCAAACTCGTCCATCTATACCAGAAACCAGCGTTAGTAGAATGAGTAATTTCCAGCTACACCATGAAGAATGCCACTTGCCTATAACCAAACAGTGCAGGTGGTAGGGGGCGTCGTATATGGAATGATTGGTTCGGAATAGCCGTGGAATGACGTGCCATGCGAAGTAATCTCGATAACATTCCTGGCCAACCATTTCATCGAGTATTGAGATTCCTTGATCTAATACTAGAGATTGGCCGGCCATGCTGGCAATTGCTGCTAGCTAAGTTGACTTCTAGGAGTTAGGGCTAAAGATAGGTCTGGATTTTGAGCTTGTGGTTTATGGCTCTCTGTGTGGGACTTTGTGTGGGATGTCGTGTAGACGCTGTCCAGATTGCTGTCTAATACTGCACAATCTAGTTATCTACCTTAATCAACAAACCTCAGTACTGTAAGAATTGAAGAAAGTGAAAAGTAGCGAGCAAATTCGGGAACATCTAGTTGAGCTCCTTAACTGCTATGGGGACCACGCTAACCCAATCAAGCCGAATGTACGAATGCTCCCCCGCGCCGCTCAAAAGTCAAGCTCCATCATGAATTCATCTTTAATTATTTGTCCAACCACTCGCATCTTCACCAATTGTCCAGCAGCTCTATACCATTCAATGGCCAGCTCAAAAAGATCTTGGGAAGGCAACATTATCAACAACCATACAAAACCTGCCCCCAGTCAAACAGAACAGGCCAACACGTCGTCGTCTGTCATGACTTTCGAAAATACAGGAAATGAGGAGGGACCCGTCATTCATTCAATCTTTGAGACCTTTCGCAGCGAACTTGATGAACATCACGACCGACGCGAGAGAATAATCAAAGCATCCCGAGATATAACTGCATTGAGTAAAAAGATGTATGACCCAGCCGATACCCCAATCCACCTTCAACTTCAGACTAATTTCTTATTCAATAGCATATTCGCCCTACAACGGTACGGTTCTTACTCTATGTCGCGAGAATATTGTATTCTGACGTTATTTCTACTTCTAGAGTCCGAACAATCAACGCCCCCCTGCCACCTAACATCATCAAAGAAAACAAAACCCGCTTCACCCAGATCATCGACCTTTTCAAGTCCATCGCTCCCGAGCTCGCCGGCACAAACTCCTGGCGCTACCAGCGACAAATCTCCGGCGGAATCCAGGAATTCATCGAAGCCATCTCCTTCGAGCACTACATCAAAACCCAAAGCCTCATCACGCACGAAGAGGTTTCCGCTCAATTACCGGACGGGATCATCGTTACGGAGGATGACTATTTGATGGGTATATATGATTTGACGGGTGAGATGATGCGGTTTGCGGTAACGACGCTTTCGACCGGTGGGCAGGTGAAGAAGAGTGATGTGAAGAATGAGAGTGAGATGGATGTTGATACCGAGAATCAGAGTGGGCCCGCGCAGAAATATCCTATTTTCCCGCCTGAAAAGGCAGGTATTGTGGTTGATTTGAGGAATATGAGGGCTATGTTGGAAAAGCTGAATGTTCCGAGGAGACATAGCAGTCATATGATGAAGGACATGAATAAGAAGATGGATGTGATGCAGAGCAGTGTGGAGAAGGTGGAGAGGGCAGCGTATGGATTGTTAGTCAGGGGCAGTGAAAGACCGAGCGGATGGACGCCGGATTTATCGTCTGTTACTACAGGTGCAGGCGCTGCCAATGTGGAGGTTGAAAGTTATTGAGCTGTATCTGTCCTTGTCTGGACTTTCGTGATGTGGAAAGTAATGCTGACGGAGCTACGACCGGTACATGTATGAGTTTATGTCATGGAGTTTATGGAGGGATACCTGTAGAGTAGCAAAAAAAAAATAATCCAACTGCAATTTCGAGGTACAACGACTGTCCAATCGATCTCCACCTTTCCTCCACGGCGATATAGCAATGCAATAAAAATAAATCCATGAAACCAGTACGTATACCATCGTACCCTAAACAAACGCCAATATCCATTCAGACAGTACTATCCCGTGGATCTTCAATTTGCAGACCTTCGCCTCTTACTCAGAAGGACTCCTTGGATCCCCACTGTTATCAAGAATACCCTTTTCAATCAATTGATTCGGATCAGGTCTTTCCTTGATCTTGTGCTCCAAGTTGTCGGCGAGCATGTGCTTCTCTAGTTCTTTTGCGTGAGCTTGGAGCGCAGGCGCCACATCGGGGCGGACGGGGAGGATATTTCCTGTTTGCAAAGTTAAGATTGTGATCAGAAAGCTAAGATCGGATGAAAGATGGCGTACGATCAACTAGTTCATCGCGCTCGGGACGTTTTTCTAGATGTTTCCGGAGACTATCGGTTGCTTGCTGCCGGGCAAGTTCTGCCTGTGCGGCTTGGAGGCCGCTGATATCGTCCATCAATAAGGGAATTATCATCTGGATAGGGGAAAAAAAAAATAACATACGGAGCAACACTGGTATTCAGCAAAATGTGCCGGTCCTTCAGGTCCTGTAGCTCCGGGCGGGTCTGGAGGTGCTTCTCCAAAGAGTCACGGCGATGCTGATTGGTTGTGGAGTTGAGGGTGGGCGAGATGGGAGTGTCGTCGATTGCGGAAGACATTCTGGCTTTGCTTCTTCTCTCTGCTTCGGATTGATTTGTTGAAGTTGAGATGAGAAGTGAGGTGATCGGGCGATTGATTTGAGCGGTATCGATAACGGTATCACAAACGCGGGGAAGCTGGGTCTATGTATGCTACTCTGTACGCACTACTGCACAGTATGCACAACAGCACTGGTAGATATGATGAAGGAATGTATTTAGAAGTTTGAGCGTAGGGATACCAGTTAATATAAAACGGTCGAGAGGAGTCAAGTGACATTGGCTCGTTTCACATGACGAGTTGCCTGCCTAAGGAAGGGAAGTCGCAGAGTGATGACGTCGAATCAGCGGCCACATTTCTCAGGCTGCCAGGGTCAAGTGATCCAATCACGGTGTGCTTATATAAGAACCTGCTGTTTCTAAGATCATCGAGTAGAATCACACTTATCATACCAGTATCTTCATAAGGGCTACTGCAGCATGATATGAGACAAACGATATGGGCAAACACACACTGCTTCTGACACCTTACGATAGAGTCTCTTATCGCAGCGACTCCAAGAGCTTCTTATCCTACACTGGCCTCAAAAAAGGCTGAACCCCTAGCCCTAGCCCTAGCCCTAATATTCTGTTGGCATAATTTATCACTAGGCTGAACCCGGATAAAGCGCGAGACTCTATTTGACACAAAATTGGGGGTATTTACAGCACCTTTTTGGCACGTTGGTTGACGATCTCTAAACGCACTATTTGGCACCATTTGAACGCTTGATAAGGGCACGTTTTTGAGTATTAGGAACTCATTCATTGGGCATTTGGATACACAGATTGGAATAATCACAGTCAGGAACTTGTATGGCGTTCTCACACATAAAAGGGACAGGAATCGCCCACATAGATAATAGATAGATAGACGATTCTTATAAGCGATTTCCACCCTATATTTTCTCTTTCCCCTTCAGTGCTAGCGGTAAAATCCTCAAATATATTCCCAAAAAAAAGTCAAGCATCACGAAACCAGACCTGGTCAATCCGGAATAGTCAAGAATGCCTGCAAACTTCTTTGACTTGGTAAAAGAGTGTGTACATTGTAGTCACTGCCTTGGAGATCATGAGGCTGAGTCCATGCAGGATCTTTCTGCCATGGCGCAACTTATTTAGCTTCAAAAGTTGGACTCTTTCATCCTGATTGTCGATGCTCTTCTGATCCACTGACAACACAGTGAATCTGGAATAACATCTTGGTTTGAACGAGTGTTATCTTTTTTCAGCGACTTGCATACGGACTAGCCGCTGCCATGATGTCTGAGATCCTAGTCTCGTGGTGTTGTTACCAATCAACCCATTTTGATGGGCGCCACAAGCCTAGCCCGTGCTAAATGTTGTCAGCCTTGTCACGACGTGCTCTTCACAGCGTTTATATCCGAATTCTTATTGCCACTGCTTTGAGATATGCCTGGCCTTAAATACCAATCAATATGAACCGAGCGCATGGCTGAGCATATATTTCTTTCCGACCCATCGCCGGAACTGCCAAAGCATTTCCTGATTTTCTGGTAGCAAACCATAGCTACCGTCGGATTACATGCTTTAACGCTAGCGATCTGACATAATGCAAGAATTCTCCCGTCTCGACTATACGGTCGGATGGATAACAGCAAAACCCATCGAATTGGCTGCGGCAAGGGTGGTTCTTGAGAAAGAGCATAAGCGGTTACCATCCCTTGTGTGTGACCGAAGCATTTACGTTCTGGGAGAAATAGAGAATCTCCAAATTGTTATTACATGCCTAGCGTATGGGGATCAAGGACATATCCCAGCCGCAAGCGCTGCGAGAGATATGCAATCTGCCTTTCCTAACATCAAATCCTGGTTACTTGTCGGTATCGGCGGTGGCGTACCCACAGAAAGAAACAGCATTCGACTGGGCGACGTCGTTGTCAGCATCCCTTCTGACACCGATGGAGGTGTCATTCAATATGACTTTGGAAAAGCCTTGCCGCATGGTGAATTCGAACGAACCGGTGTCCTCGCGAAACCCTCCGAGCGCCTTCGATCAGCAGTAGCTTACTTGATCTCAGAGCATATCCTTGGATCCAGAATTCGTGATATCCTGACAGAAGTACAAAGTAAGACTCCTGCGTTCACGTTTCCAGGTCGCCTAAACGACCGGCTCTACGAGCCTGATTATACGCACCCGACGGCCGCAAGGACATGCCAAACTTGTTCCCAAGACAGATTAGTCCAGAGAACCGCCCGCAAGACGGATGATCCCCAGATATTCTACGGATTGATTGCAACCGGCAATCAAGTGATGCGAGACGCTGTCCGAAGGGATCAACTAGCTCGAATATCAAATATCCTGTGTTTCGAGATGGAAGCCGCTGGACTAATGGATCGCTATTCGTGTCTTGTCATTAGAGGCATTAGCGATTATGCAGACTCGCACAAAAATGATGAGTGGCAACCTTATGCAGCAATTACAGCAGCGGCATATGCTAGGGAGCTCCTTTCGACAATTCCACCTGCGCCGAGCGATCTACCAACTTCAGGCAACAATCGGTCAAACAAAGCCAACCGTACACTAGATCCAAAATCATTGAATGAAACTCTTGATGCAAAAGCGCTGCAGAGGGGTTTGAATGACTATCAGAACTCAATAGTAGACTTGCTCAAGCTACTAGATCTCGATCCGAGTGAGGATGCTCGGCGTGTATATGCAGACATTCTGCGCGTTCATGTAGGACCAACAGGAAGCCCTAAACAAAATAGAGCATTGCATCGGGCAATCATGGAAAAGTATTTAGCGAGTGGGAGTAAAGTAGTGCAGATGCTGAAAACTCCCCAGGAATCACAGATTAGCTCAAATTGAACAATCATCTTTTATCTGCCAATCGATATTCCCGTTGATACGTCCCCCCATGTTAGCCTTGCCGCAGTGCCTGTAGCACAGCAATGATATAAGAAGATATTGATTGGATGAGATGGCTTAGACTTCTCGGGAATAGTAGCTTGCATCTCTGCTCCAGAGTCCCAGGCGAGGCTGCATGATAGTCAGTGTAAATGAGAACTAATCATTCATAATCTTTAGCATTGTGGCGCACATGAAGCGCGACTCAAGATATCATTGACACCAAGCAATGACTTTGTGATGAGAAGGCTGAGGCAAGGCTAAGTCGAAGTTCGTTGCTATGATCAGAATGGTAAGCCTTGCGACCATTCGAATATCGTATTTAATCGCAAAACCCTATGACCTCGAATCTACGTATTTCAAAAGCATAAGTGGATGATTAATTCATTGATTACTTGCTGAACACTTCATATAGCCGACATTGCGGAAATTCCGTCCAAGTTCATTGATCGTCAAGATGGATCGGGAACCTGTCCAACCGGGCGAAATATCTCTGGAAGAACAAACAAATAATAGGACCGAAGGTGATGAGGAAAGCAAAAAAAAAATCTGAATTCATGGTTGTCAGCTCTCGCGGCCTTTCATGGAGTTACGAGAAACTCAAGAAGTTGCTTGTAGCAACCAAAGGAGTCGCCACTTACCCAGTGGTACAATTTTTGAAGGAACAGTAAGTGAAATTTGCACTACTACCAAGAGATACGTGATTGACTGGTATCAGTCTTCAAGGCACGAAGCTCATTTTCGTGGTTGGAGAAAGCGGCTCCGGGAAGACATCTATTTTGAGCGACATCACCGAGCAAGGCTTAGGTGTAGGACATTTGATGGGATCAGGTAAGACAACAGCTAATTAGTTTCTTCCTTTGTTCTCGATTCAAAATTCTGTATTCGCTTGCCTTTCTAGAGGAAATATCTAGTTTATTTGCAGATTTCCACCCTCATCACTTTATCGAATAAGAAAACTAATAAATCTTGTGGAAAAGGTACCATAAAGCATGGAATATGGCCATGCATCATCGAGGAACAGCAATACCTTTTTGTCGATACCCCTGGCTTTGGCGCAGGTGACCTGGATAATAATACTGTCTTTAACGACATCATGAGCTGCCTATTTGCAGTTGGACCATTTGTGACTACAGTGGGCGTGATATTTCTGCATGACATAACCGAATCTCGAATGACCGCGGGTGAAATGATGACACTTCACTGGCTTCAGTGCTTCTGTGGGCCACAATTCTACAAAAGAATCACCATCATAACGTCAAAATGGGACGTGTATACCAAAGCAAGAGACAAGAAACTTGCATTAAGTCGCCTAGAAGAGTTGAATGAAAAATTCTTGAAGCCTATTCTTGAGCCACCTCACGGAATATCAGGAGGTAGACTATACAACAATGGCCTTCTTGACGGAGATAAAAAGAACTGGGAGGAACCACTTGACTGTATTGATGACCAAAAGCAAAGGGCAGAAGCAGTTAGACGGCTCATTCACAACCGATATGGAAACGTCGACGAGGTGTCAGAGCTTCAGATCCGAACTGAGCTTGACTTTGGCTGTCGGCTGCGGGAGACCGAAGCAGCAAAGGTTTTGAATGCTTCTGCAACCAAAACAACAGTTGTAACTCTCCGAAAGAAGGCTATTTTGATGGATTTGGATGCCTCATTTGAGCCAAGTTTGACGACTCTGAAGTGCGATAAAAAGGCCGAGCCCGAACAAGCAACACCCTTTTACGAGAGCCCAATGGAAGAGTTTTTCAAAAAGGGTGATGTTTATGCCTGGTTAGATATTGCCAAACAGGTTGCTGGTTTGTTCATGATAAGGAAAGCGAATGTCTCGGAGAAGGTCACTCGGATGTGGGAAGGCATCAAGGACTGGTGGTTTGGCTCGAGTTCCGGCTGATTCATTTCTTTCCAAGTCGAAGTTGGTTTGTATTAAGTTTTTGTCTATCTGTATCGTTATTTTTGATTCCTCAGGTAATATCTATCGAATTCGCCAAGTGATATCACGTTATTTTACAATATCTCAGGTAACGCAGTATATTGTTCGTTGCTTTGCTTTTGTTTAAGAAACAATTCATGACATCAAGTAGGTGAACAAATCAGTTTTCGTGGTAGCTACATGATATTACCATATCTCTGCCCAATGACTACGTATAAGCTCTACCCTCGACCTGTCTAATACCCTCCACACCGTGAAACCATCCCACACGATCTTTGGTGAACTGTTCAACTCTTGGTTTCAACTTCGTCTCATGTAGGTTGAAATCGTCAACTGTGCCAATACGCAGGATACTTAGTCCTGGGAAAGCCTCGCCACGGCGATACATCAATGTGCCACAATTGGAGCAGAAATAATTCGTCATCTTTTTGCCGGAACCAATTGTCTTTGATTGGCCAAAGGTTTTGAGGTTCTCCTGGCCACGTACATGCTTCAAGTACTGGTCGTCAACGGTGAGGTTGGATGCAAACATTGATGCAGTCAGTTTTCGGCAGTCGGTACAATTGCAAACGAACGTATCGATCAGGCCTGGGCCATGGGTGGGCTTGTGATTGTTAGAATTGGCCATCAATCTGTCGTCAGTCTCAACTCACAAAAACCAGTTGCACTTCACCGCAGAAGCATGTGGCTGTAGCCTCGTCTTCAGTGGACCACCCATCACTAGCTAATCCTGCTAGCGGGATGTAGGGTTTTGATTTATTCGTGATGCCCATTTTGTGCTGCTTGTGCTTGGTAATTTAGTGCCAGTTGTAGCGTGAGAGGTCAAGAACTTTGAAAATCGGAATGGGATGGCATCAAAGCATTTAAATATGTATATCGGAGATTCCGGCCACTATATTATCCTTGTAGGAATGGCTGGATCACTGGCATTCCGAAAGTAAGTGAGTTTGTTTCCAATTCTAGGCTTCACTTCATTCGTTTAATATAGCTGATCTCCGAGGCTCCGCTGTGTATCGATGTCAGGGATTCCGGTACTCCGAATACAGAGTGGTATTTCTATGATCTACATTTCCCCGCGAAAGAACAATAACCCTAATATTATCATCCATCATGACCTTATTTGTTGCACGGACCTGGAATAGAATTGCTGTTGCTACGTGGAATAGCGCGGAAATCATACACAAACCTTTTGTTGTGATTGACGTTCCTGTCACTCAGTCATGCTACTCTGACTTTGCGATTTGCATATCAAAATATGACCATTTTTCCCATTCCAACGGTGATTTATTGTCCTTGCACTGGCACCACGTCTGGCTCTTTAGGCAGGCATGTCACGACTGTGGTTTCCCCAGGAATTTGACCACTTACATTTCACTAATATCTGGCTTTATTCGCTGCTGATATCCCGCGTGTGCAGCTTTGGTTGTCTGAATGGGCATGAATAACGAAGCAAACTTCAATCATATCTGATAGACTTTTTATCCAGAGTTCCGCGACCCTATTGTATCATATAATCAACATTTTACATATCGATCGGGTATATGAGGCCTCCATAGAGATAGTCCATCGTGTCACCGGCAAGGCCACTCACTAACATTCGAATGGTATTGCATTATGACAAAAGAATTTTGAATTATTGTGTCTAAATGCAAACTTCACAAATTCGTCAAGTCTGAAAATGTCGTCTGTGTTTTAATTCCAACATAGAACACCACGATAGCGCATCTTACCACTGTCAAGTGTCTTGGCAGCTGCTTCAATAGCCTCAATAGACATTCTTTCCAGCCGCTGTGGTGGCATCCTGGGTGCGTTCGTTGATGACGGGAACGAACGCTAGAAAAGAGCCAGGCCAGCCATGAACGAGAAGCAGGGGAATAGCGTCTTCAGCCTCGGACCTTTCATGGATAAAATTGATTTTCAGCCCTTCAATAACGGCCGTGTAGCGGTTGAATCTATTGAAAGATTTAGTAGCATGTTCTTCCCTTAGAAAAGCATTATGGGTCAAATGTGAAGACATACTTGTCCATTTCCTCTTGCTCACGATTCCAGTCAAAATGGTTTGCCATTCGGTTTGAAAGCTTTCCAATAGACTCAAGCTGATTCCCGCTGAGGTTCCTGTGTTGATATATACGGGTTGCGCTGGAAGTTTTGTTCCCTTAATCAGGTCGAGCATTCGAGGCGCACCCTCGATGACAGATCTATGTGGAATGGCTGCAATTGATATTCATTTCCCAATGGAACGGGACTTCCCTAGCTGACCTCGTAGAGGCTCTTAGTGACAACTTACTTACTGTACGGCTGTTAGAAAATGAACACTCTAGGGCTAGTAACAAAGCCTCGGCCAATGATGATAACCCTTAGGGTTACAGGTGGGACTTCCTTATCTTAACTCTCTCGAAGCTAAGGTTCTCGACCAACATGTCACCATCTTCAATATCACCGTGCATACGATGGATGCAGACGCTAGTCCAGCTGGTACTCGACCGTATCGCTCCAAGTTAAAGCGGCCTTGTGATCGATGTCGCTCCAGGAAGATAGCTTGCATCCTGCCTGGAAGCGGGCCTTGTCGCAATTGCTGGAATGTCGGCAAATCTTGTACATTTGACAAGCCGCCCAATCCACGGAATCGTGAGATAGTTAACAGACGAGCATCTACAGGACCGACTGACCACTCTTCGTACTTTACGCCAAGTCCTGACAGATCCAGCGAGCATATGAGGTTCAAAAGAACAAATCACGGTAACACTACTGTTCAAAATGATACCAGCGTCTCCCCGAGAGAATATCTTGACCGGTCTAATCATGCCCTACCCACAACAAATAGGAAGCAAGCCAAACCAGCAGCCAGCTTTGGCTCTCTAGATGCCATCAATAATATCAGAGACACTCCAAAAATCCAGCACATTCGCTCTCTTGATCAGTTGAATGCCTCGACTGCACAGCTCTTCGGCACGTCAGCAGAATCGGATCCATGGCTACTGCGACATTGTAAGTACGACGATAATGGCATGCGACATCTCCATGGTATTCATTTTCGAAATGTCGGCGGGGTGCCAGTGGAAGGTCTAGTCCCTGTGCATTTTCTGGTGACCGAAGACTCCCTCCTTGTGCCATCCAAGGAAGCCACATCATGTTCTGCAGAGGTGGATGTACTCAAGATTACGGATGAGCTGAGTGAAATGATTCCGCCTAAATTTGGAGTACGATTGGTCCTGTTGTAAGTATCAAAAAGTCTCACCTAATTTTGCTTGCTTTCGTTTTCTGATCATCGACGCAAGATTCATGAAGTTTGTTTTCCCTGTGATGCCAGTCATCTCTCGGTCTCAGATGGGTTTTATGTCGAAAATCACTGAACAGTCTCTGCAAAATATCCCAGCTCATTTACTGGCAGCACTATATGCATCGGCTTTACCGTTCAAGATTCATGACCCAGAGTTAGTCTTATGCGGAGTCTACGACAACCAAATATGCGATAAACTATGGCGAACAGTGTATCAAATCATCATGCAGGAAATTCACACCCCACACTTGTCTGTTCTCCAAGCTTGTTTGCTGTATCTACAACGCCTACCAGTCGGGAGTCAAAGTGCATTGGCAGACAGTCCATTTCTGTGGTCGTTCCTTGGAACTACAGTAGGTTTGGCATCATCCTTGGGTCTCCATCTTGAGCCTCGACCATGGGGTATTCCGGCGTGGGAGAAACGGCTTCGACGGCGATTGTGGTGGGCTGTCTATAAGGAGGACAAGTGGCGAAGTTTGCTCATCGGTCGCCCGCCGTTTGTTGATCGAGAAGAGTGGGATGTCCAAAGTCTGGATGAAAATGACTTTGTTGTCGACGGCCAAGATGAAAGCCTTGAAAATGGGGCTACATTTAGGTCATTCACGAAATTGGCCATCATCGCAGATGATATTCATCAAACATTCTATACCCTAAGAGCATCTCAAAGGATGTGCGAGGATTTTCGAATCTCTATCAACGCTGCCCGGCCTATCCGCGAAGAGTTGCAGGCGTGGTACGCTTCTCTTCCCGAATCTCTACGCATCAAACAAAAACACGAAAATCACTATCAGGCGCCCCGCATTGAAGGTGTTAGCTCACTACACTTCGCATATCTGATACTCGAGCTATTTGTATATCGCGCTATCTTACGCCCATTAGCCCGATCACCCCCGCCGCCACCGATAGCCGATGACAAATATCCTCAGGATATCTCTTGGCTGCTCGAAGATTTAGGATATGATGGGCAGGGTCTAGATCAGCTTCCTGTTGTGGACTTTTCGGAATTGGGCGATGCTGCAGAGGCGACGCTGAATGCTGCCGAGAAGTGTGCGGGCATTATTGTCAATTTTGTTGGCGCTTTGACACCAGTCGATTTCGACACGTTTTGGTACCCTTGTAAGTTGATTGTTACCCAGGAGGCTCAAGTACTTGTGCTGATTTAAACAGGGACGCGGATATCCTTTGCTACGGTCTCGAACTTCATTCTTCTCCTCCTCATTCAAGCGCCCACATTGCAGCATGCTTCACGAACGAAACATTTACTTGATATCTGGCTACAGAATCTCAGTCGTCAATACAAGAATCATGAGAATTTGATGTCACTGGGTCTGGTACGCCTACGTACTTTGATGGCAGATGGACTGGCGCGTAACTTCATTGTCTCCCCACACTTGGCTGAGGTATTGAACACCGGAACTACAGGACATGGCGAGATGCCAGCAGACAAGACTTGGAACATCCAGCCGTAGCCGATATTCTTTTCAGACAATCAACAGCTATAATACTCATTTCTCGGTCTTGAGAGTGATAGGAACCGAAAACAACCGCCCCCATCCCTTAACTTGACTGCTATCCACCCCACAAAGCTGCAACATCTCCCAAACAACCGTAACAACGGTATCCAACAAAATAATGCCATACTTCTCCTCCCAGCCCGCTCCTCTCTGCGCTGCATACAGATTCGTACAAAATGTCGAAATTGCTTTCACGTCTTGCGCCGCAACCGCAGCAACCATGTCATCCAGCGTAGATTCCGCGACGTCTGCGAAATGTCTGTTTGTAAATAGGCCTAGATGGCGTTCCTTGCTGCAGTCGATCCCGATAGTGGCGTAGGTTTTGATGATGGCTTCTTGAACGTCGTCCTTGTACGGCGTCACCAGGCCCAATTCCTTCTCTCCGAGTACTTGTAATGCGCGGTTGAGCGCAAGCACAGATGTCGTTGATGGTATCCCCGTGGCAGCAGTAATCTCTTCACACAGTTTCTCATCGGCCGCAAACCCGAGCCAGCCGGACGACGTGCCGCTCCAACCGATCATGTCAACGTGCGCATCAGCCAGTAGCTTTGCGGCTTCGATGATCTTTTCGTTTTGGAATTGCGCGAGCGCGTCATTCTCAAGACTGATTTTGAGGACTGTGAAGCGCGAGAAGTGTACGCTGACGTTGGGGAGCTGTGAGATGATGGATTGGGTGAGTGGTTCGAGGCTTGTGTTTGAGGAGGGAGTCAGGATGCCGAGGCGGATTCTTTTGACCATTTTGACTGCTTGGACGTGAGGATGTGTCGAGAGCAATGTCTCAAGGAAACTGCAGAATATGACTCTACTCGGAATCAATAGAGGGGAGACATACGCACGCGTACAGTATACATGATTTCGATCTTATCACAGCCCTAACCCATCCGTATCGGGCTATCGCCCGCACCGATGATAGGCGGCTGATAAGGTCGACGGCGTCCAAGCCGGGGGATGTGGTTTTGACAACATCTGATAGATAGCTATGATAAGAGATATCAACTAGAATCGAGTATAAGAAAGACAGAACTGTCTAGCTAGATATCATGTTAGGGAATTACACTTCTGGCTGAGTATCAGCAACCGGCCGCCCCATCACGATGGCCTCCTCACGCACCCCCCCTTTCACCCACCGAACCCAGCAAATCCTCGACAAACTCAAAGTAAGCAACGACTCAGACAGCAGCGAAGAAAGCGGGCAATTCGGAAAATGGTCCAACAAGGATCTCGACCCATCGCCACCGTCGCAACGGATCTGGTCCGCATGGTCGTTTTTCGCCTTCCAGTTCAGTATTGCGTTTTCGCCAACGACGTATAATGCCGGTGCCAGTTTGTATGCGATTGGGTTGAATTGGTGGACTATTTTTATTGCGTCTAGTATGTTAGCTCACCTGGAGATCTTCAGTGTGAATCCGTGAGATGTCCGGCTGACCGGTGGTTGGCCGTAGTCATCGTTTCGATTATGATTGCTATTCTCCTCTTTCTGAATGCGAGAGGACCTGCGAGATATCATATTGGATATCCAACTCTTATCCGTGCATCGGCCGGCATTTACGGCTCTCTTGTGTTCATTTTCATTCGTGGTGTAAATCTCCCTCTCTCTCTCTCTCTCTCGAGATTTACTCAGAATCAATACTAAAACTCTCAGGTCGTCGCAATCCTATACATGAGTATCCAGACATACTACGCCAGCGAATTCCTCGCCGTCATGTTACGTTGCGTCTTTGGACACCGATGGACTGACTTTCCTAACCGTATGCCTCCAGCCCTCTGAAAATCCTACCTTCACTCACAATTGACGTGAACCAGACCTCCCCGCAAGCGCCGCCATCACCTCCGCCAACCTTCTAGCCTTTGGCCTGCTATGGCTCATCCAGTTCCCATTCGCGTTTGTGCATCCCAGCAAAATGGCAAGAGTCTTCCAGATCAAGTCGGTCATCGCACCTATCGGATTGATAGTAACCATGATATGGGCTCTCGTGCGTCCGCCCCTTATGAATCTCCCTTCTCGCTGAATACTAACATGACCCCTCCGAGGAAAAAAGGCGTCAAGCCACGGCGCAGACTTCAACGGCCTCAGTTCTAAGACTGTTTCCGGTGCCGCCCTCGGCTGGTCATTTATGAAAGCCATCAACTCCATCGTCTCAAATGTCATTCCTCCACTCGTCAACATCGCGGATCTGGCACGCTACGTGCAAAAGCCGCGCGATACCCTTCCCATGCCCATTGGGTTGGTGGTTAGTAAACCGCTCGTCGTGTTTTTGGGCATGGTGATTACTGCTGCGGGATACAAGCAGTTCGGAGAGGCGTACTGGAATCTGTGGGATTTCTACTCCAGTGTTTTGGATCATTACTGGAGTCCGGGAGCCAGGACGCTTGTGTTTCTCGCTGCTGGTATTCAGGTATTTTCATCCGGGACTCTGTACAGATATTGCAATGCTGATGCGATGATTGAAGGCATTCGCAACATTCGTCACAAACTTTACGAGTAACTCGATCCCTGTTGGATGTGATCTGACAGGCTTGTTTCCGAGGCATTTCACCATCGTCCGTGGCCAGGTTCTGTGCTTTATCCTCGCCTGGGTGTGCGGTACGTATCCTCTCTGCCTTGCATCATATAATTTGAAAGAACAACTGATGGACGTGATAATAAGTTCCTTGGAAACTCACCCACTCTGCAACCTCATTCCTTAACTTCCTCGGCTCCTATCTCTGCTTCATCTGTCCCATCGTGGCATGCATGATGTACGTTCCCTCAACCCTTCTCATCTCCTCTCTTGTTATCTGCTAATATTTTAGCAGAGTCGACTACTGGCTCATCCGTAAAGGCAACCTGCACGTCCCCTCCCTGTACAAACCGTCCCACGACTCAATCTACCATTACACCCACGGCTTCAACCCGCGTGCCTTCGTGGCCTGGATCGTCGCAATCGCCCTCGTGCTCCCCGGCGTCGCATCCGTGCTATCACCCGGCTCAATTGGCCCCGCAGCAGTCAAAATCTACAACATGGGATTCCTACTATCCACCATCGTGGCCGGAGTAGTATACTACATCGCTTGTCGTATCTGGCCAGTTGCAATCTACCCAGCAGAAATGGCTGCGAGAGATAAATCGTGGGAGGCGATGGGATACACGGAAGGGTTTTTCGCGGAAGATGAGGTTGTGCCGGAGTATTTGAGGGAGAAAGTTTCTGATGGTAATAATGATGGTAGGATTTATGTCGAGACGAAGGAGGCGGCGTTGGATGATGGGGATGGGCATCCGACGCGGTGGGTTTGATAACTAACATCTGAGATAAATTAGTGGATGACAGAACGTTTACATAATATCATCATGCATAGAAATAATATTTGTTTATCCTACAGGCAAATTAGATTCAGTTTGGATGTCTGCTATGCATAGCCAATAAAACGAGCCATCTATCGACCAGCAACACAAAATCGAAACACAGATCAACGCAGCAAAAATTGAAGAAAGAAAGCAAAATAACCAGACTTGTCACACTTTAGATATGTAGTATCACATCCAATGAACCCTTCACATCGCGAGACGGTACGAGTCCTGTATCAGCCTCGAGGTAATAATCGACCCAAGTCAATCATAGAATCAAAATGATTCGGGCCGACGCCCGTTTTTTTGTAGTTTAAATGTTTTTCAATGCCAATCAACTTGTAGCATGTCTTTTGTTGCCGGGTTATCCGTTTTCAAATCGAATGTGACTAAATCAGTGCGGCCATCTGATGAGAGGCAACGGACGAGAAAGTAGAGAACCCGGTCAAGAAGACAATGCCACCGTATACCAAGCCTAGAGGAACGAATCCCCAAGTATATTCAAGCACGGGACAGTAGCCTCAAATCTTGGAAGATAAGAAAGTTCCGAATTCAGGAAGTTTTTCGATTCCAGCAAGTAGATTTAGGTACCAATCCGCACCTAGGAAGACGGTCAAGTCCATCGTGTATCGATTGCAGTGGAAACAGAATCCCGATTTCGTGATAATGGAGAGAGATAGATTCTAGGATTTCAAGTGAAACCCGTGCTTTAATCTTTAAGGAACCCATAACTTTCCTTGTCCACGTCCACCGCGAGTGGAGGTGTTTGCTCGAGTGCTTCCGGCACCGCGCTGACGACGACGGCTACTGCTGCCGTTACCACCATTGGCCTGACCATGATTGTGCTCATCGCCATTGCGCCTAGAAGCAGCTGCCAAACCACGAGAAGCCCCGGACTGAGAACTGAGGTCCAAAGCAGGCTGCTTAACAACCGTCGTCGCGCCAATCGAACGGCTAAAGGAATCTGGATCGATAGGCTGCGATGGCACTTCAACGGTAGTGTCAGCCTGCGCAATAGCTGCAGCGGTAGCTGCTCGAGTCTTGCGACCATTTGCGCCTCGGCTTCCACTGCCACGGCCTGCACCTTTTCCTCGACCGCCGCGAGGAACGAATACTAGCTCATCCTCCTCGCTGTCGTTCTCGTACGAGAAAAGCGGCTTTGGCGATGGAGCGACATGTTGCGTCTTTTCGGCATACTTCACGCGGTTCTTGAATTCTTTCTCTTCGTACTGAATAGCCGTTCGAAGCTGATGAATATTCTTGGTCATGATTCCGAATTTCTGGGCCCAAACCTGAGTGTCGCGATCGTTGCTGATGAGTGTGAGGTTTTGCGGGACGCCGATAGAGCCCTCGTCGTGATGTAGACGCCATAACAACGCACTTAACAATGGTCGCAGTGCTGCAGGAGTTGGCGGTGTGTTTGAAGATGTTGAAGTCGAACGATTGTGGCCACGCTTGGCATTTCCATTCGCATACTCCGGGCTGGTTTGAGAGCTACGGGACGATGCTCGCGATCCTTCGTCGCTCTGAGTGCCGACCGAAGGGATCGAGACAGAAGACCTGATGTCGTTCTGAGCACCAACCGCAGCCGGTCCCTTGAAGTTTAGCTTGCTCAACAGCATCTGCGATAAATCACTCGGCAATCCGGGTAATCCAGGTCCCTTTTGTTCGGGTGCCGACTTTGCTGAAATACCATTCACTTTCGCATTCTCAGTCTTGGGTGTGGTAATATCGGCAATATCGCCTTCTGTCGGTGCGGCGTATTCGTCAACCTCTTCTTCAAACTCCGGAAGAAAAAACTGCTCCGCATCTGCCCAGTTGTCATATTGCTCCATAGGTCCCTGGAGCACAACCCGATCCGCTGGTATGCTGTCTTTGCCGGAGGTGACACGATCGAGAAAACGGACGGCTTCGCGAGAGTTTATAGCGACCTGAGAACCACCACGCTTGGGTTCCTGAAGACGTTCGAGAGCTGCAAATAATCAGTATGTTAGCCAATATCGCAAGCCGGGCGGTGATGACTGCCGGGGATGTCGGTCGGCCTACTGTATAGCGGAACAAACAGTGTGATTGCCCCGTTGGAAGCCCAGCGCTTGATCTCGCTGACGTTGGTGGTTAGGACAGTGTCGTCCACAGCACAGTGGAACACTTTTCGAGCCGCCGACATGTTGCCGAGAGTTTCGCCCAATGGGGGATTCGGCAGAAAACGGCAGAGGAAAGAGAGCGGACCCTAAAGGGGGTAGTAGATGTAGTTCAAAGTGAAGACTAGTTATCGATCAGTCAATAGACGCTCAGTCAACAACGCTTCGCCTGTGCTGACTCTCTACGAGCAATGTGGGGGGTGAGTTGGTGTATGGCGCAAGGAAGAAAGACAGATGAGAGAGAGAACTCACAGTTGAAACAAGACTTGATGTTAGCCAGCATTGTATCATCGAATGCCTCGTTCATGGCATGGACAGTGTTGGGTGCATTTGAAGAGAGCCTGTTGGTCGGGGACAAGAGCAAAGAGGGCGAGAGAGGCCGCAGACGTTGGACTTGAAAGGCCCGAAACAACAGGCCAAGACCAGGCACCCGCCGGCCAATCATGTCTGGTTTCTGCCTTTGCGACTGATGCCTTTAAATTTGAACTACTACAGCCTACGAATTGAATGTGCTCGGATTTTTGTGTCATTTTCGCTATTAGCAGAGTCTTAAATCAAGTTGGAAGCGATTTTTCGACAACTGACATCACGCGCGTGGCTAATTGGTGCAGGCTTCCTGCAGTTTTCACCGCGGCTTCATTTAAGAAATACAAGTGCTGGGTTTTCGAACCTCTGATACGAACTCATTCACATGTGAAATGAGCGAAGAAGTAATCGCGGGGGAATACTGAAACTTTTGCTGAAGTGGCTGAGATATATATTCATGGGGAGCTATATCACGTCGAGAGCTTCTTGATCAGACCGCTGTCTTCCGTCACCCGTTGAGCCCACTCACTAGACATTCGAATTCAGCAATTGCACACATCAAGAAAGAGGAAAACTTACGTCCAGCTTCCATCATACAACCGTCGCTTCGCCGGATCACCAAACTCGGCAACAGTAAGCGCAGCCTCAATGACCGCCGCAGTCACTCCAGAGCCACAAGAAGTAATAATGGTCTTTGATGGATCGACACCCTTGGACTCAAACACCTTGCGCAGTTCTTCCGGAGACAAAAATGCTTTGGTTTTGGGGTCAAGAAGTTCACCAAACGGCACGCTCTTGGAACCAGGCATATGACCGGAGGACAACCCAGCACGAGGCTCAGGAGATTCACCCGACCAGCGGCCATACGGTCTCGCATCCAAGATCTCAACCTCATCAGCCCCCTCTTTACCGTAATCCTTTGCGATCTCCTTCATTTCGGGAAAATGCACTACTCGATCGACGTCATAAGACGGAATTGGGTAATTTGTTTTGGTAAACGGTTTGGCATCCCCCGACTCCGTAGGCAAGCCCTGCTCCACCCACAGTTTGAAGTTGTTAAGCACGTGCACGTTAGGATGACCAAAGAAACGTAGCGTCCAGCCGACACGCGGTGCACTGAGGATGCCCTGCTCGGCCGTATCGTAAACAACAACTTCGTCATCACGGTGAATACCTAGTTCGCTCATTGCTTCGGCGAATCGCTCCTTAGTGGGAAGCATGTGAGGATAAGGTGAGTCCTCGTCTTTGACGCCATCGATATCAAAGAATCGTGAATGCGGGATGTGGCTTTTGCGGAATGCTTGAATGCCTGTACGGCCCTCGGGGTCGTTTGGCATGAACCATGCTGCGCAGAGGGGGACGACTCTAGGCGCGGTGGAAATCTCGCTGGAGGGGTAGTGTTTCAAAGCGCTGTTGAGTTCTTGGGGTGTAACTAGATAGGACGAGAAGGAGTTGAACCTCTGCTGGGTCTGGGTCATGGTGGCTTGCTGACGGGGGAGACGTGTGAAGAGAGAGGGGCGCAACGAAGACCGAACGGCTGTCCAAGTCATGGTCACAGAAAGATGAGTTACATGCCAAACAATTTGATCAGCCTCTCGTGAGGATGAATAGCGTGATGGCGCGATGTGGAGTCGCTGTTGTATTTGTCAGGACGAGTGCAACGTCTGGAGGGACTCGAGGGAGAAAGAGGACGACCGGAGAGTTGGGGAAGCTCCGAGCTCGGGCTGCCGCTTATCAGATAGCTACCACTGTTCTGGGCTTAGTGCGACATGTCTCTGTTTATTCTTTGATTCTTTTACCCAGCAACACCCCACCAGCACAACACAACGCACTCTACTCCTCGCGCACCAGTCTGCTACAACATGAAGGTCACAATCAAAGAATGGAACGCCGTGGCATCCTGGCGCTGGGACATGCCCGAAGACGAGGTGTGCGGTATCTGCCGCGTCCAGTTCGACGGGACTTGTCCAACCTGCAAATTCCCCGGCGATGACTGCGCGCTGTGTATGTTCTCTCCGCAATTAACAAAACGCAGTACTAAATCGATATCAGTAATCGGGACATGCGGTCATTCCTTCCACATGGTACGTTCGACAGTAGTCGCCTCGAGCTACCAACCGGCTAACCTTGTCCAGCACTGTCTTCTTACGTGGATTGCTCAAGAATCCTCGAAAGGACTTTGTCCCATGTGCCGTCAGAGTAAGTCATGGGGCTGAACTCGGAATGTACAAGACTGATTTTTTTTTTTTTTTTTTTTTCAGAATTCGAATGGAAAAAGAACAACGAGGAGTCGCAAGACCCCGATCAACCTGCCGGGCCTGCCTCGTAGGCTATATATATCCGTTGCTATTGCATTGGTTGGAGTTTTAACAATTTTGATACCCTTTGTCGGCGTTCGGGATGAAACGAAATATACTTCCGTGAATTAAATAGGTTTCTTTTCACTGTCAAGTTACATACAAACTAAGATGTCTATTAGAAAGTCGATATGGTGGAAGCAAATTTCGTCAATTGATTCTGGTGATGTACGTAGTAGAACATCGCGTGAAGCTAAGCTAAAGTGGATCCTTGTTTGCGCCTTGTTCACTGACCTCAACCTTCTTCCTCCACATATGTACCTCCAAGCTTCGACTCGATCAACCATCACAAACATGTAGCCGTCATCTATTCTTCTCTCGTGCCTCTAACTTACCTAGGTACTCATTATTCTGGAGATGTCGTCCTTGCCTAAACAAAATTTCGTCCAGCCGTCCTCTTCATCTAGACAATCTCCCTTCCGCGCCGCAAACACCACCAGCGCGAGCCCATCCACCGCAACATCAAGGCCGCGACCCATCGCCCCTTCGTCCGAACACAACAAGCGCAGCGATGCATGTTACACCCAGCTAGGTGAGAGTCCGCAACAACACGATGACCACCAACCCGCCCCCGAGCGCCCCTTCGAAGACGTCGAAGCAGGCTACAACAACGACGACCACGACAACAGACCAAAACCAACACCAGCAAACTTCAAACCTTTCTTTACACTAATCGAAGACGCAAACTCTGCCGACTATCATCATCCAACCGTGCACTACATCTTCTCCGACGATGACGCGGAACTAATGACCGAAGCGTCACTGCGAGTCCTCGAAGCAGGGCTGCACGATGCGACATCCCCTCCTCCGCGCAACGATTCGGAAGAAAGATTAGACTCTCCGGATCAGCAATCGTCACATAGACCTGAGAATGACAGACCATCCCTTTTACCGCCACCAATACCAGGCGTCAAGGAGCGGTTCATCGTTTTAGACGTTGAGCAATCAGCCACCGCAATCGGAAACCCGTCTTCTGCGCCCGACGCGCTCCTGGCCGGTACGTCGGCGGGGACAGGGACAACCGTCGTATCATCCTCGCCCGCTCAGAGACAGCAACAACAGCCATATGGATACCGCATTGTCTCCGCACACAGCCTCACGCCGGATTGGCAAGTCCTCGATGCATCACTTAGTCCAGCACCAACGTTCGACACTCCCACCGGTGATCAGGCGAGTGTGACCAACACGCTCATGCTCCGCATCGAAGGCACGGGCGGCTATGCGCGCGACATACCCGTCGGAAAGGACAAGGAGGGACCACAGACGCTGGAAGAAATGATGGAGCAGTTTGATAAGCGCATGGCGGAGCTGAGGAGGGTTATTGACACGAGTGTTGATTATTCGCCGTTGGGGGCCACTGCGCCTGCGCCTGCACCGCCGGGAGATGATGATGTTTCTCGTGCTGAGGAAGTAAGACATGAGGAGGCTGGTGAAGAAGCTGTTGCGAACGATTAGAGACCATCTGTATGATTACGATATGAAGAAGCTGATGACTAGTTATGCTTATAAGCGGAATACTTGCTTAAAGATACGATCTCTTGCAATTAATGAATAGAACCTGATTAGTTATGATTAACATGCCACTCCACCTCCAAGCAATACGCCATATACAAACAAATAGAAAGTCAAGCGAATGGTACAAACAAAAACGCACGGGGTATCTATCAGATATGATCCAAAACCAAACACGCACAAAAACTCTAACCAATGGACGGTCTATTGCGCAACCGTCTTCCAATACCCGCATCAAGAGGGGCATTCTCCCTCCCATCCAGTGCAATCCCAGGTGGCGCGCGGCGCATCAAAGCCTTTTGGGGAAGCTTACTCTCCGAAGCAGCCTGTCGTTTTTTAAGAGGTGGCTCAGCCGGGTCCTCCAAAACATCGATGATTGATTTCGAAAAATCGCGCTCCGGGGAACTAGAGTTGAGTTGTTTCGCGGCGACGTTTAAGTCGACCTCCCTAAGACCCGTGTTGGATGATGTGATGATTGTTGAGGTGGTAATGGTAGGTTCGCCTACCTCGTCCTCGGCGTCATTGTAGACCCGTGTTTTCATCGGTGAGCCCATACGATGTTTGATTGGTGATTTTAGGCCTGGGTCTAGGTTTTCCTCTTCAAGGGGTGTAAGTATAGGCTGGGTGGTTTGCTTTAGCTTGTCGAGCAAGGCGCTGTGGGAACCTGTTCGGGGTAATGTCCTGGGATATTCGTAAGAAGTCCTGGGTGGAGTGGTTCCTGTTGGCTTGTATTCAGTCATTGGAGCATTTTGGATGTTATTTCGGAGCTCGACCAGCGGCTGTCGAACTTCATCGACGAAGGGAGTAACAGCCTGCTTGAGGCTGTCCTCTTTCTCGGTAACAGTCTCCTGGAACGCATGAAATTGGGTGTTCATGCTACCGAGTCCTTCTTCTAGTGACGCAAAGGAGTCCTTGATATTCCTTGTCAGGCCTTCTAGGTTAGCCATACGAGATTCGTGATGAGAGCCATTCTGAGATCTGGCTCTAGATACAAAGTCATCCAAGGCTTCCATCTGTACGGCCATCTGCTGCACTTGCTCATCAACGATGCGAATGGTTTCTTGGTGAACTGCTTCGGTGGACTTTTGGATGGATTCATTGCGTTGCTCGAAGAACTGATGAATCGTGAGTAACTTCTCGTGATTATGATTCTTTCGAAACTTACCTCCCAATCCTCCTGCATACGCCCCTTAATAGCATCTCTAGAACCAATGACATCTTCAATCAGCTGAGTTTCCCTGTCAACCCACTTCTCCATCCCTTCTTGGTATTTATCGGTAGCTTTTTGCAAGCTATCACCAGAAGACTTTAGATCCGACGTAACATTGTCCACTCGTCCCTTGAGACGTGAGGCCTGTTTCTGACTGGAGGCTTCAATCAGCAAGCTAATCTGAGAAAGCAAATCGGCGCGGTCGGTCTCGGCGGCTTGTCTTTCTTCTTCCAACGCTTCCTCGAGATCAGTAGCAGCCGAGTGGTTCCCTTGTATAGCTTCTCGGTTGGCTTCAAGTAGTTGCGCACGAAGTTCTTCGATTTCCGCCTTCTGCGACTCAATATGCCTTGTAATATTTTCGAACATTGCCTTAAAATCCCGACCTAGGGTGCTATAAGAGGAATGAAGCTACAAAAGTCAGCGAAGAGTCCGTCAAACGAGATATGTTTGACAAACCTGTGTATGAAAGTCGGTCATTTCATCAATGACTTCCTTTGATATCCGCTCTGCGGCCGCTGACAGACCATTCAATCCCTGTCCAACCTTTCCCTTGACATCCTCTCGAAGCACCTTGATCTCCTCGAGAACATCGTTCATCTCATCATGAGCTTCGGTGAATTGCTCCTTCAGTTCGTTCTCCGTCTCCGTAAGAAAAGATCGAGACGTATTGATCTGTGAGTTACCAGTCATGACTGTTTGCAACTCCGTCGTGATGAATTCCACAATCTTAGTAGACAGGCCCTGAACAAGAGCCGAGTGCTCGGATTCGAAGATCTCAACCCTGTCTTCAATCAATTTGGTAACATCAACAACGTCTTCGGTAGATGCTTCCCAAGTATCACGGTTGAGGCTGTGGAGATCCGACTTGCGATGCAATTTTTGGTGAAGCCCATTGACATGTTCAACTGTTTGATCCAACTTGGACAGCAGCTCACTACCGATGCCATAAAGCTTCTCTTCGGTCTGTTCATGTGCTTTGCGGATTAATTCCTCTTGGTCCAATAGCTTCTTGGTATTTCCAAGAACAATCTCGGTCTGCTCCAACACATCATTTGTCTCATTCAACGCGGCGCGTGTTTCCTCACTGTCTTTTTTAAGGTTGTTGAAATTGCTCGTTAGCGCAAACAGCTCCTCTGTCTTGTGTTTCAGGCTCGCTTCTTTGCTTTCAATCTTCGCTCGCTGTTCCTCGTTGATGATTCTGCGTGATTCACTCTCGATCTTCATTTCTTCGTAGGCTTCTGCTGAGAGATAAACTCCGTTGCGATGCCGTGTTGCAATCAGATCGCTTTTCAGCTGTTCAATCTCCATGGTATATTCGCGTAGTAGGGTTTTCTTCGGCAATGTAGAGTTGATCTGCGGTTTGTTGCGAATGTTCTTTGCCCGGAAAGCATAGTCGAGAGTGGAGATTGTCTCCTCCAAATTGCTTCGCGCTGGCGAAACCGTTGCAATAATGCACGTTTTTGTCTGACCTCCTAACGAATCTTGGAGCAAGCGCGTGAGTTTGGACTCGCGGTACGGAATATGCGAGCTCTTGTCGACCAACGCGTTGATGACTCTTCCAAGTGTCAGAAGACTCTTATTAATCAAACCAGCCTCAGCCGCACGTTTGTTGTCTGCTCCGCTCCTTTGAATGTTTTCACTACCAGCCAAATCGACCAAGTTCAACTTTCCTGTGCTGATATACTCTTCGCCAGCCTCCGTAGTCCGCTTGACGCTTGTGGTCACTGTGAAAATAGTATGACTTCGAGAACTGAGATCGTTGCATTTCGTCGCAGCTACCTGGCGTTTATAGCTTCCGCCTCGAAGTAGTTTAATTCCGGCAGTAGCAGAGTGGATGAAATGCTCTTCCATGCCTTGTACTAAAGTGGTGCTGTTGTGACCTCTCTTCGATTCGTTCTCATAAATCTTGAGGTTGGCTTTATCATCAGGCGAAAGCAAGTCTCGTAGCTCCTCATTATACAATTCAATGAACGAGCACTTGACTGTACTCTCTCTGTCTTCGAGCTTGGTGAAAAGCGAGTATAGGACACGTGGAATGATACCCGCATTCTCTGAAAGTATACCCAAAGTATCGGTCATGTCTCCTGACATTGTGTATGTTTTTCCCGTACCGGTCTGACCGTAGGCAAAGATTGTACAGTTATATCCGGATAACATCTTTGAAAGAGAAAATTAGTATCATCACAGACAATCATTTGAATGAGACATACCTCGTTCAATATAGGTGTGACAACATCGTCGAAGAGTGTGGTCTGATCAGCGGCCGGGGAAAACACTTTATCAAAGTGGTATGCTTTGTTGCTTAGAGCATTCGGGCCCATTGAAAGCTCGACACCATTTGTACCTTCTGTCGACACCACAACCGCGCTGTTTTCTTGAATTTCCCGGTCATTACGACCGCGACAGCGAACCACAACGTGTATGCTAGTATCTTCGCCACCAGTTGGTTCATACTCGCGTTCTTTTCGTTTGGCGCCTGCGATCGACTGCACGCTTGGTGATCTCTGTAGGCGCATGATATTTGTCGTTGTGGGTTTCAAGGCCACTGCTGGAGACTGCGATCTTTCGGTCGCAGACGCAGCTATACGTCTAGTAGGCTGTCGCAACGTTGGCTTCCTGGTGGCCGCCCCGGTGGCAGGCCGTGTATGAGGAGCCGGCATGGTTTTGCCAGTGAGATATCAGTCGGAGTAGGAGTCCAATGTATGCTATTCTCTAAGATACACACATGAATTTCGGCCGGAAATATTTTAGGCAATCAATGGCGGGGAGGCGGAATTGTCGTGTGTCGCGTAGTTATGCTGAATAGGCATGCGGGAATAGTTCGCAGCAACCCGGGTTTGTTTAGACTGTCCATGAACAGGGCAAAACATAAACAAACCCCCAAAGTGGTTAGTGTGCGGAAGACTCTGCCTTAGTGCCTCACTGCCTTGGTGCCTCGCGTGCCAAGACGCCAAGCCTGCATGCTTCTTATCGGTGTCGGCGGTGCTGATAAGCTGGCAGAATGGGTGTCCGGCGTCATCGGTCAGCGGGGACCTTCACATGATCCAAGCTGTGACTTGCCGTTGAACATTGCACTTATCCCTCATTTTGATAACTGTCTGAACTACCGTCTCTATCTAGAATATCTGATAGCTGGATATTGCTTTATTTTGGGGAAGCTTCGTTAATACCTGCCCACTGGCCATGAACCCCGAGTGGTGATCGCGCCGCAATGTCAACTGCTAGCGCGCCAGGAGCAATGCAGGTGTTTCCGGGCAAAGGCCTTGGTAATCTGAGTGAGCTAGATGTTCTCACTGCCTCCGTTCTCTTAAGTGGCTCGCTAATTTGGAGTCGAAACAGCATTGGGAAGCTCTCTTCATAATGTATTGAGTCGCATCAAGTCGCGTCCTCAAACATACCCCGCCATCGACCTCGCATATTCCTCGACAGAACCACTTATAGAGCCCGTTGTGCTCAATCTTCCTAAAAATGGGCTGAGACTAAGATTTGACGGACCCGATCAACGATTGCGACTGGTTGAGGTTCTCGATTTTTCCAAAGCTCCCCTTGTATATAAGAACCACGAAGTCGTGAAGATTCCGAAACCGCAAGAGCAACCTTTGCCTACCGGACCCAGCTTTCGTCATGTATACAATCGGCTTTTCGGGCCTTCTTATCCCGGTGAATATATTCCGCCAGCAGATGGCTCTCCTTTCGGCACTTATGTTTTGTCATATCCGGGAGTGGCATTCTCCTTCCCGCTACAAGACTCGGCCTGGTCCAATAACTGTGATTTTGTGGCCCTCCTTTCGTCCTCTGCAGCATCTCCAGCCACTTCGATGGCCATCTTTCAAGGTGCATCATGGTCTGAAGCTCGAAACAAATTGTTTACTGCCTCGCCTCAGCTACCGCGTTCTCCGGCGCTGATCGGAAAGGGCAAGGAAGCGGTTCCGGATGAGATCGAGGAAATCAGGGTCCTGGGAGCGGGAAGGATAGAGCTTCTACGGAGATCCAGTCCTTCGCTTGTTATAAATCTTTCCGAGACAACGCCCCAAGACTTAATCGCGGAACTTGGACCGCCTGATGCAATATATCGTAAGAATGACCGCAGGATATCCATACATAATGCTCGGGGCGTGAATCAACCACGTTTGCTAAGTCCATCTTCCGGTCGTGGCCTTGATACACCAGATACAGACCACTCTTCGAACAATAGTCCGGAAGACTCTGATGATGAGGCCTTTTCAAGCTCCAAGGCCGATCCCTCATCTCTTCCTTCAGAATGCTTCTTTAACTACTTCCATCATGGATTCGACGCCTTTATATCTTATCCCACGCCTTCGGGCCCGGCATTGCCAGGCTCGGAGTTATCAGACACACCACCTCCCGCCACATCTTCTCTACTTACCGTCACCAAGCTCGTCGTTCATGGCAATGTTCCAGGCTCATATCCATTTAACCGTTATCGGCGAAGCCGTTGGAAAATTCTTCTCGATGATAGTGGCAGAGAAGTTCTAACGTCAGAAACGCATTATGATGAAGTAGCGGAACGACTTCAAACCGTTTGGAAAGGATCCTATGCATCATCTTCAGAGGAAACAGCTCTCCAAAGAGGCATGGTCCTGAACAGAGGCTGGGGTGATAGTCCTGAAAGCAGCGTAGAGTTCCTTGGAGGATGGGAAGAAAGTGTCGGGGTTAAACACAGAGCAGCCTCTTCAGGCCCCGACAGTGGACAGGGTCTAGGAAATACAGAGCTCTACGGCTTCCCGGGTCTTCTTTTCGAGGTGTTGAAGAACGGCGCGGTCAGCTCCATGACAATATATTGAAACATGCTGAGTGGTATCATTTTGGGTGTAATTGCTTCTGGTGAATTTGGACAGGAGTTATGATGCATCTTTTAATTTTATATTTACAATATTATTCCCCAATCAGACTCTTAAAAAGACTGGATTTTGACCTCTAGCCTGTACTCGCTTATAACCGGCTCATATCAATAATACCCACGACATATAGTCTCTTAGTCCACGAGCTTTTAAGTAGGTGCTCATTCTGGCGTACATATCCAAGCCACTGTCTCTGTTCGCCCTTCCTCTTTTTCCAAAAGCTCCGAGCCCCAGCCACTAGCAATATACTAAACGCTAGAGCATCTCAATACCTAATATGATATCACCACATCTGTTAGTGAAGAGATTCGCCGGAGCAAATCCATTTCGTCCGAAAGTGTTCAAGACGGGTACGGTAAGCGGCTGAGTCTCCCCTAATATCTCTCCGAAATCCACGGACAACGGGTAGAATTTGCTCCATGATATCGCTTACTTATCTTAGATTTAGATCGCGTCAATAAAAATAAAATATCTCTTGTGTATAATGAAGATGAACAATCAAAAGACTTTACGCTATCAAGCTGGATCGGAAGAACTTCGGTGACTTTCTTGAAGTAAGTTTAGCCATGCAATACCAGTCACTGACCAAAGTAGTAGACTATATAAATTGACGATTATGTGTCGAATATGAAGATGGATATGTTTCAATTGAATGCCGATTCATCTGAGCGAAGCAGCAGAAGATAAGACAAGCACTATGTCTGCCAAATACCAAGCCTGGCGAGTCTACCCTAAGGCGTCTACCCACGACGAAAAATCCGTAGAAATCCTGGACAATCTCGCTCTAGAAGAAGTTGAAAAGCCCATCCCAGGCCATGGACAGATCCTCGTGCGTATCCATGCAGCAGCACTAAACTTCCGTGACCTGCTCATTACAGCCTTCTCGCCCAAATATCCCGTCCCAAGCATACCCGGTTTATCTCCTTGCTCTGATGGAGCAGGCTCCATAGAAGCTTTGGGTCCAAGCAAGAACAACAATTGGAAAATCGGCGATGAGGTTATATTTCGAGTCACTAATTCATGGGATGATGGCGACGTATCCAATTTCAAGGGCAATGGATTAGGGAGTGGAGATATTCACGGGACTTTGAGTCAGTATCTACTACTCGATGAATCATGGTTAGTCAGGAAGCCCGCCCATCTTACATGGGGGCAAGCTGCCAGCATTGCTGGTGCTGGCGGAACCGCTATTCAAGCTCTGTTTCACAACGGCATATCCAACGGTCTGGACCTCTCTGGAAAGACAATCTTGACACAGGGCACTGGTGGTTCATCCATGTTCTGCGCGCAGTTTGCTGTGGCAGCTGGGGCTCGAGTCATTGGCACAACCAGTTCAGACCCAAAATCTGAACTACTCAAAAGTCTCGGTGTGCATGAAGTAGTGAACTACAAAACTCACCCGTCATGGGCCGACGACGTTGTGAGACTTACAGATGGCAAAGGCGTAGATCTCGTCATTGACGTGGGCGGATCCACGACTTTTGAGCAGAGCCTCAAAGCTGCTCGTTTTGGGGGAACGGTGGCTGCGGTAGGATTCTTGACGGAGCCTCGGCCGTCTGATCCTGGCTTGGTACATGCGATCATATTCGGTGCGAAGACGAGTGAGTGCATGCGTATTTATGTAACTATCCATATATGGTGCTGATTGAATTTTTTAGTACGAGGCCAAATGGCTGCTAGCTTGGAGATGTACCATGAGCTGGTAGAGTTGATGGAAAAGCATAGGATTGTGCCTGTCGTAGGGCAAGTGTTTGAGTGGACAGAAGCTAAGGATGCATTCGAAGCATTGATGAGACAGTCTTTTCCAGGCAAAATTGTTATAAAAGTAGTGTAGGGCAGCCATCCTTCAGCTAGAAATCTATAATGGTTTGATCAATGATTCATTAAGTGTCGACGTACATTTTAGAACGCTGTGCCAATCAGCTAGAGATGTTGACCTTGCATGATTGTTTAGCCAAGTGACTAGCTCTCCAAGTCCCGATAGCTCCAAAGCCATCCAGCAGCATGTCCGCCAGTGCTTCGATGAAGATAAAAGATACTGGAAGAGAAACAAGAGAAGAGAAAGAGACAGGAGGTGATTGTGGACACCTCAGGTGTCTACTCGGCGACTCAGGAGTGGGTCTCAATGGATCTCTCCCATTGGCCGTTGTAGTAAACATCCGATCAAAATAATTTCAGACTCCGAGCAATATGGCCAACCACAACAAAAGCCACTTGACCAATTCAACATCCAGGCGCACATGTCTACCGTCACCACAGAGGCGGTAGACCAAGTAGCATGACATGACGCGCTCCTGGACTTCCACGCTCAAGCTCCCTCGCTCGACGTTTCCCGCACGAGTCCCCGTCGCAGACCAGACGAAGTATTTGCGACGATGTTCTGACGAGCTGTACGCCTGGCAGCGCGAAAACCGACCTGCCAGCGACACTTTCGTACTCCACGATGGCCCGCCGTACGCAAATGGCGAATTACACGTGGGTCATGCCCTCAACAAAATCCTGAAAGACATCATCAACCGGACACAATTAAGTCGAGGAAAGCGGATACACTACGTTCCGGGATGGGATTGCCATGGTTTGCCAATTGAGTTGAAGGCGCTTCAAGCTCAACAGAAAGATGGACATGATTTCAGTAAAGGTCCGGGGACCGCAGCGACGATCCGCAAAGCTGCACGGAAACTAGCGGAGAAGACGGTTAAGGAACAAATGCGTGGGTTTCAGGCATGGGGTGTGATGGCAGATTGGGAAGGGCACTACAAGACATTGGACAAGAGATTTGAAATGAAACAATTGGGTATCTTCAGAGAGATGGTCGAGAAAGGCTTGATTTATCGACGATTCAAGCCTGTTTACTGGTCTCCGTCCACGGGAACCGCATTGGCCGAGGCTGAATTGGAGTACAACGAGAATCACG
Organism: Talaromyces ruber; assembly: GCA_022813215.1. NCBI lineage: Eukaryota > Fungi > Ascomycota > Eurotiomycetes > Eurotiales > Trichocomaceae > Talaromyces > Talaromyces ruber. Next base: position 256,593 of record JAKLMW010000012.1, on the reverse strand, counting down.
TCTCGACTGCTGCGCTTGTCAGATTTCCGCTGGTCAAGGTGCCAGAACAGATTAGGAATAACCCATTGATTAATACCGAATCATTAAGTGCTGTTATTTGGACTACAACGCCATGGACACTCCCCGCTAATGCAGCGATTGCCGTGAGCGAATCACTAAACTATTTGATCGTCAAATCAAGCAGCCATGGACAACTACTTATAGCGGATTCCAGATTGAGCTATTTTCAAGACATGTTAAAAGAGGAACTTCAAGTCCTAGTTTCTTCCATTCAAGGATCCGAGCTGTGCCAGGGAACGACTTATAGACCACTGTTTCCCAGAGAAGGAAGCGAAGAACAGCCTGTCATCGCTGCTGATTTTGTGACTGCCGATTCCGGATCCGGCTTGGTCCATTGCGCGCCGGGCCATGGTATGGATGATTATGATGTATGCCTTGCGCAGGGCATCCAGGTTTTTGCGCCTGTTAATGATGAGGGCCGATTTACGGACGAAGCGATGCCCCACGATCCGTCCTATCTGTCAGGTAAAAGCGTGCTAGATGAGGGAAATGCCTTAGTCTTGCAATACGTGCAATCTACAAATCAGCTTCTCAATCAACACAAATACGAGCACAAGTATCCATACGACTGGCGGTCGAAAAAGCCCATCATCATCCGTGCTACTGAACAATGGTTCACCGATGTAGCCAATATCCGAGAATTTGCTTTGGCATCGCTAGAGGAAGTGAATTTTGTTCCAGCAACGGGTAGACAACGGTTAAAGAACTTTGTGCAGAATCGCACCGAGTGGTGTATCTCACGGCAACGCGCTTGGGGTGTCCCCATTCCAGCTTTGTATGACAAGACCACGGGACAAGCAGTGTTGACGAAAGAAACAGTATCTCATATCATGAATGTTATTGACGAGCGTGGCATTGATGCTTGGTGGACAGACAGCCTTGAAGATCCCGCATGGGTACCTCAGAATCTTCAGCAGGAGAATTCTCCGGGCTACCGTCGAGGTACGGATACGATGGATGTCTGGTTTGATAGTGGGACCAGTTGGACTCAAATAGCGGACGAATCGCTTGGAAAGGAACGTCCTGCTGATATCTACCTCGAAGGGACTGATCAGCATCGAGGCTGGTTCCAGTCCAGCCTTCTTACATATGTTTCACATCAAGTCGTTTCAGGGAAAGTTGAACCGTCAACCATCAAAGCACCGTTCAAGCATCTCATCACCCACGGCTTTACTCTCGATCAAGATGCTCGCAAGATGAGCAAGTCCATTGGAAATGTCATGCAACCCGACGCTATCATGAACGGCACACTTCTTCCTCCCCTCAAGCAGAAAAAGTCAAAGGGCGCCAAAGAACAGAAGCCTTCCAGCCCGGAGTACGATGCTCTTGGGCCTGATGCTCTCCGCTTATGGGTTGCCAGCAGTGACTACACTCGAGACGTTGTCATTGGACAGCAGGTGTTGCAGACCGTCAATACAAGTTTGCACAAATATCGCGTCACTTTCAAACTGCTCCTCGGTGCTCTGGGCGACTTTGATCCTAAAGTGAATATACTTCAACATGAAGAACTTCATAAAATCGATCGCCAGGCACTGATGCAATTGACTCGATTGGTGGGCACCTGCCGAAACGCTTTTGATAATTTTGAATTCTACAAGGCTGTCAACGCTTTGAATCGCTGGACCAACCTGGAGTTTTCGGCATTTTATATGGAAACTCTCAAGGACAGACTATACACTGAAGCTGAAGACAGTGCCAGCCGTCGCGCAGCACAGACCACATTGTTCCACATCTACACTTATTTGCAAGAACTGTTGGCCCCTATCACGCCTTTACTTGTAGAAGAGTCTTGGGAACATACTCCAGAGCTTGTCAAGGATCAGCTTGAACATCCTCTGCGCCGGATTGCTCGGACAGTGCCAGCTGAGTGGGTTGATGAAGCGATCAGTAACGACTTTATCGACCTTATGGCGGCCAATACAGCTGTCAAAGTTATCCAAGAATCGGCCCGGTCGAAGAAACAAATGGGCTCTTCCCTGCAGTCATTTGTGCATTTCGAACTCCCCGACAATGCATCTCTCGATATCTTCCAACGCTGTCTAAATGAACTCCCGGATTTGTTCGTTGTATCCTCGGTGTCTCTCAGTGTCAAGGGATCGGGTATTCCGAATGAAATCGCAAGTGCTGAATGGAGCTACGCAGAGGAGTTTTCACTGCCTAATTCAGGGAAGAAGGCAACGGCACATGTGTTCGCACCCAATCAGGTCAAATGCCCGCGTTGCTGGCGATACGTTGCCCCAGAGACAGTGGCAGATGAGGTTCCTCTGTGCAAGCGATGTGACAACGTCGTCGGCCAGCTGGAGGACAAATAACAGTATCGTTCTTCTTGCAGCGTCGGTCAGGATGTATAATATAATCTCCAACATGTATATTATTATTGTAGCGTAGTATTTCATATGGAAGATAAAATGTACGATAAGAAGAGAAGAAGATGGAAAATCCGGGGTAATCCAACGTCTTTCCGTAACGGGTTAGCCCCAATGAAGCCGTCATAGATCAATGACGTATCGCATCTTTTTCCTGATTCAGAATGGTTCAGAATGCTCTCGCTGTCTAACTCCTTCGGGCCTTTGAGAGGAAGTCCAGATCAATCGGATTGCCCCGCGTCGTTGATGACCGCTGCTTGATATCATTGGGGCCACTGTCGCCTACCATCTACTTGTGTACAGAACAGGTTTTGTATGCGTTGCGCACTATATTGCTCAGAAACAAGGATGGCCAACCGACTGAAACGCTGATGCCTGGAATGGCGACACGTACGTCCCGTGATGATGGAAGGAGGAGGGGAATGTAGGGGGGGCGTTGAAGGTATGGACATGCGCTGGGTGTCGTGTCGTCATGTCGCCTCGTTGAACTATTTAACGTCAAGTTCCCTCTTACTGTCTCTTTTGCGTTCGCCCATGTTTCTCATGCCACGCATCACCTTCACAAACACTAAACGAAATGATTGTGCCCGGCATGGAAGAAATACTTAAGCACACGGCTACATTGCCCACCTCGACTCCTACTGTTGGACCGGTGCCGACGGTCCTTCCGGGTGACTGGCCTGTTGTGCTGCATATTCATGGCACCGGAAAGCGGACATTATGGTAGTCACTATGTCTCAAATATGACAGAGTAAATGCTGATGGCCGTGTTAGGGTCGTGGTTGCCCTCATGGCAATCTCCTCGATTGCCTTTTACTCCCTGGCCGCCCGAGTCCGAGTTGTACGTTTCTCTTCAACACTGAACTTAGGCAAGAGGCAAGAGACTGACAATCCATCTAGCAAACCCGCCTCCTACACACCTTGACAGCCCTCATCACAACAGTCTCCTTCCTCTCCTACCTCGCCATGGCCACCGGCGAAGGCGTCACCTACAAACACTCTGTCGTCCACCACACCCACGAACACGTCCCTGACACCCACCAAGAATACCTCCGCCAAATCTTCTGGGTTCGCTACCTGAACTGGATCATCACCACTCCTCTTATTTTTATCAACATCGCTCTCCTCGGCGGACTGAACGGTGCAAATCTAGTCGTCGCCATTGCTGCTGATCTGATCATGTTCGCTGCTGGGTTCACGGCTACGTTCGCCCATGACGAGCGCCGTTGGGTCTGGTACACAATTGTCATTATCTCTTTCCTGACGATCGGGTTCCAGGTTGGGTTTAATGGTGTTCGTTCCGCGCAACGAGGCGCAGATCAGCACCGCGCCCTGTTTACGTCGTTTGCGGGTGCGAACTTGCTTGTTTTCTTGCTTTATCCGATGTATGTCCCTGTCCTCTTATGGCAAGGCTTAAAACTGACAGAAATAGCATCCTTGCCGCGTCGCCGCTCAGTCAACGCATCAGTGTCGATGCTGAGACTGTCGCATGGGCAATCCATGATATCCTGACTCAGGGTCTTTTTGGATACTGGTTGCTACTTGGCCATGATCGTAGCGAGACTGGGTAAGTCAGCCATTGGTATTGATTAGATATCAGGATCTGACTATGTTGCAGACAACTCTTCGTTGATGGTTTCTGGTCCCATGGTATTAGCCATGAAGGCGCACTTCGTGTCGGCGAGACTGACGGGGCTTAAACGAGTAACCAGTCGATACGTTCTTATGAAAGAACCCAAGGTCGAAATTGAATGCCGGTGCAAACAAATTGTCTGGCAGGGTGTATGCTTGTGGTTATGCAGCCATTATATCAAGGTGGATGTCATCTGTTGTAAATACGAAGGTGATGAGGTTATGTTGCAACGACGTGCTATTTTGCTGGGAAAAGTAGCTTAGCTTCTGCTTTATTTGCTCACTGCGTGGAAAGATGGATTAAATATGCGAACATTTTTAAAATTGCTATGAAGTGGACGAAATGGATTATTCAAAGTTTCAAAAGTCAGATTCATTAAGATCTCATATTCTTGACGCTTGATCTAAAACTGCCCTCGAGCCGCAGTGGCCAAGGCTTAATTGCAAATCAGAATCCTGCTAGTACGTTCTAAAAATGGTCGTAAATGTGATATTAGAGCTCTGCTTTCCGTGAAGGATAAGTCTCTGTCGTACACAGCCACTAACAATCTATAATTTGCAGCTTGTTGTGTTTCATGATCGCAGTCTCGCATTCTCGCATTCTCGTACTCTCGTATTCTCGCTTTCTCGTTTTTTGACCATAGTGTAGAGAGTTGTTAAAGGACCAAACTATAGAATTTTTTTTAAAGGATCCAGACTGTACAGATTTAAATAGAAGAATATCTATTCACAACCAGTATAAGTAGAGCTAGGTATAACTCAAGTTCATTTTTCTATTTGCTCTTCATCTACATCAGTTACCTTCATTAGTCAGCCCTCTCAGCATGACTACCTCAAGCAGCGACTCGACCATTTCCTTTGCACTCTATAGATATACGCCTTCAATTGCGGCAGCATCCATATTTGCAGTTATTTTTCTAGCTATCACGGTCGTTCACTGTATTCGACTATGGCGATGCCGGGCCTATTTCTTCATTCCCTTCATCATCGGCCTACTATGTGAGGATCTCTCATTCCGTCATGGAAAGTATCCACAAGACTAACAACAACATCAGTTGAATGTGCCGGTTACATTGCTCGCATCTTCTCGCACTTCAACACCTTAGCCCTCGGCCCATATATCGTACAGACCATGCTGATCCTAGTCGCGCCGCCTCTGTTCGCGGCATCCATATATATGACCCTAGGTAGAGTCATAGTCGCTCTAAACTCTCAACACCTCTCCATCGTACCCGTCCGATTCCTCACGAAGATATTCGTACTTGGAGATGGACTTTCGTTCCTTCTTCAATGTGGGGGCGAGTAAACCCTATTACATGTAATCGTGCTGCTCGATTCTAATTTCGAGGTATAGGGGGTGGCTATATGGCTGCCGGTCCAACATCGTCGTTGGCGGTCTTGTCGTTCAACTCCTATTCTTCGGCTTCTTCGTCATCGTATCAGCTATATTCCACTGGCGCGTGAAGAGACAAAACTACTCGAGTATTCAGGTTCCATCTCCATCCTCCAGCCGCAGCAAGAGTTGGGAGTCGATCGTGTGGGCTCTGTACGCTGCCTGTTTCCTCATTCTCGTACGCTCAATCTTCCGCGTTGCCGAATTCGTGGATGGGAATGACGGCTATATCATGAAAAGAGAGTATCTCTTGTACATTTTTGACGCTTGTCTCATGGCTCTGACTGGGGTTGTGTTGGCGGTTGTCTACCCTGGAAGAACTCTGGGGCGTGATGACGGCAAGCGAGAGAGTGGCCTACGGCTTACATCTACGGATGAGGAGCTGCAGGTATCAACTTTATCAAGTCATATCGGTCGTAAGAATTGAGCTTTAATCTGTTTTCTGGTAAATTTTTCCCGAGGTCATGTTGCTATTTATCTCGTTCGGTGTTCATATTTGGGTTTCGGAACATTATATAGACTGCTTTCTTTTCTTTCTCTTATATCTAGGTATTTGGCAAATTAATATAAAGAATATCATCTTCAGTCGAGATTATGCTTGTGCCGGAAAAAATCGTTGAGCTTATTTAATAACCCTAATAACCCTAAAGTCATCCGCACTTCCGTCGCCCTTGGAACCTTCACTTTTCTTATCATTTTTACATCTGACTTGTCCACTACATATCACATCAGCCCCAGGTTCATTTAACTAGATCACATTAGCCCCTTGGCACATACATGCACTGCCAATGCCGCCATATACCATTCCACAAGATACATCTCGCAACGCGAACAACTCGCACTTGCGCCCTAAGCAACGCATCAGCCATACCAAGTCCCGCAATGGTTGCTACATGTGCAAGCAACGTCGCGTCAAGGTACATCAGTTATATTCTCAATATAGGATTCTGCTGAAGCATCCAGTGTGATGAGGTACGGCCAACGTGTAATGCGTGTGTCGTTCGGGGCGACGATTGCGTCTACCCTAGCTCTAGAGGCGCGCTGGACCAGAGACGAAGGCAGCGGTCTGTCTCTCGTGGACAATCATCCGAGCGCAGTCACAATGACAGACGGAGTGTACCATTTCGCCCACTAAATTTCAATCTATCAGTCCCGGAGGAGCCACAAATTCTCGGGTCTGGTCTGAACATGAGTGATCTCAACCTACTCCAACACTTTATCCTGCACACCTCCAAAAATATGACTCTTCACAAGACCAAGACGGTGGTCTGGGAGCGCGTTATTCTTGATTTGGCTGCTACCAATGAGTTCCTGATGCACCTTATCTTGGCCCTAGCTGGCGCGGATATACTAATCACTGAAGGATCTCCGATGTCCTGGAGCCCTTCGCTTCATCTGATCATGGAACATCATCAACAAGGTCTCGCCGGGCTGCAGCTAGCGCTTTGTGCCACCACCGAGCCCAACGAAGAAGCCCTGCTGGCGGGGTCTATGTTAGTTACAGGTTTCGCATTTGCATCCCTCGGAATCAAAGACCTAGATCCGTCAACCGAACCGACCTTGCAGAATCTCACTACCCATGGCGGCTTATCAATCCCGCTCCAGATACAGTGGCTCCATCTTGTTCGTGGCACTACTTCTATTGTCGGTCAATTCTGGTCGACTTTGAGGCGATGCCGGCTTAGAGCACTTTTCTTCTTCAACAATGACAACGACGATTGGAAGCTTTGTGAGAGTGAATTGCGCTCCGGCCTGCCAGCATTCGACCAGAATATCAAATCGAAGAGGCTTCGGAAGTTTGCCTCGGGCGCCAATCGCGCCTTGTCAGATTTACGAGAGATATGCGCAGCCCTACGTGATTCTGAACCCCTTGTGGACGGCAGTGACGACTCGCCATTCACCGACACCCCCCGATGCGAACACAGCGACAAGACATCCCTTGACGCATGCGAACAAGCCATAGACGTAGCTGAAGGCGGATATATGCGCACCCTCCACGTTTTAAAAATGAAACCCCTCAATTCTGCATCCCCAACAGATCTCGAAATCCAAACCGACCTCGAAGACGCCGCAATCTTCGCATGGCCTCACGATCTACCCGAAGCCTTCATCTCGATCTTAGACTCCGCGCAGCATCAAGGTAATGTCGACGCGCTGCTTCTCGGTGTGAGTCTGACGATCCTTGCGCATCTATACGTGACTATAGCTGTTGTGGAAGATCTTTGGTACTTCGGAAAGACGTGCGATGCTGAAATTCGAAAGATTGATGGATTGGTCCGTGGATTGGGGGGCGAAAGACTTGTTCGTGTAATGGAGTGGCCGGTTGATATTATAGAGCAATAAGCGTCAACTGGTCATGACTGTGATGAATTTTTAAGAAGACTGGTATGTCGCGTCCACGTAGCGACTTGTTGCCCAAAGACTTCAGAGCTCCGAATTGATACTTCATGGAAGTTATTTGTGTTATCTCTCTATTATCTGGGTAACCTTGAAATCGTAGAGAATACTTCAAGCCACATGCAGATTTTTAGGTGGATACGCAAATGGGAGTACTGCTTTTAGGGCTTACTTCCGGGATATATATATATATATATACACCTATCGATCCGTATTTTGATTTCAAGGTGTTTCTGTATGTTACACACTGATTCAGAAAATGCAAGACTCAGCAATGGCAATCATCAAGCAAAAGAAAAGAAGAGAAAAAAAAAAAAAAGGGCGCGATAGTTTCATGGTATGAGTCGTGATACATGCAAGTCATCATCATAAAGGCGCTCACATATCTACCGCGGACACCCTATGTGGAAAGGTCGATCGTCCTTCAAAAAAAAGGGGTCACTCCTCCGCCTCGTCTTCTTCAATAACATAACTGACCGGACGTTTTCGAAAATCCAACGATACCCGAGACTTTCTCAATCCCCGACCGGATAACATCGTGGTGGACGACGAATACGAAGAAGTAGGCGAAGAAGAAGCAGCGTAGCGCGGAATGGATGACGTCGATTCAACTCGCTTCATATGATAATTCGACTGCTCGGCAGGATCCTGCAACGATGACGAAGAGTTAAAACGGGATTCACCGACTTTCTTCCCATCCTTGTAGATAAGACACTTCACCTCTTGATCCGTCGAAACCCGTCGTCCATTTGTGGCTTTGTGGCCATACTTTGAATCAATTTTGAGCTCCACATGTTTCATGTCGTCCGGAAGATAGAACCCAGCATCGTAGCAGTCCTTGAATGTAATTGTGCGTAGTTTATTGGCATCGAAGCAGCTGCAGAACGGCATTGCATCAACCACGAAGCCGCGTAACGTAAGGTGGACGATAGGAAGATGGGGAGTTGACCGCGCGCTATACTCTGGATGGCTGATTTTTGGGTCTGATTTGGCATTTTCTATGATCTGGTTCTCGAGAAATTCGGCGTCTCCGTATTGCTTCAAAATGCGACCTTTTCTATTTCCTCTGCAAGTAACATTTGTTAGACTCTACGAACACTTGGATCTGAATTGACGCAACACTTACGGTGAATGATAATTAATGTCGTCATTCACTATAGGAGACCAACCTGGTTCGATAGGACGAAAAGTGTGCTCTCCCTCTGGCGATAGGCGCGGCTCCTCTGCCATTCTCAACTGCAGATCTGCGAGGTGCTCCATCTTCCAGATAGCCTGAAACAGGCTTTTCTGGTACGACTTTAGCATTCCAGTGACCCATAGACAACGGAGATTCTTGAAAGCACTCAAACAGGACAGATATTGGTCGTCGAGAGGGACGACTATCTTGCCAGGGGGAAAGGGCTGCCACATGTCGATCCAAAGAGTGTACTGAGAGGCGACGCAACCGCGGAGACGGAATAGGGCTCCAAAGTCAATGCCTAGGTAGATGGGCTCTATGTCTGTATCACCCATTGAGCGGCGACGAACGGAGGGTTCTTGTGTTTCTGCATCTTTTAAGATTTGAGGCTGGTTTTCTGGGGTAAGCAAGCCGGTATCTTGTTGAGAATTCTCTATACGTTGGATGGATGAGTTAGTCAGATGAACCCATATTTCCGCCAGACTGGTAACACACGGATTACAAAATATGAACGCGACGAGGTGATAGCATGGGATAGCACAGAACTCTCTATTATTTGGTCAGTCTTGTCTCAAGGCATGCTTCAGGCTGTCGTTTCTGTAGCTCTTACCTACTGTCTCCTGCGAAGCGTCCTTTCCAAGACCTGTCGTTCCGTCGGTAGGAATGCCCGATTTGCGCTCATTGTGTCGTTTGAGACGCGAAATGCTTAGCCTTGGGATGACGGATTTTTTTATATTCCCATGTCGAGTCATGGCGAGTTTGGTGAGTATCAGTTTGAAATTTGGTTCAGTCTTTGCTCTGAAATTGTTGAAAAGGTAGAGAAAGCGGATGAAACGAAAGACAGAATTTATGAATGTGGACTTTGAGAGAATATTGAGAGTTGAATGAAAGAAGAAAGGTCACAATTGTTCATCATATAAGGTCTGAAAACAAACGCTCCGTGAGAAGCGAGTGGACAGACCCAACGAGACTGTCACATATCAGACTTTATGCTTCTTGTGTACATTGAAATATGCAAATTATTGGGCTGTTTAGTTGAGACAATAAGAAGGAGAGCATTCAGAGACTACGCTGAAAGATAAACATAACAAACATGGGGACAAACCGAGCCCCTGAATCTTGAACTTTAGGAGACAAAGGCATGATGAAAAACAAGAAGAAAGAGAGCATGCTACACAACCAAACTATCAAGCATATATAAACATAAGGATAATGGAGAACTAGACTGTCTGCTGAAAGCTGAAGCAACAAAATTGGCAGTCCTTCCTTCTTTCATGTCGACTTCCTAATTAGGATTCACCCTCAAAGGAGACGGACGCCTATCAAAGCTTGCTTTTTGCTGACAACTCGAATTGACATGTTTACGTTCGGTTGATATATTGGTGTTTAGTACCAATAATATTGATTACCATATATATTTATGGGCCATTCAATGATGTATAGTATACAATACTTGGGTGCCTAATGTTGAAGGTGTCTACAGTGGTAGGTGAAATTGACCAAGCTTGTTTTCTGTAGCTCTTATGCTAGTAGATCAAACTACATTCCCAGCCTGCTTTTACAATGAGATTTGTTCAATTCGGCGTCTTTTAGAGGTGAAAAAGTCATATCCGGCCATTAACAATGAAGAAGAAATAGGTATTTTATGCATTTTTAACCCTCATGAAACCAATAATCTAGTAACGCTTGCCCTCACGGAGGACATCGCCAAACTCCTCCAACGGGCTGCGGATGAGCTTAGTCTCCTTCCACAAGTTGGGGGTAAGGAAACCGTAGGTGTTGCCGACAGCGAGGAAAGTGGCCTTGAGGGTGTTCTCGAGGGTCTTGGTGGAGCCGGAGGATGAGGTGTAGGCGTCCTGGACACCAGCAAGTTGGAGGAGACGCTTGACAGCGGGGGAGGCAACGAGACCGGTACCACGGGGGGCGGGGATGAGCTGGTATGATTAGTATGGATGCTTCGATACACCTCGAAATAATTTCTAGATGGAAAACGTACTCTGACAGTGACGGAACCGCACTTGCCGCTCTCCTTGGTAGGGAGAGAGTGAGGCTCACCGAGGTTGGTACCCCAGTAACCACGACGAATGGGCAAAACGCTGAGCTTGGCAATGATGATAGCAGCGCGAATGGCGGTAGCGACTTCCTTGGAGGTCTTGATTCCGAGACCGACGTGGCCCTCACCGTCGCCGATAATGACAATGGCCTTGAAACGGGTACGCTGACCGGCACGGGTCTGCTTCTGGACAGGCTTGATCTGTTGGAGTTATCAGCGCTGCTCTCTTCTTACAGATTTAGTGATTTCCGCATAGTTGAACCAGGCTCTTCGACCAATTGTCCAGAAATCTGGTTCTCATTTCTCCAATTCAATTGTCGAGTATGCCTGATCCAACAGCGTAATCTCTAATCGTACCTTCATGACCTCATCCTTGAGCTTGGGCAAGAAAAAGTCGACAATCTGGTATTCCTTGACGGGCAAAGAGTGCAAGTAAATCTGTTCCATCGAGGTGATCTTGCCAGCCTTGACGAGACGGCCCAACTTGGTGACGGGCTGCCATTCCTTCTCTTCGCTCTTAGCACCACCACGACGACCGCGACGGCCACGACCACGACCGCGGTCACCACCACGGTCACCGCGAGATCCGAAACCTCCACGTCGAGGAGCAGCGTCAGCCATGATTGCTGTATGTGTAGGGAGAGTCGACCGGGGACGAAAGGGGGTTGTCGAGATGGTAGTCGAAGTCGGAACTTTTTCGCAGATTGGCTTGCCCGCCTTGAGAAGTTTACCGTCTATACAGAATAATTAGTGTGGCTCCGATGGCCGACCAATGGCAGTGCTTGGCAGACTTTGGGTCTAAGCGAGCGGGCGGGAGCCCTAGAGATTGCAGCCCTAAGCCCTAATGTCCGAAATGAGCAGCCTCCGGCGGCTGCTTATATAAGAGCCGAAGTGAGGGTCAGTCAAAAAAAGCAACGAGGAACAAAGGCTAAACTGTCAGGTGACCCCGTTCACCGGGCTCGCCCCCCGATCGCTATGTGCCTTGATTGGTTGCATGCTCGATATTTCCCCATCTCCTCCTCTCAATCAAGTTAGAAGTCAACTTAGTGCTATTGGGAGTGAGATCTCCAGCATTTTCAGCGCGCTTGGCCGGGCTGCCTCCACCCCCTGGGCGCCGTCGAGGAACGCAGACGGGCCTAGTCCTGCTTCTCTCGGCCTACCAGCTTCTCGTCTCGAGCAACGACTATTAATCTGTCGTCATGGCTCCATGGCATCCATCCTTTCAACTTTGACTGTCGTTCTTTTTTCTTCCTCCATCAATAATAAATAATATACCCTCTACATATTTTTGTCTTTATCCCAGCAGTCCGTTCTTTTCAACTCAGTCAATTTTTAAGTACATAGCAAAATGTTGCGCTGGTGGGTCCTGTCCTACACGTTGACCGCAATTGCTGAAGAAGCCAGTTATTGACAATGTTATCAGGTACGCTGCGAGAATGGCCCAGCGGCCACTGCTAACCTCGAGCATCACCACAGCTGTACGTCTTGACCCATTGGCCGCGATCCTGCCACGCGCGTACTGAATTTTATTCACAGACACTCTTCGGAGCCGGAGACGTGCTAGCTCAGCAGGTTGTCGACAAGAAAGGTTTCGATAAGCATGATTATGCTCGAACGGGTCGCATGGTTCTCTACGGAGGAGGTATGAATGCATGGATCGAATTGGGTTCGATGCATTGAATGCAAGCTAACTTGACATACAGCAATCTTCGGCCCTGCCGCCTCTGCCTGGTACGGCGTCCTCCAACGTCACGTTGTCCTCAAGAGCACCGCCGCAACGGTCGTCGCTCGTGTCGCCGCAGACCAACTCCTCTTCACACCCGTCAACCTGTTCTGTTTCTTATCCTCCATGTCCATCATGGAGGGTACCGATCCCATGGAGAAGTTGCGCAAGGCTTACTGGCCCACATACAAGACCAACCTGGGAGTTTGGTCAACAGTACAATTGGGCAACTTTGCCCTTGTTCCGCTAGAGTACCGTGTTTTAGTTGTCAACGTGGTCAGCTTGGGTGAGTCAACTTTCAGGCTGAGGTATTGTGGACGCTGCTGATTTTTTCTTTTTTTTTTTTTCCTTTTTTAGGATGGAATTGCTACTTGAGCTTTGTCAACAGCAAGGCTTGATTGTTATTATTGTCACTTTAGCGAAAATGTTTGGGATAGGACTTTGGTATACGGTCTGGTTCATGTTGATATCAACACATACTCATAGACATAGATGGGTCAGTCTAGCGATATTTGGAATGTATTGTGTGTATGTTTGCAGCAATGCATTCGAAAACTTATTTCTTAATTTAAAATGGCTTGAGGGCAAACTTATTGGTATACTTTGAGTAAATAATAAATAATGCCCATGAATTTCCAGGCGGTGAGAATTCGCTGCCGCAGATTGGGTGGCCACACCAAAAAAAGTTGCTTCACATTTGATCGATCCGCTTCCTGAGTTTACGGGCCCGACGGCAAAGTGAATTCTCGATCATTTCACCACTCGAACAGGCCTTGTCGCCTTTCACCATAAACTCGTAATTTCCGATTTGTGGTCTGCCTGGCGCAGAGGATTCTTTTCTCTCGACCCTTTTGTTCCGTCGGTTGTTGTTTCGTGGTGTTTGCTGTGCCCTGCGCTCTTTCCCATCATCCCACCCCGAAGGCAACTGCCACCTACCTGAGGACATTCGCTCTTCTCTCCTCTTACTCACCTCCCAATTTCATTCTCCTGAATCTCAGTCCAGATTTGGGAGTCATCAACTACGAATACCGCAATCATGGCGACCGCAACCGAGAACGGCACTGCCCCTGCCATCAACGAGAAAACCGCTGCGCAGAATGGTGAAGTTATCACTGTTTTCCACGACCCCGAGAACTTTAATGTCAAGCATCCTCTGATGAACGAATGGACTTTGTGGTTTACGAAGCCCCCCAGTGGGAAGGTGCGTTGCGTCTAGGCTATAATAGTTGGTGATGACTAACGGGTTATAGGGTGACAACTGGAACGACCTCCTCAAAGAAGTGGTGACATTCAACTCAGTCGAAGAGTTCTGGGGTATCTACGTGAGTTTCTTCTTTTCCCACATGTCCGTTCTAAAGTTCAGTGCTGATATCTGTTCAGAACAACATCACTCCCACCTCCGAACTCGGCCTCAAAGCCGACTATCACCTCTTTAAAAAAGGTATCCGCCCGGAATGGGAAGACCAACAAAACAAACACGGCGGCAAATGGTCCTACTCCTTCAAGGACAAGCGCGCCGTTCCCATCGACGAACTCTGGCTGCACGCCCAACTGGCCGCGATTGGCGAAACGCTCGAAAACGACGATGACAACGAGGTCATGGGTGTCGTAGTCAATGTTCGCAAGGGATTCTATCGTATCGGTCTCTGGACTCGTACCGTCGGCAAGAGTCTGCCCGGCGACAAGAGCACCGAGGCTCGATCTGCTGCAAAGGGTAAAGAGGTGTTGGAGAGTATCGGACGTCGTTTCAAGGAGGTCTTGCGTCTGAAGGAGGCGGATGTCGTTGAGTTTTCGGGCCATACCGACAGTGCACACAGCGGTAGCACTCGTGCTAAGGCTAAATACAGCGTCTAAACGGACACGGCGTTGACCAACACAAGACTGAGCATACCGTCTGGGATGAACGGTGGGGATGATCGGTGAGAATGAAGTGCGGAAGGAGATAGAAAAGTGATACCATGCATTGATAATGATTTTTCCTTTTGAGGTTGATCTTTGCATTGACTTGAATCTTTCATCGTACCTGCCTGGCAAGGGGCAGATTCGTGTTTTTTTTTTTTTGAAAGATCTTGCAACTGGAACAGCGTGTATATTCTACATTTCTTTGTAATGAACATTGATTATGCAATTGACTGTTGACCATATAACAAGAGACAGAGCTTACCAAGATGCCTAGTACTTGGATTGATGGCTTGGTAAGACGTCAATAGCCAGGTGTTTCGATGTTATCTGCTATCTTCCTTCGCAAAACATAACGTGAAATACCAGAATCCCGTACCTCACTGAGGTATGTAGGTATGTAGGTATCTGAGTAATTATAGGAACTCTGTTCTGGTCGACTAGTTGGATGCAAGTGTCTCGAGGTCGTATGTTTCGATCAGCCCTAAGTATCTTAAGTGCTCATCAAGGATACAAACTCGAGTAGTGACGCACACCACCAGCATCGTATTCGAAAAGCGTCTGTGACTGGGAAAGAATCATATGAAACTGTCTTTCGAGAAGGTGACTATAATTTTGAGACTGGATAGTATTCAGCAAGGCGAACATCTCATGATCTATTGAATACCACGGAGTCCATAAGGATAGCAGAGCTCGGTGATATTGGACGATCATGTCCAGTTTTAATGCAAGTCAGAGTACGACTTGGAGGGCTGGAATCATTTAGAGCTGGTGGCATATCCTACTCTAGGGCTAGAATGATAGAGCTAGCTAAAGCGAACGCTAATATCCTGTCCAGGGTTGGGGCCTACTACATATGTAGATACCGACTAAGAGTCATTGGGATCGGTTATGCCTAGGTACGTATGTACCAAAAGTACGGACATGATAGCTTGATGCACATCGCCATCACGTTCGAAGAGCATGTCATTCCCCTCACGCGCGACTAGATAGATACCTAGGTACATAGGGGTTACATACCTTGTCTCGTGATAAGTGAGCGATTTGTCTTCGAGATTCCCTCCTGAACCGGAAGCGGAACTTATCCCCGAACACAAACGCTGCTCAAGTGCACGAAAAAGAGAACCGGAGGGAAACGATGAAATATTGAAATCGATAATATCCGTCACCAACCGAGGAATCCTGGAATTATACGCAGGGGCTCAATAACCTTCCATGATTCTACTTAGAAGGCTCAAGCCATGGGCGCAATATTGGTCTAGAAGGCTGGTCGATGTTCAAAGCCTCATGTATGCGGGAGAACATACCCAAGGTCAATTGAGGAGTGAACCGAATTAAACAAGTAAAAATCTGGGCCGATCAATCGTACCCCATGTTAGTCGGTTGGAGTGAACCCATACAGCTGCGCGGATTGGCAATGTCACGCCAGATATTTGATAGGCTCTGATAGGCTGTGACTGGCCTGAGTCAGTCGATCGGAGATGAATGTCACATAACATGAGCTGATTGTCTGATCCAGTCATCTACTCAGTATTCACTGTCTATAGATAAGATGCCTGTATTTTCCGAATCTAAGCGGTGCGCTATCTCGCCAAGATGAAGTATCTTAGATAGATTATAACCTGATACAAGATTAATCAGTCAAAGTGTCCAGCAGATATTGGAACCTGGCCAATCTGCTGCATGTCAGAGTCAGGACGCGGACATTCCAAGGAATCCTGGAGATGGCTATAGCATCCGGATGTAATATATTCTCAGCACTAGCCGATAAATGCAAACATAACCCTCGGCAAAGAACCTAAGAGTCGGCTGTAGCCGTCCACCGATACCTGTATCGACCCATTGCATTGTACTACGTATAGTAAACCCAACAAAGAGGACACACAGCACGTTTTGGCCGGGTCTATGGACACTTGCATCAGATAAGGAAGGTCGAATTGTCTTCTCGAAGCTGGGGTGCGTATACCAAGCCCGGCGTTGGAGCCATTTGGTGGCATCGGCGACTTGCCAAGAGAGACCGTGAACATTGGCGTGAGGCAGACGACGATGTAATTGGAGACGTCGGTGTATACGAGTCTTGGCTCAACGTTGGTTTTACCTAAGACATTGCTTCTTATCGAGCCGTACGTAGTTAATCTGGTGTGCTGTCTTGAAAACATAGTATACTCGCCGACAGACAGTAGCACGGGTCCGGTGGAGAGGTCCAGGGTCCGACGAATGGCGAAGGCGGGATTGGCCCTTCGAATATTCTCTCAAAGCTTGGCGCGTAGTATTTGTTGCGAGGACTGGCCTAGCTACCTGGCTGGCATACTGCAAGAGCCTTCCCTCTGGGTCGCTGCTATTGCTTGTGTCTGGGTGGAGTCTGGCGATCATAATGTTACGTACTGTTATTCGATTTGTGCGATGGATCATTCTTTGTCCACCCACTTGGTAGAAGTGAGACTGATGAACAGCTGCGACAGGACGTCGACAAGGACTCTCCGTCTGCACATGAATCAACACGAACATGTAGTAGTGGTGGTAGTCGTAACTGTGCAGTGAAAACTGAGTGAGGTTACATTTGCCAAGCAGCATGCCAAGAACGGCAGGCGCAACCAGCGGAATCCCTGCGAGGCTTGGCACGCCGTCCGCCCTGGAAGAACTGCCTAAAGCGGCCGGGTCTCGCGTGGGCTCTGCTCGGTCGTCTCCGAAAAGTCTCTCGATTCTCATACTGTCCGCTGCCATTGCCACTCCCTCTTCCAGCCTCTGATTTGCTCAGACACGGCCTCGTCCCTGATTTGCTGGCTGCTTGCAGCTTCAGATTGCTGTGTCCGAGCCCTTCCCCTACCGCCGCCGACAAGGCCCTGTCCGCGTGGTTGTGCTCCTGGAACCCAAGAAAAATATTGTCCGTGGCCCCGTCGCGAAGCAGTATTAATCGCACCCAGACCCCCCCTTCTTTGTTGCGATTTTCTTTCTTCCCCAGGAGAGTTTCGCTGCCCCTTCCCTCCTCTTCTCCAATACCTCAGTGGTTTCCTCCCAGCCGTTGCGGCTTTGTCAAATAACAACATACTTCACCATGGCGGCTGCAGACCACGAGGTTGAGGTTGCACAGTGAGTGTTTCTCAACGCGACCACCTCGCACAATCTCATACTGACCCTCACAACTACAGACTGCACCACACCTTTGACGATGTCGAGGGCGTATCTCACCCCACCAAGGACATTGCAGGAGGAATCCTTCCCGAGGTGGACGAAAAGCTCCCTTACGTTACCCCCGATGGAGAGGTTCCCACCGAGGAAGAGAAGCACCGCTTGAAGCACGTTGCGGAGAACCTGCCGCTCTCCGCCTGGCTGGTTGCTATGGTCGAATTGTGTGAACGATTCACTTACTACGGTGTCTCTGGTATCTTCCAAAACTACATTCAGCGTCCTCTCGACGGTAGCGAGGGTCGTGGTGCTCTTGGTATGGGTCACCAGGGTGCTACAGGTCTTTCCACCTTTTTCCAGTTCTGGTGCTATGGTATGCGAGCCTGATCGCCGTTTTCATGTTCCCTTAGTCACAGTCTAATGAGTTTCAAGTCACCCCCATTCTCGGTGCCATCATTGCCGATCAATACTTGGGCAAGTACAAGACTATCGCCATGTTCTGCGGTGTCTATCTCGCTGGTCTCTTCATCCTGCTCTTCACTTCGCTCCCCACCTCTCTTGAGCATGGCGCTGGTCTCGGTGGCTTCGTCGCCTCGGTCATCGTCATTGGTCTCGGTACTGGTGGTATCAAGAGTAACGTTGCTCCTTTGATTGCCGACCAGTACACTCGCAAGAGGATGGCCATCAAGACCAACAAGAACGGTGAGCGAGTGATCGTCGACCCCGCTGTCACCGTCCAGCGTATCTACATGATCTTCTACGGTTGTATCAACCTCGGTTCTTTGTCGGGCTTGGCCACTCCTTACATGGAGCGAGACGTTGGCTTCTGGTCGGCCTACCTTTTATGCACATGCATGTTCGCTGTCGGTACTGCTGTCTTGGTCATTGGTCGCAAGTACTACATTGTTCGCGCACCACAAGGTTCCGTTATCACCGATGCTTTCAGGGCCATGGGTATGATGATCAAGCACTTCAACATGGATGCTGCCAAGCCAAGCTGGCAGGCCGAGCACGGTGGCAACAGCAACTTGCGCTGGGACGACCACTTTGTCGACGAGGTCAAGCGTGCTTTGGTAGCTTGCCAGGTCTTCTGCTTCTACCCCATCTACTGGGTTGTCTACGGTCAGTTCTCCAACAACTTCGTTACCCAGGCTGGCCAAATGGAGGGTCACGGTATTCCCAACGATTTGATGCAGAACTTTGACCCAATCTCCATCATTGTGTTCATTCCTCTCCTCGAATCCTTGGTCTACCCTCTTCTCCGCAAGCTGCACATCGACTTCAAGCCCATCAGCCGTATTTCTCTCGGTTTTGTTGTTGCCTCCTTGGCCATGGTCTACGCTGCTATTGTCCAGCACTACATCTACAAAGCCGGCCCTTGTTACGAGTCCCCTCTCTGCGCTGCTTCTGAAGTCGACGGAGTTGCTCAGGGAAACCACATCCACATTGCCATCCAAACTCCTGCCTACATGCTCATCGGTATCTCCGAGATTTTCGCTTCTGTCTCTGGTCTCGAGTATGCTTACACCAAGGCTCCTCCCAACATGAAGTCCTTCGTCCAGTCCATGTACCTGTTGACCAACGCGTTCGGATCTGCTATTGGCGAGGCCTTGACTCCCGTTGCTTACGACCCTGCCATCATGTGGATGTTTACTGGTTTGGCCTGTGCTTCATTCGCCGCTGGTATCATCTTCTTCTTCACCTTCCGTCACTTGAACGCCAAGGAGGAGGAGATGAACGCTTTGGATGTAGACGAGTATCCTCCTGTGGAGGAGACTGAGAGGAAGTAAACTTGCATTGCAGTAAGATTACTAACAATTGTCTACTGCAAGTATGATTGTACATTGATACCTCCTGTCTATCATGTATCTATGACAGCAGTGGGGTTTCTACCTGCAGGCACTTAGAAGGGTACATTATACAGCATGGTAGTAGATCTACAGCTCCTCTATTAGGTAGTCAAAATAATTCTCTCTCTTCATTATTGAAGACCAGTCTGCATGGACTACTACGTAGTCGATCATACGACGTTAGGCGGTGGTGCGTTTCTTTTTGTGTTGAGTTACAACCTCCGGTAGTTTCAAGCTGTCGATCCTGTGTTACTGTGGGACTGCAATACAATCAAGATCGCCGACTTAATGCGCTTCGATCATGTCACCAGACATGACTCTTGAGACATCAAAAGTTTCTCCTAATTATAATTTGTGCATGGATTCCTCCTGGGTGTCCGGCTCCAGGATGGAAGATAAAAGGTTAGCTCTGAGTACTGCTTTCGTCGTAACCCTAGACAAACATGTTTTGCCAGCAGACCCGCAATGGAAATGATCTGCAATCACGAGTCATGCACATTAAGCCTTTCCAGGATTAGCGTGGTCGTTCACTTTGAAGACAGCCCTAAGATTTGTTAGCTATGAGAGACCCCGGACAAAAACATCGAATAGACATAAGGATATCTTACATCGAGACTGTAGACACGTTACTTCTTAATTCAAGAGACGTGTCTCATGTGGACTTGATCAGAGGCCACTCATTAGGACGCACGACTTTAATCCATTCTGTTCGCATCGCCCGTCCAAGCGTCTTGACACTCGCCCCAATATCCCGAAGATAAGCCTGAATTTCTGGCTCCCTCATCTTCCTTTCTTATCATTCGAGTCATGTACATAGGCGTCACCTGTAGACCGGATTGTAGCCTTGGTGGGACTAGTTTAGAGATTCTTACTATACAAAATGTGTGTGTTCTTGAGAAGAAAATTCATGTTTGAGATCATTTGTATTACACTCAAGCACAAGTCTATAGAGAGATAGGACCTAAGAACACAAGCCCTAGACCTAGCCCTAAATCTACAGATTCCGACCAATCAGTGCTGAGGATATACTGGTCAGGTAACGCTAAGATCACACCATAGCGAGCTAAGCTCTCTAACCATGTAATTAATGCCTCTAGAGGACTCAGTGCTACGTACATGCGTAGTTGGGTTACTCAGAACTCATATTGTTTAAACTGAGAACGTCTCTATACTTCAATTCACACATTGTCCCTCTCTTTCAGTAACTGCACAATATGGTCATTCAACCAATACTCTTCTAGCTGGTTCCTCTGCATATTCGCCGCGCCATCGATCCTTCCTTTGCATTTAGAACTCCCACATGTGCACTCGAACGGTTGATCCATATGCCATTCCGTTGACGGGTAGAAAAAAGTCAGGGCGTCACCGCTCTTCAAGGGACGGTCTTCCACCACGCGCACCTCGTTTCTATGCATATCAAACACGACTGACGGGTCGCATGAGTGGTTGCAATAAACAAGGTCGGAATTGAGCTCGATGTGCGCGTTGCGGTCAATCTGAACGGTGGTGTAGCGCTGCTCGGGAACGACGCTGATGACGTCTGGTTCAATATGCGCGAATACAGCGCCGGCTGGCAGCGAGACGAGCGAAACGGCGCCTGAGCCGAATGGTTTGTCGCTGCGGACGACCTGTAGTAGCCCTGGGTGGGTTGGTTTGGGCCAGGATTTGACCGAATATATGTTTGGCGGGGTGATGATGTCCTGCTCTGCGACGGGAGCCATCTCGGTCGTTTTTTTTTTTTTTTTTTTTTTGTAAGATGTAGATGTAGATACAGTAGGAGCAACAAAACCAAATAGATGATGGATAATAATTTGCTGATGAAAATAAGCAACGGTAACCTCTCAAACCATTTCAAAAAATAAAGGGTATTCCGGAATATGCTTTCGGGAAACCTCGGTTAACCAGCATATCTGAAATGGCTTGCGGGTATTGTAACCATCTCGGGATTGTTCAGAACTCGGTAACTGTGACAGTTTACAAAAAAAAAACCTTCTGTCCGTACGTGTCAAATATCCCTTGGGATTATCCCCTCCGTTCCGAGCGAGTGTGGACACACTCCTCTAAAATACATAAGGCGCTTAAAGCGCTTTATGGTTTCACCCCCTATAGAATTAGAAGCCCTATGAAGTGTCACGGGATCACTCCGGGGTATGAATCATACCTGGCACGAGTGAAGGACCAATTTGAAATAGAACAGAATAATCACTGTCACATGATCATCGCTATGTTGACCGGTTTTTACACTACGGTAGAGCATTTACGGCAATGGGGAAGAGAAGCAACAAAAGAAGGGATATTATGTTAACAGCCTGCATATGAGCTTTAGCCGCCTGTTGTGGCTATGCAGAGCTGGATGATGCAGCTCTTGCTGCCCGAGTTTATCCAGCCTTCGCAGACATATCAACTACATAGGACTGAACCGTCGGTCGATCTGCGAAACGAAGAAGTATGCTATCCAAACAACATAAGACACTAAGCTCGCCTTCAAACCGAACTTCATTCTTGCATGGAAGCTCTCTCGCGATGTCGAAGCGCCGCCGAACTCAACCTGAAGATTACAGCGTCTGTCGACTTGATGTCTGGTAGATTCTTTACTGCTGGACTATCGAAGGCCATCCGTGAGACCGGTGTTTGGTCATTTCTATCCGTGGAATAGACACCGGCGTTTCTGTCGAGCAACAAATCCCACCTAATATCATACCAAAGCCGAGAACAGAGAAATATCGAGGTGCCGGGAAAGACTATCCGAGACACGAAGTAAGAGCTAGTGTAATGCTTGTCCAACAAGCCCACACAGTGAGCTGATCAGTACAGCGGAACAACTTCAAGGATATCTGGTGTTTGGTAAGGTAACTATTTCAGATCTCAAAAGCTGTCTGCACAAAGTGCAACTCATTCGTACATACTTTGTATTTAAACATTAACCCTAACCCCCAATTGACACTGGGGCATAGCCAGATACAGACAGAACTTTATTGAGATTATCTCAGTAGGTACGAAGATCACATTAATCGCTGGCTAAAGTACAGATAATCGCATAGGAAACATCAATTGATGAATCTACTTCTCCCCCGTAACCTGATCGGTCCGCCCCACCGTCAAAGTCTCATATCGAGACAACATCTCACATAACCCCTGTGAGGCTTCTTGAGGACCCTGTTGCTTCCTCGGTCTCTGAGCTTGTTTTTTGTCTTCTTCTGTCGGCGTCGTTGGCGTTGTCCTGGTCGATGTATTACCATCATGGTTGTAGCCGTCGCCGACACCATCATGCTCATGCTCATGCTCATCGTCATGGTTGCTCTCCAAATCAGAAGAGTCATCTGCATCCTCTGCGAGTATCTCTCTCAGACCTTCTGGCAATTGGTCCCATTTGGACGCACTGTTCTTCGACTTACTCACCGAGCGACCGAAGATAGACCGCACTTCCCGTCCCAGTATTGACCTCGTCGTGATAATCCCAAAGGCAGATGTCAACGAAAGACAATCCGGATCGGAGATATCATAAGCATCAAAATCTAGCAACAGGAATAATGCCAGGTTCACCGCGAATAGTGCAAAGATGTGTGATCTACTTATTCCGTACTCCTCTTGATGAACTCGGATAAGTCTGGCGATTGCGCGAGCAGATGTAATCGCTATGGATGCTGGATCTTCACCACCTTCGGACATCTGAGATCCTAGTGCTTTGGCTGGTGTTCCTATCTCAGTTGCTTTATGATGATAGTTGTGACCTCGAGGACAATTGAACATGCTGATAAGCATTGTATGATATCGTATCCTTTTGTTTGTCTATCAGTACCTCGCCTCTACCTATCAATTTGTGCAGAATACTTACTGCAGGAGCAGGATATGAGGAGCCGGTTTTTCCGATATGTGAAACTCGGCCGGCAGACTTTCATGCCAGTTTCTCATTCTCGTATACAGCGAGTCCACAGCAGCCGAGAGTCGCTCCTTATCATCCTCAATTTCATCTGCAAAGAGCGTTGTCGAAATGTCCCGCGATATCTCGCTCAATGTACACGCTTTATCAAAGTAGGTGACAAAATAACCTCTTCGCGGCGGTTTTTGAGATGGGTAAGCGGTCCAGAAATCCGCATCCCGCTCCGGGCTAAGTGCAGGTGTCCTGCAGAGACGAACGTTCTTGATGCGACAAGGTTTGAGAAATGCGGTATGAGCGACCCTATTTGAGTAGAATCAGTATCACAGAATAATGTCAGCAATCTGAGGAGCTATCTATAAGCCTAACGTGTCAAGTTGAAATAATCCCCAAACTGTTTTTACCGCCGAGTTGTAGAGATCATGGGACTTCTTGCTTAAATCAATTGTCTGTCCTTCGCCGCCCGTATAACCTAGCTTGTCTGCAATATCGATGCCTTTGTAGAGCATAGCATAACCCAGGTCATCCTGCCCAGTCATCGAATACCTAGAAATCTCACATTAGCCCGACGTAAGTCCCTACAAGGGATGTTGGCGCATCGCATACCTTTCATACAAAATCATGGTCCCCTGTAACATGGAAAGGCTCACATCGCCTCCTCGCTTCTCCAAACATTTTTCAGCTTCTTTCAAAAATTTGGCTCCCTTACTGGTTATATCTCCAGGGACGCCGTACGCTTCCGAATATTCGGAGTAGCTCTATGCATACAAAATATGTCAGTATTGCAACTTGAATCACACCAAAGAACTAGAGCTCACACAAGCATGCGCTAACAGAGCATTTACCAAGAATGGTGAACAAAACTCGGAATTAAGATCGCGCGACTTCATATGATTGATCAAAACATTCAAATCCAAAAACGAATAGAACGGATAATCCCACGTAAAGTATAGCGAAATCAAATGCGATACAAAGGCGTCATCGTCTGTTGCAGTCGTCCAAGGACTAGCCGGTACCTGGATAGGCGGAATGACACACAAGAAATTGACATCCATGACTTGGCGTCTGAACGAAGGCGCTGATCCTTGCATATTAGCTCGACTCCTGATTTCCCTCAGTTGTGCTGCCGTTTCTCTTTTTGCTTTACTCGGTGGCTCAAGAGCTTGTAGCTGGACAAGGACTTCGTCTATAAACAAGCGGATTTCTTCCGGGGTTGCATCGCTCCGTATCATTTCCATCAACCTTTGCGCTTGTTTCTCGTCTGCCGTTCGAATTACTTTGAACAAATCATTGAGCATATCGCGATGATATTCCAGTTCCTCGGCCGTTCGTTTGGCAGCCACGCGCCGTCGTTGATCGAGTGACTCGTCGAAGATACATTCTCTGTGAAGAGCTCGACAATTATCGCATGGAGGCGTCCCGGAGCACTAAGTAAAATCGTAAGCATGCGCCCACGACGAAAACAAGCCCCAGAGATACCTTTCGCTTCGACTTCTTACAAGCCAAACACGCTGTGGACACTCTCTTCTTCCATCCCGGTCCCCAAGTCCGTCTCAAATCAGCCGGTGTCCGACCAGGATCCGGGTATGAAAGCCCTGGCACAATCGGTCTGAAGCTGCTCTGGCCACCTATCTGTGTGCTACCGTCAGGCTCGGTCTCGCCTGAGTTTCCCTGCTGATTTTGCTGATCATCTTGTGCCGTGCTCATGGCTGCCGTGTTGATGCGTGCTGCGCGGTGCGCAAATGAATGAATGAAGGTATGCCGTTGGACGTATTGCCTGCCCTACGGGTACCTCCTACCTATGACGTCGTGCTGAGATCAGCAGGAGAGCCGCGCAACCACCACGACGTCTCGTTTTTCTGAGAACCTGGAAGTTTCTTCCTGTATTTTTCGCTTCCTGCCCCGAAGCATTATCTCATGGTCATGATAATTCATGAGTAGGAAAGCGATGATCATTCTCAACGCCGCAGTGGCTACATAGTAAATACTGAAGACAGGTGGACCTAGAGTATCGAACAATATGCCTGGGTACAGAGACGCTTTTGTTTTTGAAGTTAATGTCTTCAACCTGGATGGCTAAATTTATATCCACCGCCCCTTGGGTGCACCTTTTTCTTTCATCCCCATTTCAAACCATATTTCCACCCTCCACCCTCCACAGCTTGAGTCTCGGGCTTGTCACGTTATCTCTTTGGTATAGGCTTTGAATTCTTCTACTGTAGCTGACACAGGCTATATAAGAGTCGTTTTACTCAGTTGAATCGCTGCAGAGAATCTGTCAAAAGGTCATAACAAGCGCAATAAGGAGAAGATTGTAAGATTTATCTAAACTTTCTTTAATATATCAGACATAAAAATAGTTGCTAATGGGGTTCAATATATCTTGTTAAATTATCTAATACTAAAAAGACTCTCAAAAGACCTCGAGGCCGAGAGCTACTGGGAGCCTTCAACCGAATGATAATCGCTGAATTGTTCACGGTACTAAGCAGTACAAATGTTGTTAGGGTTTGTCCGCCTAGCCCTAATAGACAGCTCAACACAATGTAGAGGAAGCAGTCCCCTTTTTCTCCTCATACCCACCGATTATAACGATTCAGCCTTCAAAACAGAAATGTCTACATCTTTCAGTACTTCTTAGTTCTGCTTATTCAACGGTTCTATTTTATTCATATATAATAATCCTTTATTTCCGGGGAAAATTTTGTTTTTCATTTTCATATATATCTTAATTGATTCTTTTAGTTTTTTTTCTAGCTCTTGGAATATCCACATGATGAACGGATCAAATTGCGAAATTTCCAGGGCGATAATGCTTCCTCTTGACTTTCAGGAGTTACCAATTATGGTTCTCCGCCAACTCCCGTGCGATCCAATCTTTAAATGTGGTCAAGTGTCCATCCTGAAAGCCTTGAGCCTCTTTCGCTGCCTTCTTCAACATAACGGAATGGGTATGGTCAGTAGGCGCGAGTCCATAAAACTTGCCTCCACAAGAGAAGGTGTAGAAGAAGAACTCTCGAAATTCTTTCCGACAATTGGTATTATTACTTGGGATGTCTCTCCAAGAGGCTAGTTGGACATAACGGCATTTCTGTCCAGTACCTGTACAAACATACACACACACACAAACGTTAGTCACTGACAACCATGAGAGGAGGATAAATAGTCCGAGGTGCTGAGTTGGAGTGTGAGATATGGACTATACCGTCAATAAAGCTTTGTGCCATTCCGGCGAAGGACAACTGTTGACTGAATGCTTGAATAGTCATACCATTGTACTTCTGGGGATTGAGGAAGATCCCATGCACAATGTCCCCGAAGTCATCCTTAACACTGAGCCAAGGCATGTCCTCTTTCCCGCCATACAATGGAGCTCGGAGCTGAAGCTTTCCATCCCGTGTCCGGTAAAATGGAAAGCCACCCAGCCCGTAACAGAAATTCTCATCCCTGAAATTCTCCCAGAAGGCCGCAGGTAGAACGGCCGTGAAAGTCGTGAATGGCTTTGTCCTGGCATATTGTTCGACGTGGTATTTGGCTTGAAGAAGGTCAATTTCATGCGGCATTCGGTTTTGGGGACCAAAGATCTTTCGTTTTCCAAATCTATTAGCCACTTACTTTCAAATCCCTCCTGATGAACCCTACCCTTTGTAGCTGCACAGATAGACTGTCCAGAACTATACACAATATGCTGGACGCCCGCTCTGTGTGCTGCGTCAATGATGGTCGCCTCAATGTCATAATTAGTAGGAAACGTTTCGGTGTTCAGCACCTAGTACGTGGGCCTGCAGTATTAATAATCACGATCAATTTCCCGGATGGATTCTCATCTTGAATCCCTAAAATGAAAACATAGAATAAGACGCCTCACCGGGTTGCCAGAGTCATTGTTGATAAAGACTGCCCAGCTGCCTTGAAAGGCCGCTTCAATCTCCTCCCCTTCCGTGAAGGCATCGGCTTTTATGAGCTCGGCTCCAAGGGCTGCAATTGCCTGTGCTTTTTCTGACGATGGATTTCGGGTAACTACCCGGACGAAAAATCTTTTGTCCTTGTTTAGGAGGAGTGAGCGCCCAACACTACTACCTTGCTGACCTAATAAAGACGTAGAGCAGTCAGCCATCACACTGGAACACGCTGGCAGCGAGCAAGTGTCCTGCATTCGACCTACCGGTTCCGCCAAAGATGGTGATTATTCGCTTGTCGACAGTCATTTTATTTCGCAATGAAGTATTTTCTGGCCCTTTTTTCTCTTGAATAATCAGAATATTTCAAACCCTCCTTTGTGTGACAAACCCAGAAGCCAGCGGTTCTCTCTCGTCTGATATAGGAGCAGGTCACACCGTGAAGAGAATGGAGCATCTCGTTCGTTGTTATACCATGGGGCAGCAGCCAAGTCTGGTATTTCTGTCCTACACTAGACCAGGCTCATTCCCCATACCTTGCTTCAGCTGCATGTTGTCCGGCGGCTTACGAATCCGTGTGCTGTGATGTTTATAACCGGTCCAGCCACTTCACCCCCATCGTAATTATGTGCATCATGCGCCTTTCTGCATCAAATATTCATAACAGTCATCCTGTGCAAAGTTGATCCATCTCAGTTCTACTTCATCCACAAGCTCCATTTGTATTGCTCTAACATTTCTGGACTTGGGAAGCAAGGAGACAGTAGAAATGATCACACACCGCCAGGACAAAGGAATGCCAGGTTAGAAAATCAATCATACCTACTGGTCTCACAAGGCTTTTTGGAAATAACTTTGATATCGTATCACTCTCGACGAAGGACTGTTGTAAGCAATTCTTATGAGAACAGAGGAAGCCCTGTTTCGTTTTCTCGTTTTCATTCTTTTTGCTCCCCTCTTGGACAGTATAGATACTTCGCCCAAAATATTTAAAAATGGCACCTTCAGGAGTCCCAAAATTCATCAACAAGCTAGCCGGTCAGCGTGTGCTCATCTTAGGCGGATCGTCTGGTCTCGGTTTCACGACTGCCGAAGCAGCGATTGAGAACGGAGCCAGTGTCACTATTGCAAGCTCTAACCCTCAGAAACTGGAAAAAGCGTTACATCGCCTGCGGACTACGTACAAGTCCTTCCTGCAAGCCGGCCAAACCATCAGTGGTCAGGTCTGTGACCTCTCCAATCAGCAAACCCTCGAGCAAAACCTTCATAAACTTCTTCGAGTTGCCGCCGGAGACTCTAAAATCGATCATATTACTATCACCGCCGCGCCCATGCTCTGGCCCCCTCCTTTGAAGGACACCAAAGTTGAGGAGGTAGAAAGTCACGGCTTTGTTCGCTTGGTGGCTCCAGTGATGATTGCCAAATTGATTCCCCAGTACATGCACATGACGCATAAGAGCTCCTTTACCATGACTAGCGGATCCCACACCGTCAAGCCCGATCCCGGTTGGGCACTCCATGCGGCGTATTGTGGTGCTGTAGAGGCCTTGATGCGAGCTCTGGCGGTGGACCTAAAGCCCCTCCGAGTCAATGTTGTCTCACCTGGCGCCGTCCTCACTGAAGGGGTGATTGAAATTCTAGGCGATGTCTACGAGCGCGAAGTTGAACGATGTAGGCGGAATTCGACGCTTGGCGTTTGCGGTAAGCCAGAGGATTTGGCGGAGGCATATGTGTACTTGATGAAGGACCAATATGTCACAGGTACAATAATTGAATCCAACGGAGGCATGCTCCTCGCTTGAATGACTGAGAACAAAGAAATCACAACGTTGGGGCTATTTTGACTGTTTATCATTTTGCACCTTTGGTGTTCCATGGTTTTACGGATTCGAGACGCGGCCCTTATTGTCTTATTCCGCAGCATTTATCAATCAGGTCAACCGCCTGTAAATCAAAGTTCATGCTCTGGATGTAGGTGGCACAACTTGGCTCTGTCTAAGTCAAAATATAACTTGCGTTGTATCTCTATGGGTGACTCTAGGCGATTTTCTTTATTCTCGCACCTTAGCATCTAAAATCTATTACGGTCTAAAACGGCCTCATTTGCTCACTATGGCTCCATAAGATCACGTAAAGCATTTTCAATTAATGTTACTAATAGCTATATCTACTATCTCTTCCTTTTACTGTGGAAAGGCCCAGAACTCAAGCTGGTCCGCTGGATGTCCCGGCTCCATGTCTAGGAACAAGGATCGCATGGGATATCTCTTCATATTTAGAGCTTTCCCAGAGATTCGTGAATTTCAAGTTTCAGAGCCTCGAATTCCTGACCTTGGAATAGACTTATTTACTAGAGCCTGCTCATGTCAAGAATCACTGGGAGAAGATCTCTCTCTTTTCCTAGCTCTCTAATAACCAAAAAATGAGCCTTCGATAAGGCTGGCAATTGCTAGCAAAAAAGCTTGGATTGGCCATTCTTTTTGACGTGTAGGCGTTCTCAAGGGACTTGGACTTTGCATTCCTAAAACTGCTGATTTTAACTGCACCGAGACAATGTGGTCTTCCTGTATATAATGTCAGCTGTTTGTGCCATTTGTCAAAGTTGACATTGACCTGATGTGATGTGTGTTCCTTACATGAACTGACCGAAAAAAGAGCATACCTGAAATTACACATTCAGTTGATTACTATATGTAGATCATAACTTACTGTGTGACACAAATCATCCTCCATCTCTGATTTCCTGCCGTTTCACTGCCATGCATGTACACTGATGAGACACTTCGTGTATAAAGAAATCTTTTCAGTTCTTCAAAGTATCCACTCTTCGCCTTAAGAATCACTGAAATAAAATAATTAGATTGGACATATTGATTACAATACTGTTTGAATAAGCTGGCATAGATACATCAATGATGTTGTCAACTCCTTTCTGACCGGCTAACACGTATAACAGGATTTGTGCGAGAACAACCTGATGGTGAGTAACTTATTACAGTGCTTAGACTCACTCCGCTTGCTGCAAAATGCCTAATACTAGACTGTCTTGCCTGTTGAGTCAGAGCAAAAAAAAGAAAAATAACCTACACATGTCATTGCCAGTAATTCGTAGTGCAGCTTGAGAAAGATTCTCTGTCAATCGTGTAATTCCTGGTCTTTCCAGAGCTCCCTTGCTTGAGAAGAGGTTTTTAGGAATGAAGTCAAGGATCACGTTTTTGAATGCGGCAGATCTTGAAATCCCTTTGGGAAAAGGGAAGACGAAAAAAAGAAAAGAAACCTCGCTTGCTAAGTTATAAACCTACAGTGTGCCTTAGAAGCAAGTGCCTATGTTGTCACGTAAGTGTTGATCTATCCATATCACCTTTCTACCTAAAGAAGTGTTTCTGCGTGATAGAAAAATATAGAAGATGATGGCACCAATGGTACGTTCCAATAGTGTGAATGGTCCCACGGCAGTTCTTTGTGATACTGCTCTCAAATCTCCACCAGCATTAATAGAGAGATGTTGCGTTTCATCCAGATCATCCTTTTTTGTGAGTCAGTGGGACACGAACGAGAACGCGAGATCCCAATATTCTTTCACCAAGCCGATCACAATTTGCACATCATTGCTAAATTGTGCCAGTAATCATTGTCTTCTTGAGAGGTTGCTGTCAAGCTGGGCGATTCTGGCTGCTCAGTACTGTGGTTCAACAAAAATATCTCTTGAGACAAATCTGGCGTATTCAAAATGGAAGAATTATGACGAGCTTCACGAAGCTTCGAGGTCCTCTATGTCCTTGGATATCCACGTGGATCCTGCAGCAGACCTATATGCTACCATAAACCAGATAAGAAAGCAGGTATTTGAAGGTCAAAATTCATACAGCGAAAGCAATGATGAAATAAAGGAACAGGAAAGGAAGGCAATGGTAGGGGACGAGCGTTCTGCGGTAGAGGCCCAGTTGCTCATCCTGCTCCTCGGTGCCAGCACAAATGGACAATCAATAGGGATTGACTGGACATCTGATGATGATTCTGATAATGCAGTGCTCACCGAACAAACACATTGTCCCTTCACACTCAGGTGTCAACAAGAAATAGATGGCAAACTTGTCCTGCAAGCTCGCTTTGACGAAAATGTGATATTGGAAAAGCAAGCAGGCAGATTTGTCGAACAGATAGCGCACCTAGTGCAGCAGATTCAACATGCTGCTACTCTGGAGGGCGAAACCATGAAATTAGGGAAATTAAATATCGCAAGTCAGTCGGATCTCGCTTCGATCCAAAAGTGGTGCGCAGCACAGAACACAGAGCCCGTGGCACAGCTTGTCCACGATGTTATCCAGGACTCAGTTCTAACTGCTCCTGGAGCGCCAGCACTGATATCTTGGGATGGAGAGCTTACCTATAAGGAACTAGATGAGCTATCTTCTCAGCTAGCCGGCCACTTAGCCCACCATGGTGTATGCCGTGGTTCCATCGTGCCATTACTGTTCGAGAAGTCGATATGGACAATGGTAGGGCAACTAGGTGTCCTCAAAGCCGGAGGGGTTACTCTTGTCCTCGATGCCAATTATCCAGATCAGACCATCGCAGATGTCATCACACAGTCAGAGTCTATGCTGGGTATTGCGTCCAAAGCCCAGGCCAAGCGGCTTCGGACACACATGCCCTTTGTCGTGGAAGTTTCGTCCCACCAAAGCAAAAACTGGGGAAATAAAACAACAGACGACCATACGTCTGAGCGAGATAGGCTGCCCCTCCACCCGGAAGATCCTGCTATTATTCTCTTCACATCTGGCAGTACCGGGAAACCGAAAGGAATCTTGCTCAGTCATCGTGCTTTGGTGACGACCATCCACCACCATGCAAGTGCGGCAAGCATACATCGCAACTCCAGAGTTCTCCAGTTCTCTTCGTACGCATTTGACATGAGCATATACGAGACGTATACGGTGTTGGCAACAGGTGCATGCATCTGCATTCCTTCGGAGACGCAACGGCTGAACAGTATCTGCCAGTTTATTCGTGACTGCAAGGTGACGTGGGCCTTTCTAACCCCATCAATGTTGCGGAACTTCGAGCCAGAGGATCTACGGGGTCTTGTCACGCTTGGAATGGGAGGTGAGAATGTGCCGGCCGACCTTGCATCTCGATGGGCGGATGAACTTGAGTTGCTAAACATTTACGGCCCGGCGGAAGCTACTCTCATGTCCACATGCCGTATCGTAAAGAATTCCTGGATTCCGGGAACATTCGGCAGTGGGTTAGGATGTCGAACATGGATCGTGCAATTGTCCAATGTCGATCAACTCGCCCCAATCGGTGCTGTTGGGGAACTGGTAATTGAAGGGCATCTTCTTGCCAGTGGATACTATAATGATCCGCAAAAAACCAGCAGAGCCTTTATCCCACCACCGAAGTGGAGGCAACTGTTCAGTCCTGCAGCCACCGCTCCCGTGTTCTTTCGCACTGGGGATGCCGTGCAGTACAACCCGGATGGAACCATACGGTATGTGGGTAGGGGTGATGCCATCGTTAAAATCCGTGGACAAAGGGTCGATTTGGAAGCCGTCGAACATGCGATACGCGAGATCGATCCCTCGCTCGACGTCTGTGTTGACGCTGTGAAACCGCCAGGGGCCGCGCAAGATGAATCGAAGCTAACAGCCTTCCTAACCTGCACATTAGCTGTTGCAGACCAAGCTAGTAGCGTCACTGCTGAAAGCTTGTTCCGGCATCTTCAGCTCTCCTTGTCCCAAAAGTTACCACGATACATGGTCCCAACCGTCTTTGTGCCTCTAAGCAGCCTACCGCTCACTCGGAACAAGAAGCTTGACAGACGGCAGCTTCAGCGCCTATTTGTGGAGCAAGTGTCCCTGAAAAGTACCGTCCCTGCATTATGCTCAGAGGAGCAGTCATTCGAACAACTTGGGGAGGAGGAGTGTCTACAATTGCTCACGGGTGAGATACTGAAGGTCGATTCCCGGTCAATTGACATGAAGAAGAGTTTCATAGAGGTTGGAGGCGACTCCATGACAGCAATCCGATTGACTGCTCTAGCTAGGCGAAAGGGGTTGAAGATTCGAGCGGAGGAATTGCTTAAATCGTCATCTACCCTGCTGGATATTGCGCAAACAATCGGTGATTGCTCTGCGGCACCAGCCCTGCCGCCCACGGAGAAGGCCTTTGCATTTTTTTCCGATCAAAAAACCACGGATTCAATCTTGTTGACGGCAGAGCAGCAATATCAAATTTTCAGGTCGGATATCAGCGATATCTACCCCTGTACGCCCTTGCAAGAAGGCCTGATGACCACGACAACGACCCGCGGATCGTTGGTGTATCAGGATCAATTTGTCTACAAATTGCACCCAGGTATAGATATGGAGTGTTTCCACAGAGCGTGGATGGCTGTGGTCAGTGCGAACCCAATTCTTCGCACTCGCATCATACAAATATCATCAGGGCAAACGATTCAGGTTGTTGGAATTCCGAAACCGACCCCTTTCATGGAGCACAAAATGAAAAGCCTTGATTCCTACCTTATTAATGACCAAAAGGAGCAAATGGGCTTTGGAACGGAATTGGTCCGATTCGCCTATACTGAGGATAGCACTGGAGATGCTAATACTCTCCCCTGTTTTGTCATGACATTGCATCACTCCTTGTATGACGCATGGTCGCTTTCGATGATCCCCCATCAGATTGAGGCAGCATATTATGGTCGGTCGCCCGAAAGATCATCTTTCTCCTCCTTTGTGAGATACGTTCACAGTGGTGCATCGACCGACACGTTAAGTTTTTGGACAACACAACTATCCAATGTGGACGCCGCTATATTTCCAGGACTGCCTTCAAGTACCTACAAACCTAGGGCGACAGCAGCTGTGGAACATACTACCCAGTCAACTGCCTCCACTCATAAAAGAAAATCTCCCTTTAGCGACTCCATTAGAATTCACCTGGCGTGGTCTATTATGCTCTCCCTGTACACGGACTCGGACGATGTCATTTTTGGCACAGTTGTTAGTGGTCGTATGGCCTCATTTCCTGGCATCGAGAAGGTGTTTGGACCTACAGTGGCAACCGTGCCATTCCGGAGCGTTCTAAATTTTGAGGCCTCGATCAGAGCAACTTTGGAGCAGATGCAGACCCAATTCACCGTGATGTTACCGTTTGAGCAGACTGGCGTGCAGAACATTGCCCGAATGAATGGCGACACAAAGGCAGCTTGTGCTTTTCAGAATCTCCTGGTCGTGCAGCCTCCTGCTCTGTCAAGCACATCGGGAGTGAGCAATGTCCCGTCATCCTCGCCGTCTGGTTTGTTTTCTAGTACCGTTGAAGAGAAAACCGGAGCTATCAATTCATTCCCAGGCTATGGCCTCATTCTTCTCTGCTACCCAGGACCGGAATCAGTCAAGTTTGAAGCTCTCTTCGATGAGAACTTATTGAATGAAAAACAGGTGACTCGAATGATGGCCCAGCTTAGCCATATTTTTGACCAACTGGATAGTGAATTGGATCGTCCTCTCAGACAGATACATCTTCTTGCTCCTAGCGATCAGTGCCAGCTGATGGAATGGAACAACTACATGCCACCACCAGCCGAGATGTGTATTCATGAAATGATTTCTGCTCAGTGTCGTATTGGCTCAAAGCAGCGGGCCATATGTTCCTGGGACGGTGACTTCTCTTACGAGGAGCTAAACAGCTTATCCTCTGCCATAGCAATCAGCCTTCTAGAGCGTGGAGTCAAGGCAGGAAATATTACACCAATTCTGTTTGAAAAGTCAAAATGGATTGCTGTCGCAATCTTGGCAGTGATGAAAACGGGTGCTGCTTTTGTTCTGCTGGATGGCAACCAGGGCCAACAGCGTCATCTAGACATTTGTCATGCTGTGAATGCTGGCTTGATTATTACATCAGCTACCTACTCGAAGCGATTGGATGGCATCGTCGAGCAGCAGACCATATTTGTTATTGATGATGAAAACACAATCAACACCAAGGCAGTAACAGCGGCGGCGGTTGCATTGGGTGACGCCGGAGGTGGGCTTCTGTCTGCCGTCAAACCGTCCCATGATGATCTAGCCTACGCTGTATTTACCTCCGGATCGACAGGAAAACCAAAGGGCGTGCTTATCAATCACGGTTCCTACTGTTCTTCCGTGTTAGCACATCGTGACCGATTCCTCATTACCCCAGCAACGCGTGTGCTGCAGATTTCGTCATACGCGTTCGATGCTTTTACTGTTGAAATACTCACTGTTCTCTGCACTGGAGGCTGCGTCTGCATCCCACATGAGACGGAGATGCAAGGTGACCTCGCTCAAGCCATTCAACGGATGGATATAAATTTGATCCTGATTACGCCCGCCATGTTGAGACTGATCCATCCAGATGAAGTGCCTGACCTTCGAACAGTCATTGCAGTAGGAGAGTCCATGACGCCAGCACAGGTTGCTCTGTGGTCCACGAAGGTCACTCTGATATGTGGCTATGGCCCGTCTGAATGCTCGACGGCGGCATCATGTCTTCATATTCGTCCTTCGTCTTCCTACTCTAACCCAAAGAACATTGGATACAGCATGGGATGTCACTTCTGGGTAGTGCATAAGAACGACCACAATGTCCTTGTCCCCATTGGGACGATTGGAGAGCTGCTTATTCAAGGTCCAATTGTGGGCTCCGGATATCTTAACGACATGGAAAGAACCCATGAAGCGTTCTTCAGCACCACCACCACTGTCGGGTGGAGGACCTCCTATTACCCCCTGCCCAGCCAAGGTAGATTCTATAAAACAGGTGACCTGGTGCGGTACAATGTCGATGGCACATGCAATTATGTTGGCCGCAAAAACCAGCAAACCAAGCTTCGGGGTCAAAGAGTAGAAGTTGGAGAGGTTGAGCAGCATGTGCAACAGGCCCTAGGCCCCGGTCATCACGTCGTTGCAGCAGTCATTCGGCCCCATGAACACGATGCCAAACCCCTGTTGGTGGCTTTCGTCCACATCGCCAGTAGTGGTAACTCGAGGACTGAAACGCCCAAGATGACTTTTTGTCCTGTCGCTGGCAGTTCTCATTTCATGAAAAGAGCTACTGTGGCAGATAAAATACTTAGAAGCGCCCTGCCGAGCATTATGGTCCCGTCGACTTACATCCAAGTAGAGCACATCCCTCTGACGCCCTCCAAGAAGATTAATCGACGAGCACTAGAAATAGGAGCAGCAGTCCTGACTACGCCAGAGCTATTCAAACTTGGCTCTATTATAAGCCAGGAACAGGAAATATGTGCCCTAGACAAAAGTGATGCGATGGTGTGGCAGGTATCAGACACTATCTCGTCTTTCGGCTCTAGCAAGATTTCCGACTATCAGGAGCGGTTCCACGGCAAGGATGTCCCTCTTCCTTTCCTTGGCCTAGATTCAATCGAGTTGATGGCTCTGTGTCGCAATTTATCTCGCCAGTTTGATGTCCACCTTACTGTCGCTATGCTGTCCGATGATTCCCTGACTGTGGCACGCTTGGCAAGAGTTATTGAGAACTGCAAGAAGGAAGCTGCGCGCTCTTCATCCCACCATCAGGAAGCAAATGATTCTTCGTTCAATCTCTATGAGGAATTCATGGCATCTGCTGCACTTCTTCCCCAACCCAATCGACAGAAGACAGGCCGTGTTTTTCTTACCGGAGGAACAGGGTATCTAGGCACCGAGATTCTTCGACAACTGGTGCAAAATCCACAGATTGTCTCCGTAACGGTTTTAGTTCGGGCAGAAAGTCAGGAGGATGCTTTGGGCTGGATAAAACAATCTGCAGAAACCGCCGAATGGTGGGAAGGAGATAGACATGCCCGCAAGATTATCGCGTGTCCTGGAGACCTGTCCTCTACCAGACTCGGGCTATCCCAAACTGACTGGGATACTTTGTGCCAGGGCACGTTTGACTGGATCATTCACAATGGAGCTGATGTCAATTGGACTAAAAGCTATCGGTCTCTAGAAGCAGCGAATGTGACGAGCACGATCCAGTTCCTTCAGATTCTCGCCCATCCTAGTTGTTCCTTTACGGGACTTACATACCTCTCAGCTCTGGTGCCCAGCGTTGAGAACAAGTCTGATCGTCAAATTGCTCAAGAACTGTCATCAGTTGACGGATATACACAGTCAAAATTTACTTCGGAGCTACTCATCAAGGAATTTAAAAAGTCTTACTCAAACCCAATCTCTATTATCCGACCCGGTTTGATCATGGGATCTAGCGCGAATGGTATCTGCAATGTTGATGACTATCTTTGGAGGGTTGTGTGCGCATCTTTACGGCTGGGCGCATATAATGCCGAAGAGAGTGCCAATTCATGGCTTTTCATATCCCCTGTCAATCGAGTGGCCTCTCTAGTAGTGGAGGAGTCCCTCTCCTTCATCTACCGGAGCAGAAATCATCACGACCCCGCAAGTAGCCTGCATACAATCCCCGTCTTGGATTGTCTTCCAGTCCCAGACTTTTGGAAAACCATCCGGGTAGCTTCGTCACGTAAGATCAAGGCCTGGACTACAAACCAGTGGCTAGATGCAGTCAAGTCCGACGTGGATCAAGCAGGTACAGTCCATCCTATGTGGCCAGTCATCCAATTTCTCGAGGCGGCCAATGGATGTCTTGGAACACCTCAAAGTTCGAGTTTCACCCAGGCCCCTGCCATTTCACGCTCCATTGTGAGTGCCTTGCAGGAAAATATCCGATACCTGACCCGTATCGACTTTTTCCGGGTTCCAGATAGTGAATATATTGGTGATTGCGACATTCGGGCGTCACCAAAGACCGTTTTCCGACGCAATCATAATGTCGCGTCAACCTCTGCTAAATACCACGGTACCAAAGGGCAAAGGCATTAGAGAGAGTTACTGTCGCCGCTTTGGCGACAGTAACGACATGAAAGTCGTATCTCATAACGTCCTTCAGTCGTTGTGTCGCTAGAGCATTCCTTTTTGGCGGTTTTTTCTCTTCTTTTTTTCATATCTTTATTCTTATTCATTTCAATGTCAGAGAATCAACCCATATATGGATTTTTACTTTTCCGTTCTGTTCCAGCTATAGGGGAAATTTATTATTGGTTTTGAGTGTAAAGCAGCAGGTTTCAACACAAGCAAGTACAACTTATTACTTCTAGTCTAACATGTTCAATCTTACTGGATACTTCAATTTCTAATAATCTTCCCGAGCTCGCACGTGTATTCGATGCTATGAGAACTAGTCAATTGGAAAGGTTAATTGTACCTCGCTAGATAGTCGTATTCTACAAACCACGAAATGTAATACATAATCCTGAAAATTCCGTAGGGCTCCTGGGACCAGTAAGTTGGAGTACTTGTAGAAGGTTCCTAATAATTTAAATACTCTGATCCGTAATGAAAGAGGATATGGGCACATAGCGGACAAACCACCACGAAGGAAACCCAATTATTGTGCGTTTAATAGCATATTTATGTGCATATATCCCCTAAAAATCAAGCAAGCCACTTTTTTGCGAGTGAGAAGGTCTCAAACAGTCTAACAGGTAATTTACCAAACACCTCATAACCCTGGGCATACCATACCATATCTTCAAACCCCGCCAGTGACAGGACTTGTCTCTCGGACCATTGCTAAAAACGCTTGCCATTCCAGAACCTCAGGTGGTATTTCATCCAATGTGCCCCATACAGTCTGAAGCCTTTCCAGAACGTCCGGTCCCAAGCGGCCTTGATATTTCAATTTGTAGAGGAGTTGCAATAGGGCCCGATACGCACTATCAAGCGAGCCCGAAATCCAGGCATGATGAGCACTGCAAGCCTCACCGACCAAGAATAGATGGCCATTGGCAGCAGGCTTCACCAACTCCGGATAGAAATTTTTGAACTGTCCGGGCCCAAAATACGCAAATGCCCCCGAGCAGGCAGGATCGCTGTACCAATCGTACCCGTGAAAAGAATCGTACTCGTCAAGAATAATGCGAAGCATTCTCGCATAGCCATACGGCAAACCGGATGCCGCATCAAGATATCCCTGATGCAAGAGAGTCAAGTTGTGAGTAAGGAGCTGTTCTAACTCTCTACGAGCCGACTCAGATTTGCTATTTACAAGAGAAGCCAGCTGCTGGGCATCCTGGCCCCAGGTATACGAGCAAAGAAGCACTGTAGGTATGTCTTCTTCTTCTTCTCCTTCCGTAGCTGAGCTAATTGAGCTTGCAGATGGGTATACGCATACTCTGATTGGCAGGTCTGTGGTTGCCTGTCCCCCTTGGATATTGCAATATTTCCTCCACCAGGCCGACTTGAATCGAATCGCTATCTTGGTGGAGGCATCGTAGTGGATGCTCTGCACGGCAGCCTTTTGGCCAGGACTGAGGATCCCTTCACCCACATTCATTCGGCGCAGGCATGGCAGACTAGCTGTATTGAAAACAGCCGAATAGGTCCTCGGCTGCGTTTCTCCGTCCACTTGTACTACCATTGGATAGTCAGGATCGCTGACCGGCTCGTATGAGAGTGATACTACGCGATGACCGAGCGCAGGTTTGCGTGATAATCCCTTCTCCATATTCTTCACCACTTCTGACGTTCCCCCTTTGACACTATACCATTCCACCTTGGCTCCGGTTGTTGTAGGATAATCAAAGTCCATGGCATCAAGAACCGCCTCGGAAAGTGACTGATCGTAAAGACCCGAGGCACTGCCAAATTTTTAATGCATGGTCAGCAAAATGAAATATTGATTAGGAAACAGCCAAGCTATGACGCTTTTTCGTATACTTACCTTGAAACAGTCTCTAGGTACCATATCGAGTAAAAATCCAATCCCCTGTACCGAAGAAGTTAGGGTCAACCACCACCACCACCACCTTTTCTCCCCGTTTTACCGGCTTATAACTTTTGCTGGCTCGATATCCGTTGGACTTACATCTTCCTGTTCAAGTAGTCTCTTGTAGTTAAATGATCCCATTTCATCAACTCGTCAAATCCTTCAGTGAAATTATCGGCTAGCCCTGAAATAAAGGGATCGAAGGCTCGCTTGAGGATAACATCTGGTCCTTCCATGACTGTCCTATTCCGTTCTACATTTAGTATAACAGAGTTATCAACTTTGCTGATAGATTCGACCTTACATATCTGGCACAAGGCCCCCCTCTGAAACACTGAATTTAAATGGGTCATGACCCGTTGCCATTTCGTTGCCGGGGGCAAGACCGATTGTATTGAACAAGTTGGGGCACTGCTCCCCTCCGTAATTGTATGGAATGAGTTGGGCACCACACCGCATAAAGAGATCGAATGTCCTATGGGCATTGTTAATCACAAACGGTCTTTTCCCACTGCTAAACACCTCACCTAGCGAGGGGTGGAATCTAAGATTTAAATTTGTGTAAGCCCCAAGATATGCATCCTATCTGGTCTTTCAGGGAACACCTACCCGTGGGAACCTCATGGCCCCGACATCATAATATTCCATCTTCCCAGGCCCAAACTTGTACGTATAGACTCTCCCACCAGTTCGTTCGTTGGACTCAAGGATGTCGTAACTGACGTTCTTGAGATCCAGCTCATCAAGGAGCATTCCAAGATACAAGCCCGATATCCCAGCTCCGATAATGCAAACACGGATATTGGAATCGCCTTCGCCGTTCTGTGGGACAAAGGGTAGTTCGGGAGGTCTACGAAGCTCGATGTTCCTGATTGTACTGCCTGGGCTGGAAGTGAGCATTCGGAAGAGGCTGACACTCTCTCGGCACTTTGATTTTGCATCTCGTATCTCATTCCGAATTTGCGTTTTCACAAGGTGGCATGCCAACCTCGCTCGAATTGATGGTCTCCTAATGGAGTCGTGGCTACATCGGGAACTCAATCGTTCCGCCTCTTGGAAAATCCTGTCTGTGTGTTTTAGGGTTGGCTGACGCTTCCATGATAAGATGTACTTGATGCCGATTCCTAGTAGGCTCTTCATTATCTTAGGTATAGATATCCTTCTACCCAACCAATGCCGATTTTCTGTGAGACCAAACGTGTCTTGGGCCCAGATATGGGTCGCTGTTACCATCCTTCTTGAGTTTTGGTCACTTTCGATCATCTGCTAGAAAGTTTTGATTTCAAGATTATGATTTTTGGGGGAAAAGAAGAAGTAAAAGTAAACGCTGCCGTGAGAAAGAATAGATGAGATAGACGATATTGAGAAAAGAAAGCTTATCATCGAACTCTTTATAACTGATGGGTAATACTTTCAACCACAAGTCTTGGTAGAAGCCTCGATCTAGGGCCTGTTCATATACACATTTTCCAAGCGGTGTAGGCAATCTGTGAAACCTATGCGTGCCGTGATGTGGCAGCCAGTCTGTGTGACCTGGTCTGGAATGCGACAAGCAGCGGTAAATCAAGGATATGAGTCAAATAAGAGACCACGAGAGGGTCGAGTCCTGGCTACGGATGATATATTGCAAATAAATTGCTTCTAGGTTCGTGACCGAAAGAAAGCAAGGGCTGTCTATGGTTGGATGCCCATCTTGGCTCAATTGCTAAATTAATATGCGACAGATACAGCGCAGTACGCAACCTGCCAGCAAGGTATTCTTGCCAGGCAATATCGACCAACCTATGAACCAAGTCCACATATGTCAAGGCAGCTCAATCCAAGGTCTCGAGCCATTGAAAGAATGTAATTGCTGCAAATCCTATGCCCACATTGTGCGCGAAGGACTGACGCAGATCACTTGATGACATGAGTGGAATACCAAGACGTGTATCCAAGACACGGGATTCAACGCTGTTCACAAATTCAGCGATCTTTTCGAATCTGTGATGTTGCCGAGAAGCCTGAGATGAGACAGC
Source organism: Talaromyces ruber (assembly GCA_022813215.1). Lineage (NCBI taxonomy): Eukaryota > Fungi > Ascomycota > Eurotiomycetes > Eurotiales > Trichocomaceae > Talaromyces > Talaromyces ruber. The sequence continues at coordinate 214,304 of JAKLMW010000012.1, read as the reverse complement.
TGCTTCTGTCTGGCCAGTCGCCCATTTTCATAGCCTTGTGCGAAGCTGAAATCGTCTGGCATGATGATCTGTATGTGGATCCATTGCGCCATTTTCTCTTCAAGCGTCGTGCGCTGGGGTAAAATCTCCACAAGATGCTCCACGGGTCGTGAAGCATCATTTAGATTGGAAGACTAGCACTGCTGGTGAAAGCCATGATCGAAGTTCCGAGAGTTATGAATGGGCTTATTAATGCGATACCGAGAACAGTGCCGGAGGATGAAGGTAGAAATGACTTTTGGAAACGATTGAGACTCCATGTGCAAGATACGAACGAAGAAGAAGATGAATAAGAAATCACTTAAATTGTATTGATCGTGGAAGTCGCATGGGAGCAAGCAAGCTCTTAGTGGTAGTGGCATTCTACCGGAATTTGAACACAGCGAAACATTGAACCAAACTGCACCCACCGCGATATCCATGGATTTGATCTCAAAATCATCTTCGTATAACTAGCGACTGTAATAGGACCGTAGAAGTCTGGTTTTTCTTCCTTTTCTTCATCATCGAATTGTCCAGGACTAGACGAGATTGGAGCGGTAGAGTCTGGAGATTGATTATGATCAGGCAGAACGCCGAAGACAAATCGTGGATTGTAAATCCCCAACTCCCATCTACAGGTCTTTAATCAACTATGGCATGATGCCGTAAGACGGAATTGTAGAGATTAGCTCGATCTCTATTCAGTTGTTGAAAATAACGTGGGGAACGGGGAAACCGTGGGAAATGGAGTTATGTATGTAACATCTACTTACTCCGTAAACATACTAGCCCAAGTGTCCAGTATTAAGGAGCGCAGTGTTAAAGGATTGTTGGGGACGAGGCTTTATAGCTTTGGGGGATGACCATGAAAAATAGGAGGTGGGAGAATCCTCCACCTGGCTAACAAAGGACTCGTAAGCCATTCTTTTGTTCCTGCTAGGTCGTATTTTGCACAATATCGCTTTCTGATGTCGAATGAAACAAAAAAAAAAAAAAAAAAAAAAAAAAAAATTTGCGAGCCGCCCAGAGATTATCTCATTCTTGAACGTTCGCCGCGATGGATGGGATGAATGATTCTAAGCTATCAAGTATAGCCGTGAACATGAAAAGCTATCGCCATGAAATAAAAGTCGATAATTTCTGGTTTTAATTCGAATCTACTCCCATGTTCGGATAGAAGCACAAGGTGAAGGCTACTCCTTCGATACGAGGCTTTTTAATGTTATGTGCACGCTAACGCTCAGTCACAAGCGCTGAATTATCTCCTGCCCTCATATTTTGATGTAGAATGATGCGCAGTATTGTTAATTATTTATTAGGGAGCCGCAGTTGGTCAGCACACCATTACATTAGTACGTAAGTAATACAATCTCTCCAATTTTAGCATCATACCGATATATTTTGACATTTTCTCTTCGTCTACGTGCCAAGCAGCCGTCAGGGTCCCTGTAAGCCCTGGTCATCGTCCATGTAGCTCACCAATACAATCAGAATCCCACCGATTATTGTAAGAATCTTCTACAAAAATCTAGCTAATCTATTTGAAATAAACGTCTAAACGGTTAGGAAGATACTCAGAAATTATAGACCTTCTATACAGCGGAAACAAGTTCGACTTCAACAGCCCGGACACAATACTCAGTCTCTCGCAGACCATCCTCCCGTCTAGACTGAATCTTCTTTGCGTCATTCGCTTGGAGTACTCGTTTCCCAGATTTAGATACATTCTTTCCAAATCCGACACAATTTATGCTATCAAAGACGAGTCAAACGTCAATCCAATCGGCGTTAAGCAAAAACAAAGCAAGGGTGAAGGCACGGGACATTGGTAGATAAGACTTGCTCCGAAGGAACGAACAAGGCCGCATAGCATAAAGATCAAGATGAAGCGATGATCTATCTACCTTATTAGTTCTGATACTATCATCGTCGCCCCGCTAGATAACCATCCAATCCGCGCTCTCATTGGTAAATTATTTAACAGTCCCGACTCATCTCGGCGTATGAGGTTTAGGGAGGCATGATGAAGTACTCAATATGTTCGAGGTTGAATCCGGAGAGATCATTCTGTTGAGCTTTCAGGTCAATCAGTGAATTCCCGCAAAAGATACCTAGGTCAGCTTATATATTTCAAGGTAGAAGATTGCATGATGTGTATACTCTTTTATTAATGTAAACTAGCAGATTAAACAGCCTATTCTCCCCTTGCGTAATGTAATATCTATTATCACTCGACACCAAAACGTCACTCCACCTCAACATTATCACCAAGACAAACAGCCAGAATATGAATGAAGCCCCGGAAACAGCGGAACAATGAGTAGCTGGAAACGCATAACAAAGAACTAAAGTTGATTATAGAATTTTGGGTCCGAATGCCTTCGAATACTTGTTTCAATGCTCCAAGATTCTCAAGCTTCCCTGGACGACACAGTTTTCGAGAATAGAACCAGGAGGAACGTCAATGGTGCTGCCCTCGCTAGCAACAATGATGACTGTGCCCTTGAGAGTGACGTTGCGTCCCAGGTTCACCGGACCAGTGATGGTGAGGTGGTCGAGCTCGGCAATGCGTGGGATGCTAGGAATGCGCTTCTGGAAGTCAGAGACCTTCTTGAAGTCGGATCCCAATTTGATGATAGGAGCACCACCGAAACGGTTAGGATCAATGACAAGCTGGCCGTGCTGCAAGCTGTAAAGGTCAGACTTGACGAGCATCAAATCGGAGCAGGTCTTGACAGGCAAGAAACGACGACGGGGGACATTGACACCGTGGGCATTCCGGAAATGGCGAATAGCGGCACCAACAGCGGTTTCAAGCTGGATGATGGAAAGGTCGGCTTCACCTTTCTTATCCGCGGGAATGGACTTTTCGTTGGGGATAATCTCCATCTCCAATTCGTTCTCTTCGACAACACGCTTGATGGCGCGGAGGTTCATCCAGATGTTGTTGGTGTTGAAGTACTTGAACTTCTTAATGGACTTGAATTCGTTGACGTGCTCCTTGGGGACTTGGGCAATTTCCAACAAACGCACACGGCCATCGTAGTCAATGATAGTACCACCCTTGACGTCGGCCTTGGTCTTATCAGTCAATTCCATGATGTATTCAGACTTGGAGTCGACCATGTGCTGGAGAATGCGCAAATCAACAACAGCACCCAAGTTGTCGGCGTTGGAGAGGAAGAGGATCTCAACACCACGCTCGAGAAGCTTGTCAAGAATGCCAGAGTTGTAGAGGGACTCGAAAACGTCACCGTGACCGGGAGGGTACCAGTCGGAGATCTGGGAGTCGAAGCTCTTGGGTGCGGGAAGCAAGGAATCCTTGAGAACACGGGGGTAACGCGATTGGTTAAATGTGATGATATCGATGTTGTGTCCCTCGTACTTCTTAATGATGTTTTGGGTGTCATCGTCGGTGTTGAAGGAGTTCATGAGAACGAAGGGAACGTTGACGTTGTATGTGCGGTTAAGGTATTCGATCTGGCGAACGGACAAGTCGAGGAAAGACATGCCTTCACGGACTTCGATAACGGACTTGGGGCCGACACAACCCATGGAAGTTCCGAGACCACCGTTAAGCTTGAGAACAGCGAGCTTGTTGAGGAATTCGACGGAGGCGGAGTTTCCAAGCTCATTGTAGTCAACGACCTGGCTGGGCTGGGGAGGAGCGATGCGCTCCCAGTTGACGGCGTTGCCTTTGGCACGGTCGTTCAGGTAACGGCGGAAGAGGGCGAAGAAGTTGTCCATCTCAGCTTCGAAGCGCTTCTTAGTGCTGCCATCCTCGACGGTCTCGGAAAGAGCATTCAAAGCATTTCGCATCTGAGAAGCAGCGACGCTGGTAGAAGCATTCTCGAAAGCCTACATACACAGTTATTAGTCCTGGAATCAATCACACTGTAGATCGTCGTCGCCCCCACTCGGAACAGCGATTCAAAAAGATAGGAGTTGTAACGCAAATATCGGGTACATACCATGTGAGACTGAGACTTTCCATGGTGCTTGCGCTGGAAACTCTCACCTTCGGCGCCAGACTCTGCCTGGGCTCTCAAGTGAGAAGGAATCGCTTTCGCGGCCATAATTGCACTTGTTTGTTATCTGAAGAATGCGGTGTATAATCGGAGCTACTCAAGCTCTCGATAGTTGCACGAAAATCGAGTGATTTGGCGATAGATTGTGTTCGTCTATGCAGCGAGTGAGAAAGAAAACTCGGTTAGCTTGGAGTGAAACAAGAAAAGAATAAAAATCAACAGTAGAGGCTTGGACTCAAAAGGAGAGATCGACTGGTGGTGAAAGCGGGGCAAAAAGGCGGCAGGCGGGATGAATTGTCGGCCAAGCAAGCTCTACGAATGATGACAGCATGGCTTGACTTGGGTTGGAACTAGAGGATGGCAATGTCTCTCTTTTTCCTTTCTGGCTGTTCTTTGTGACATTGCCACACCGCAGCGACACAATGGACTGTCTCGTTGCCATCGCATCAATGGATCGGATTGGTGGGTGTGTCTGTAAATTGCTCCCATTGGGAGGGGGGCAGGTAGGAGGATGGCAAAAAGACCGTATGGCGTATGCACTGCACAGCTTACCTGTAAAAGCGGAAGGGGTCTGGCCACACGAGAAGCGGCAGTAAGGGGAGGGGAGTAGAAGAAGCGAGCGATTGAGCACGAATAGATAGAGAATCGGGTGAAGCAGAGTTAAGCAGGGGATGAGGATGAAGATGAGGAGAGGGAACGAAATAAGTAGTAGAAAAGAAGAAGAGAAGGGGTCAGGGGAGGGACAGGGCAGGTGCGAGGGAGGGAGGAATGACGGATTGTTCCCTGAGAGCTTGGACCACCGGGGCTCTATGTACCACTGCTAGCATTCTACTATTAAAAGTACATACGTGGAAAAGGGGAAACACGTGCGGCCGCCGCTGGAGGCTCGTTCGCTACTCGCTGCAGATCATGTCAGCATCTCATTCGACGATAATTATACATAATTGCTTGTTGCTTCGTTGCTTTTTGTAACGGCTCGTACATTTCAGTATCTACTTACAGTTTGCAGCCATAATAATCAGAGTACTCAGCTAACAGGTAATTCTTCCCGATCGGTAATCAGCGATTTTCGAGTTCCATCCACTAGCCAAGTCACTAACAGGCGCAACCAAGTCTTCGGCAAGATAAAGCGATAAAGGCAGCAAAGCAATGGCAGGACGCATTCATCTAGCTACAAGATAAGATATCATTGCAGAGGATTCAGGCATCACTCAAAAACACATTATATAAACATTAAGAGTACCAAGGGTTTAAAAAAGCAGGATATCATAACGGTATACAACATAATCAAACAAACAATTACGGTGCCTAGCATTGCCAAACGAAGGACAGTTTTTCGCGTCACCAATAGTCTATACACCACTAACGCTGCGCTTCGACAAGAAGCTGCGTCGCTTCTTGTCGGGAGTGTCACCATTAGCATCCGGCGCCTCGAGGTTCACGGAATGAGACGTGCTGGGTCGGCCATTGGAAACGTCACTAGCAGCAAAAGAACTCTTGATGACGACGCTGCCAGAGCCAACAGTAATGTTCTTTTCCTTGCTCATTGCAGTCCCTTGGTCATCGACAAAGAACAGTGCTTCGCCTAGACTGGTGTCCGATCCGAATGTGCTGTGGTCAACCACCTTCAACTGGTATTGGGCATCCGCCGGAACGTGAGGAACCTTGAACGTCTCGTGAGATGCGTCGAATTGAACGGAGCCGCTGGAGCTCTTGACTGCCTTTGTTTTGTGTACCTCCTTGGCGCCCTTGGCCCCCAAGAGGCGGACATGGCAGCGCACATTGGCTGAAGGGGGAAATCCACTGGCTGAGACGATAGTAAACATCGCTGACCCTGCCTCGGCACCGATTGATCCAGGTGTACCCTTGTCTCCGAGCAGAGACTTGACGCTCTTAGTGCGGCTGTGACGACGGTTCAAGCTTTCGGGTGCATCGACAGAAGAACTGGGCGAGCTCGGCTCAATCACTAAACCAGGAGCACGCGCAAGGCCACCGTCGGACTTGCTGGGTGTTTGTGGAGGGGGAGACTCTTCGCGCGCAGGTGTCGAACTACCGTTTCCCTCGCTTTCTTTGTGAGTAAATCGACTCTTCAGACCACGACCAAGGAAGGAAGCACCCTTGACAACTCCACCACCAACCATGCCCACTCCTTTGACTGGAGCTCCCACAATCTTGCCAGCGGGCGCAAAGGTACCAGACATTGTTGATTGGCCCTGTCGTGTCTTTGTTACATAGGACGGTTTGAATAGGAGCTTAAGACGAATTGCCCCTGACTTTCCGTCTAGGTCAAGATTGATTTCCTGTGGTTGAAACGGTTCGAGCATCTCAAGATTGATGTCGGCTCCGCCGAGAAAGTCCGCTTTGTCTCCGAAATCCCAATCGTAGACGTCCACACGGAAGTTGGCGCCAATTCTAGACTTGATGGACGTTTCAAAGAATTCATTCCATGCAGGATGGAGAGTCTTCTTCTGGATCTTGGTCTTGTAGACGTCCTTGCCTTCGAGTTTGAACTTGCAGTAGGGGTCACTGAATCCGTTGCGGTCGGCGGATGGGAGGTCCGCAGCGTCCAGCACGTCGACACGCAGCTCACCCGAGTTGTTGATTGATTCGCGAGGGTCCAACTTCATCTGCACTGGGATGAATCGCAGGCTGACCTTGATCTTGCTAACTGCACCATTATCGGCCCGCAGCGATAACTCAGTAGGTGTGTAGAGACAGCGCTGCAAAGTAGACAATGTGTCACCAGTCAATTTGGCAATCACGTGCTTTTCGTCCTTATCGTTGGATTTCTGCACAAGTCGAAGGGTGAGCTGCGACATGTCCAATTCTCGAATGAATGCATCGCCAACTATTATATTATATTAAAATAAAAGTTAGCATCACGACCACTTCGCGCTACAAGCTAAAATATTAGATAGACCCACCATCTTGGAACGTTGCCTCTCGAGATTTGATCTTCATCGAGGTGTACGAGGGGAACATCTGATCGTCGACGAGAACCTCAAGCTGGACATTGGTGTGTGACAGCTTCCCATCGATGAGCTTGAAAACGATGAGACCCGACTCTGGAAAATTGTTAGAAGGTCAAGTCCAGCTTGATTTCAGTCACTGTAGGCTGATACGTACCGTATTTGGTCAAGTCTGCAGCCTCGATGTGAATCTTAGGACGCTCTTGTACCACTGCATTTGGCGATCTGGGAGAAGTCAAACCACCATTGGTTGCTGCAGCCTTCGACAACGCGGTGTCGATGCTTGGTCGGCCGTTTGACTTGACATCCGTGCTAGGTCTAGGAGCATCACTGCTTTGGCGCGTTGAGTCGACGCTGTTTTGCTTGGAATGTCCTCGAGGTGTAAGACTAGCCAGCTCACCCTCTTCCTCCTCTTCTTCGGCATCTTCCTCGGGGTCGTAGACATTCAAGGTTGGGTAGAAAGCTATATTGTAATTAAGAATACCCTTAGCAGCACCGCGTCCGTTCATGCGGAGACCACTCTTGATGTCTTGTTTTTCGTCATCAACTTCATATTCCCCATTCTCGTCCTCGTGGATGTAGTCCGATAATGAAATTTCGACTTCACCAAGGCTACGATCCTTCTGCATGCTTTCTTCGTCCATAACCTCTAATGTCAACTTCTCTCGCACATTGTGGACCGGAACGTAAACAATTTCATCCCATACAGGATTAAGGTTGTTTTTGTAGGTGACTGTGCGACCGCTGGAGACACCGTTAAGCAAAACACGAGCATATGGATCGGACTTGCCCATAGTCTCGAGATTTCGTAATTCGTTGGCGCCCTTGAAATGTATACGGGCTACGCCGATAGGTGTCACATAACCGGCACCACCAATGATACCACGCAAAGCCACCGGTTTCCAGTCAATCATCATCTTGACACGGCCTGTCTTGGCGCCACTTAGCTGATACCACTCTTGACCCTTGTCCATCATTTTGAGCATGTCATCCAATTTGATCTGATATCTCCCGATGACCGGATCAGTCGCTAGGTCGCGATCATCCTTGATGACAAGACCCAATTTGGCATGCTTCCGGTCCGTAATGAGCATCTCCTTGGACGAGTTCTGAAAAATGGGGTTATTGGTACGCTTCAATTTCTTTGTCATATGCACCTCCTTGCCATTCAATAACAAAACAGCATAAGGGTTGAGTGATCCGATCAGACTCTTGCTTCCGTCCAGCTCTTTCGCTTGTTCCACCGTAAATCGTGCAACACCGGTGTTCAGCTCTGGCGCGGGTTCTTCTGTACCATCTTCATGCTTTCGGCCGCCCAAGACGGGGAAGAATCGAATATCACTTTTCAAAACACCACGGCTTCTTCCGCTATATGAGATGTCCAAAGATAGGCCCTCATGCTCATGCTCTGATTCAAGCTTGTCAAGTGGAAACGTAGCAATTCCCAACTCTTGGTCTTTGCGAACGTCATTGTAGTCATAAACACCTAAAGTCAATGAATCGGTTAAGGAAGTGATGATGATGTAATGAGTCTCGTTCCAGCGTGGTTCGCTTGTGTCTCGAACGATTTTCGTGCGGGCTAGTTCATCCCGGTTGTTGATGGAGATAGAACAGTACGGATCGACAGTATTGCCGATTCGTCCAGATCCTTTCAAGTTGTAACCGCCGTGAAGAGTGACAGCAAGAACACCAATTGCCTGATCCACAGGATTGCCTGCAAGCATCTTTGCGATCTCGATGGGGAAGACATTGGGTTGGTACATCATTGGTCCAAGATTGCCGTGAATTTGTTCTTTAATAAAACCTTCCAAACCCGGGATAAAGTTGATATCGAATCCGAGAGTGTCTCCACCAAGAGGCTTGCAGACATAGTCAATTTCAGGGCGCTCCATAAAGCAAATGTCGACACGTTCAATATGAGGGAAGGGAATCTGCAACTTCATCTTGACTCTCATCAGGCCGGAGAAAGAGAAATCTTCCACAATGACGTCGAGGCCATGGCTGACCAAACCCTTGCCAATTCTGACCTCAAGGACCACCTTTGGGTTGATCTTGTGCTTTAATTCACGGGCAGTCATATCCATGGTATCATTTGGGGTGAAACTGAACTTCCAATCCATGATAACGGTATCCACCTCGGTCTTAGGGTAAGTCTTCACATGTTCGAGACGAGGAGGTTTGGTTCCTAGAACAAAAGTCTTCATGCGGAGGCTGTCGAGAAATGCCGGTGTGGACGTACTCAGGACCTGATCGACGGAGTTGATGATGGTGTCGCAAAGGACGGGCGCATAGATTGGCCAGAACTTGAGCAAGAAACCGTTGATCCATTCCAAGCTTTCCGAGTCCGTTTCAATGCGCTGTTTGGCCATTTCTCGATGAAGATCGTCACGGAAGTTGCGGCGGACTCGGCGGATAGACGTTCGATAGTAGGTGCCACACGTTGCCATGACGAGAAAGACCCAACCAAGGCCTCCTCCGAGCACTGCAATGATCCACGATGATAGACAGGCAAAGACGATAACGGCGGCATTTTGATACCAATCTATATGTATATATTAGACGGAACTCAAAGCAGTCTCCCGTGCTGGAATTGTTCCGGTGGGCGATGTGGTCAAGGACAAGAAAGTACGTACCTCCAAAAAACTTATCGCCGAGCTTTTCCTCTAAAAAGGTGCGGTGGTCCAACAGCGTCTCTGCCTCTTCTCGCTGTTCTTCAGGCTTGACAAATTGAGGTGCCCATCCAGTACGATCGCGGGCCCATCGTTGGTCTTCGGTCAGATTTCCATTCTGCGCTGATTTCTTGTCGCTTTCGTTCAAGGTAGAGGCTTGGTTTACCTCCTCAGCGGCTTTATCGGTAGATGGAAGGTCGTACTGAGCGGGGCCCGTTATGTCCTGGAATTTGTAAGTCCTGGCCATGAAATAAAACAGCGGTTATTCGTACTTTATCTGACATCAACGCAAGTCCTTTTTGTTTATTTGGATTGTGGAAATCGGGATGAAGACTCTGCATGTAACAATGTATGTTAGCTATTTTTGTGCCAAAAGAGCTTGAAGGCCGGGCAGAATCATAGACTCACGGCAGCTGCAGCTTTGGCTTTCTCTTCCGGCGAGTCATTTGGATTGAATTGGTATGCAACACCACCGGCCTTGCGGCTTTCTTCGACGAGCTTTTTCTCAATCAACTCTGGTTGAATATTCGACTGGGGATCGGAGGCAGCGGCTTGGGCGGTTTCGATGATGCCCTGCTGTTTGGTTTCGGCCTCAGAGCTGTTGGCGGCCATGGTTGTTGATTCTATCGAAATGTGAGTCCGACGACGTCAGTGGTCCCGAGCGGTTCAGGGACCGCGGAGTAACAGCGATCAGTGATCAACAATCGGGGATCCAATTTGTCGTCCACAATGTATATGAAATAAGGGGAGGGTAGTAGAAGGAAAGTGTGAAACGAAGGAGGGGCCAGAGAGGTATGGAAGAAAGGAGAGGTATGAGAGAGTTAGAAGAAGCAATGAAAAAGGACCTGAAAGAAGAAGCTACGTACCGAGGGGATGACGGAGACGGCCAGCTGGAAAGGTGGAGATCCCAAGGAAGGAAGCCCGTGTTGCCCGCAATAGAAGAACACGCGCTAAACTCTGTTCGGTTGATCCAATAACTTCTCGTCCAAACGCAATGGTTGTTTTCTGTCAATGCAGGTGTTGTCTAGTAGATTGACACCGACATCCTGTGAACGCTGAATATAGAGAGGTCTCTCAGGCTGCACCGCACCTACTGTAGACTCTTTGCTCTGTAGGCAAGGAGGGAAGGAAGGCCGTGGTTGATAGCTCCGACGCCGAAAGAGGACTAGCGCTGATCCGTTCGTCGATTTAGCGCCGGAGCAGGCCAATCATTCGGCTCCGTTGCTGCGTAGGCAGCACTAATACATCCCGGCTAGGCGTTTTCGGGCTTAATGCCCAGCCACTTCTGTAAGCACGCAGATTGTGGCTGGTGCACAATTACGTCTGTCGCTCGGGCGGTTAGACATTCGTGGTACGACGTAGTAATTGACTTTTGCCATTTTCTCTCCTCCAGACCGCCCACTAGCACTACTACACACATATTATTATTACCTGGGGAAGTAATGGCAAGTCGCACAGTCATCGATTGACGAACGCGCCATTCTGCCCATTGCATCGCTTTTTCCGGCGGTTTTTTCGGTCTACGGGAACAGAGATCTAGTGGACACTGTGTGGGGATCGACGAGATGTTAGTGGTTCGGCCATCCCCAATTGACCAATAGTGGCCACAAACATCGACACTATCATGCTAGCAAACAATAGTCTAGCGCATGCGATGCGATGCTAGTCAATCAACACGAGATCCGATCCTGATCCTTCGTGCGAGGAACTCCGAGCCGATGACTGTCCATGAAGATCATCAGCATCAAGCAAGTGCAACGACCCATAGATCTTGTAAAAGAAAGCATCACGACAAATTTTCGCTCCATCACCAAGTATGCACATCTAGAGCGACAGGACAGGATGAAAAGTCGACTCGTCTCCAAACTGACGCTTAGACTCAAAAGTATGGGACATCACGCATTGCAGCTCTTATCATGTACGATCTCCACACTCAGCACATTACACTGCATGGAGAGAAATTTTAGAACGAGCCAATGATGCCGTGACAGATCATTTGTGTTACGACTTGAAACTCTACGACCATTGGGGCTACAGACCATGTGAAGTAAGTGACGGAATTAGGCTTTAGGGCTATGGCCTGTGATCGGCCTCGTTCCGACCGATCTGTGTCCATTTCAGGACACTCGGCAGATGCTTACAACTCATAGAATAACTTATCTCATTAATTGAGGCGGCATTCCTATTTAGTTCCAGCAAAGGGCAACTGCGACAGCAAAGATATCAGAAAATCAAAGATCAATATGCGGAACCATCCACCGTTGACGCCAGCCGCTCAACAAACAAGTTCTTCCTCAAGTAGGCTACCATAAAACTCGGCAGCTTAACCCAACCCAGATGTCCAGTACCACTTTTTTTGCCAATTTGGCATCCCATACCTAGATTAGCTAACATCAGCATTGTGTATCATGCTATGACAGACATCTGGACAGGTAGACTTACCACGCATGCCTTCTTTATACGGAAGGGGAGCCTTGTTGTTCAACATAAGACCTATATTCTTCGCCAAATGTCCAGACTGTCTATCCGCAACCAGCACTTGCGGCGACTCCAGATCATTGACATCTCCAATAGCCCAGACGTGCTGGTTCTCGAGACCCTTTACTTGGAAGAATTCATCCACCTTGACGAATCCATTTGCATTGAGATGTTTGTCGGGAAGAAATGACGAGTTAGGCACGATGCCGGATGTGGGTATGTAAAGGTCGGCGGATAATGTGGTTCCGTCGGAGAGGGATATTTCGATTTGGTTTGGACCTTCGCTTTTAATACGGGACGAGCCGGTGACTTTGGTTTGTAGCTTGACATCAACATCCAAATCTCGGAGCATGCTTAATGCCGTTTTCGATACGCTAGGAATGGCGGTTTCGAGGACAGTGTTTCCACTCGTGACCTTTTCAAGTCAGCAGGAATCCTCATCCAAAAAGCAGACAAACTTACTAGAATGATCGTTTTGGTCTTTCCATACTCATAACCCAATTCACCGGCAGTCTCAACACCAGTCGGACCAGCACCAGCAACGAAAATCGTCTTTGACTTTCTTACCAGCTCCTGAAACTCATGCAACGCATTCTTTGTCGCTTCGGTTGAGCCCAGTCCCTTGAACGGCGCCTTGACATCTTCATCATACTCTTTGCTTCTGGATCCCGTTCCAATGATCAAAAAGTCATATCTGATTGTCCTCACCAACTTTTTCCCCTCAGCATCCGCAGAAACTTCCACCCTTTTGTTGGCCGCGTCAAGGTTACTTGCGAAGCCGACAATGTGCTCAAAATGATCTTTCGAATACTGCTTGAAGCCCTCCGGTATTGACTGAAAGATCTTTTCATCTGTGAACTGACCTGGTAGTAAAGCTCGAGGAGCGGCGACGTTCCAGTAGAATTGCGTGTTTGGGGATACGAGAATAACCTTGATGGCAGGTCCGGTTTTCGAGGCTTGTTTTAGGATTCGATGGGCTGTACTGACGCCGGTAAAGGATCCTCCGAGGATCAGTATTGTCTTCATGTTTGATACAGGTAGTATGCAATGTATAGGAGAGATCTGGCTCTTTCCCTGATGCGCATCAAATACGCCAGGTATACTAGGAAAGAGCGAACTGATTTATACCTACGAGACCATCACGACATGGTCGAAATTCGTCCGAAAACTATCTCGAATTACAAATCCAACTCATACTCCCCTAGTCAGATTCTTTGAACTTCATATCAATCCAGTCATCAGAAACAAGCATAAATAATCTTCAAACCCGTAGCCAATCACAAACTGAAGCGCAGTATATCAAGATCCACCGCGCCCACCATCAACCAATCAGAACAAGAAGCGCAGGTAATCGTTCGGCCTCATTTTTCGACTTCATGGGTCGGTATTTGAGCTTTTCAAGATTTGTCAGCCTGCTAATCAAGTGCCGTCTCAGTGCGAGAAGGGGTGAGGGTTGCAACGGAGGACGGAGACGAAGATGCCGATGTATCGGTGTAAGGGGTTAGCACCGTGTTGGATTGGCTCTTGTATGGTTGACGCAAATCAGGCTCTTGAAAACGAGCTTGCGATTCATTTCCATTGGTTTGTTGGGGTATTGATTGTGTGTTGGCAGGAGGACTGGACATATGGAAGGCCCAGCCTAACGACGCATCCGAATCTCAATGCTTTGAGACAGGAAACACAACAATCAATGGACGACTGCATCATGTCATGAAGCCCTTTTTTTTTTCAGAAACGGGTATCACCGAACCTATTCACTTTGATATTGAAGTCTAACTGACTGCTGAGTATTTACAGGGCCGCTCCTTTCCAAATCGAGAAATCGAGCGTGAAACACACGAATGACGCACCATCAGAACCTAACCTCTGATAACGAAACGTCGACACATAGTCCTTTCAAACCATCGTGTTTCAACGTCTGCGTCGCTGTCGACGACTGGCATTCGTCGATCCATCACGTACTCACCAAAGTCGTCCAACCCATTCCGAGTGAGACTTCCATTTCAATTGATCTACCGAGCGGGATGAAACCCATGAAGAGCAACAGGCGCGTTGCAGCTGAGTGCTCCATACTTTACGGTCCCCTGATCTGAGCAAGGCGAACGTCAATCGTGGCCATCGTCGAGCACCGTACCCTATCATCGAAGACAATGATGCCAAGCAAAGATTCAGCATACACGAGATACAAAACTCATCTCTATCCTGGCATAACTTAGACATCTGGCCGAATTTCGTGGAAGGACAGACGGCACTACACCACTACTCAATGCTGGGAATGCGAACATTGCAATCTTTTCTAGAGATCCTTTACTCTTCTCATTGCCAATGGCGGGAATACATCACCGAGTGCGACGATTTTCCCTTTAGTCTCATCAATACTTCGCTTGGTGCTTTGACCAAGGTTGTCGCTCAGAGATCATAGCCATGACGGATTCTCCTAACGACGAGTGTATTTGGTATACGTCAATGGAGGAGACATATACTACATCTTTGGATCTAGTGACAAGTCTTGTATTAAGCACGGAAATTCCTATACTGGAACCTACTAGAGGGCCACCAGGAATCGTTCGGTTGATTATCCCACGGCGCCGTGGACGAATACATAAAACGACTGTAGATGTTCTCAGGGAGATGCTGGATAAGTACATGTAAGACGCGAAGAATGTCAGATATATACAATATGACAGAAACAGATCAATCAGACTTAGGTGGGTCACAAAACTAACTGTTTGTGCAGAACATAGAATACTGAGCATCAAAAGTATCAATAGAAGGATAAAGTGAAGCTATTCAAAATAGTTAGAGTTCTGATTATGCATGCTTAGCAATCACTAGATTACGTCATGCCATCTCTGTGATCGCGGAATTCGTACTTGAACCATGACTCGGACACGATAATCCTGACAAATCGACATGGCCTGATTCTCGAGGTCATATATAGACCCCTTTTTTACTGCTTGTGGTTCTGGAGCAAAAATCAAAAAATCAACCACGAAACCCCAGGATTCAACACGAGATCAACACCATGGCAGACGTACACCTCTCTGTACCCTCAGCCTACCAACGAACCCAACTAACATCTCACAGAAACCAGCAATATACAAACACGCCGACAAAGACGGGCACTTCCGGCGCAGCGACTCCGCATTCCGCTCCTCCATCTCTCGCTCCCCCACCGCCGAGTTCCCCGCCGAACCAGACCGCTATGTCCTCTACCTCAACTACGTCTGCCCCTGGGCACATCGCGCCAACATCGTACGTTTCCTCAAGGGCCTCGAAGACACGATCCAGCAAGTCGTAGTCGGCAACGACCTGGGACCCGACGGATGGTACTTCACCGGCGTCGACGGTGCCGCCGAACGGGATCCCCTATACGGCGGCAAATATCTTTCCGAGCTCTATTTCAAAGCCAACCCGAACTATACGGGACGATACACTGTTCCGTTCCTATGGGACAAGAAGAAAGAAACAATCGTCAACAACGAGAGTAGCGAAATCATCCGCATGCTTTACACCGAATTCGATGACTTACTTCCCCCCGACCTACGAGAAGAGAATAAACCAGGTGGAGGTCTCTACCCAGCCCATCTACGCGCTGAGATTGACGAAATGAATGAATGGGTATACCACAAAATCAACAATGGAGTCTACAAAACAGGCTTCGCGACTACGCAGGAAGCGTATGATGCGAATGTATACCCTCTTTTTGAAGCACTAGACAGAGTTGAGCAGCACCTCGGGGCTCCGGAACATCAGCCATACCTATTCGGCGAACACATTACCGAAGCAGATATACGCTTATACACGACGTTAATCCGCTTTGACCCGGCGTATCATCACGTCTTCAAGTGCAACATCAAAATGATTCGGCATGACTATCCGCGTATTCATCGCTGGCTTCGGTTGCTATACTGGGATGAGTCGGCGAGAACCAGAGGAGGAGTGTTTAAGAAGACGAGTTATCTGCATTTGTATAAGATCAATTATTTACAGGCGTTGGGAAGGAAGCAGGGCGTTGATGGA
The DNA here is from genome assembly GCA_022813215.1 of Talaromyces ruber. Classification (NCBI taxonomy): domain Eukaryota; kingdom Fungi; phylum Ascomycota; class Eurotiomycetes; order Eurotiales; family Trichocomaceae; genus Talaromyces; species Talaromyces ruber. The sequence goes on along the minus strand of JAKLMW010000012.1, from coordinate 198,116 downwards.
GAGGGTTTGATTGTGCCTGCTGGACCTATTCCCGACATTCTTCCTTTGAATGAGTAATAATGCTAGTCGATGTCAATATATTGATACTCGGGTTATGAGGTGGTTGGTAAATCTGTGTTATTGAGCTTTTACGATCGTTCAGTACAGTCAATTGAGCCTGACTCGACCCCCAGTAACCTTCCACAAACGACTATGAAAACAAAAATCCATCCATAAATCATGATAAAGTCTCAATTCCCATAATCGGAAAATGAGCGGGGTTTTGTGCGTGAACTCTGCGAATAAAATACTGAGAAGAAGCGGGACTCTGTACTCTAATCCCATGGAAGTCAGCATTGCTTTTCAGAGGAGAGGGAAGAGAGAAGAAAAAAGTCCGAAGGGCGATTAGCCCTAATTCCCCCAATCAGGCTAGGTCCGAATGTCAATCCCTTTGTTCCGAACGACAAACTTTCTTCCGACGACAATCGACCCCTCCGAGCAAGCTTCATCACAAAACAAACATCTCTTCGCAGAGTCATGCTGTAAATGGCGAAAGATCTTGTCATGTCACCCCAAAATTCTCCATATATGAGATGAGTGATGTAACAACAAGTGGTGACAAAGAAATGATGATATTGTCCGTCTGCCCCAACTTCCTCGATATACAAGAGTAATGCATTGAAAAAACACATGAGCAAGAGATAAGCGAGAGAAAAGAAATCCGTGGTGAACAAGACCTGATATGATAGCACAGACATGATGGGCAAGACATAACGGACAATGAGGGAACATGGGAACCTGTCACCTCGCGACTCCAAGCGCCTTATCGAGACAGCTGATGTTACGAGGGAAAAACAAAAAAGAAACAAAGCCCTCGGCGAACTGATATCGCGAAAGCGCGCGATTGAACTAAGAACTAAACCAGAAGGCGACCAGAATGAACGTATGTAGTTGGTGTCGCGTCGGCGGAACCTAGGGGCGATGACACCCCGAAAGAAAAGTGGTTAGCGCGGTTCATGAACCAGGAGAATCCATACATATTATCGAGTTGGAAAAGGCCGGTGCATCACCAGGTCCCCTCGACGAGTCTCCGAAATGAAATCGTCGGTAAGCTGTGCACCACTAAAACCTGAGATCACGAGCTGGTCAACCGACCCTAGACCTTCCCAGGTCTTGCCGAACACACATATTTGTGCAAAGAATGAATGTGAGACAAAGCTCAGGGTGTACAAGTGTATCCGTAAACGAGTGACTGAAGGCTCAAAGCTGAATGGGCGAAGCTATGAAGGAACAACTTCGACCGTCGGCTGGTCAGAAACCAAGTGATCGATGAGCGAACGTCGTATTGCCTGCAGCCGAAAGATACTATGGCCCAGATACCCAAACGCAAGGAGTGGGGGTCTCGTCACTGCTGGTCGAAAGCCAAGCTAACAACGAAGCAACAGCCCGACGTGCGGCGAGTGCAAACCAGTGTCGTCTGCACGCCCTTATCCAAGGGGTCGTCGGCGTTGGACAAGATCTAATCCGGACGGTCGTAGACCTCAACGGCTAGTACAATAAAGGGAGGAAGACTCCTGTCTCTATAAGTCGAAAAGAATGTCGGCAGTTGGATGACTTTGAATCAATGATGGCGCCATTCCGAATAATCGGCAGGCACGTCATTAATCCAGCGCGAGACAACCTTCACGGTCTTAACCTCAGCAAAAGAAACCTTCTTCACTGGTGCCTTGGCGGAGTTCACACTCCGGTAACTGTCGGCGCCTTGAAGAGGCCTATGCGGTGCCGATCGAACGGCTGAACGAGAGGTGTTGGACCGGGCTAGTGCAGAGGTGAGTCTGACAGGAGTCGAACGGGGAGCGGAAGCCCAAGGGCGTTCACGCTGCCGACGAGCCCATCGACGGTCCATCAAGGACTGCGACACCAATGCTGACTGCGGGGGAGTGACGGTTCGTGGCGGTTGAACCTGACGACTGACTGGTACAGGCAATCGGGAGGCGGGACGCAATGGTCGCTGTCGCAGCTGGCCAGAAAGAGGTGGTGGGATAAACGTGGGCCGAGGCGCCACCTTTTTCCGAATCACCACAGGAGTGGGAGGAAACGTTGGCGAGTCAGACGGTTCCAAAATAAAGGGAGAAGAGGATCGGTCAGAGGAGGAAGTAATAAAAGAAGGACACTCTGGTATCGGTACCAGAAGGAAAGGAGAGGACGACCGGTCCGAAATGGGAGAGGAGAGGAAAGGAGAAGAAAGGAGAGACAAAATAGGATCCATGACTATACTGCCAGCAGAAATAGTCGATGGAAACACGCGGAGGTACCAAGAGGCGGAAACTAAGTAGTAAGGAGCGCAAGCGGACCAAACGAACAAAGCGGGCAGCGGTGCTGTGAGGAGAGAAAGAGAAGAAAGGAAAGCAAAAGAGGGACGAGAGTGGGAGTCAGAAATAGTCCAGAAGGCGGTGTATTGGGATTTGGGAGTTCTCAAGAGGCAGGAACTGAGGTCAATCAGAGATTCTGGTGCTCTCATTGGCTTGTACCGGGTACAAGGGCAGCGCTCCTGCCAGAATGGGCAAGGTTGAGAAGTGGCAGAATTGGAGAATAGGAGGAGAATCGGTTTGTATAGGATGAGAGGAAAACGGGGTATTATGAACGTCGAAAGGGCTGCAGATATTTGTATTGTGGTGTAGTTCATGCAGATTGACGAGATGAATCTATGCATACCACTATCATCCTCATATTCGATGTGTAGAGTGAAAGGCGTCAAGTGCGCTGTATGGCACCTCGGAGGCAGAAGATCGGGAGGATGAAGACCGGAAGGATATAATACTCTGGTTTTGGAGGCCACTATAGAGGCGAACGAACGTTGTAATCAAATACCTAAAATTGTATAACTGATCTACTCATCGAGATGAACAGATTGATACTAGGAAGGACCAGAATAATGAACGTAGAGACCTCAGCACAAAGGGTGCTAAAAGCACCATTGCCAGACCATTACCGACAATCACTACCCACGCAGCGTGTATTATGGCTTCAGTTTGGCGGTAATCAATACGGTACTGCAGAATCTATCGTTTCCAGATAGAGAAACTCATTAGATTACCTTCCTACCTTGGGTTGGGAGAAGGCTCATTTGGGCAGTACCACGCCACCGGGTAAGCACCTACCACTGGCATCGTGACTACTATCTAGACTTAGAGGAAGGACTGCTGCAACTGGGTAAGATAGGGGCCTCTAACTTCGGTAGGGACTATCAGTCAGGGTCCAGTAGATGTGTTGAAGCTGACTACGATACTCTATCAGCCTACAGGCCGTTATGACACCACAACATCAGTCGCTGCAGACTACTCTACAAGACGACGATACTCCAAAACGAGACGGAACAAAAGCTATAGACGAACACTATAGAAGAGCACTACAAATTAGCGCCCAAATCACCAGACGGACGGAACCATGTGCGGCCGCAAACCATCATATCAGTATAGCGTCAATTTGGGAAGATAACAAAGGCAATGAGATATCTACTATATGGCTAAATGATATGCAGATGTACAGATGTACAGATTGGTACAAAACGCAGAGCCACGACCAAATCAAACCGCGCCGTACGAACCCCCGTTCTGGCCCTCCGATATCAATGCCTGCTCCTCACCGGTCATATCAGTCTGCGAGTGCGCCAATTCGCGAGCTTTGGAAGAAACATAAGTCACCAGGAAAAATCCGACAACAGCAACCAAAACAGTCAACATCACATTGGCCGGTGTCGGGTTTCGATCAAAGACCTTGAACGTCAAAGCATCAAGACCCGTCTGCAGAAAATTACAAATACCAGCAAGAGCAATCACCAGTCCATACACTTTGCCGAATGTCTGGAATCCAAATACTTTTGCTACGTAGTCGGACACCGCGGTGTAGTAGAATGGACGATAAGCTACGAACAGAACGACGTTGGCGTATCCGAACCCAATACTGCCGGGAATACAACCAAGGATACCAATAATTGTGGATGTGGTGACCAATGCGAAGAGGACCATTGCAGTACTGGCATTGTCAAGAACCGTGCCAATGAACGGGATGGCAATGAGGCCTCCGAGCGGAAGAGCAAGGTCAAAGAACTCGTTTAGCTGTCGAGCAAGTTCTGGCGAGCCAAGAAGATAATCATACTGAGAGCGGACTGTGGCCACAAAGTAATTAATGCGAAGCATTTGCAACACCGTGAACACAGTAATCAGAATGAACCATGGACTACGGATTTGCTGCAGAGCGGAGGCTCCGTGCATAGCACCCCAGACGCCTCCTGACCTGTGTTTGATGTCGTTGGATGCTGGAGGCTGTGTGTCGGGTTTCTGAATAGACTCCTGGGTTTGGTAGTTTACAGCTCCCGGGGCGTTTTCGTGGAAGATAACGTCATCAATCTTTCGGCTTGTGGAGCCTTCAAGAAGGTCTTGTATGTTATTCACGATATCTTGTCGTTCGGCACGGCGATTCTCGCGTTGCCTTTCAGCCTCGTCGGGTTCCGGCAGTGATTCGTCAATAGCGTCGTTGGCCTCCGCAACGATGACCTGTTCTGCTTGAAGGACAAGCTCTCCCGCTGTCTTGTAAGATGCGGCCGGCATGACGAACAACTCGGCAAGTAGAATGAATACCGGAACAACCAGATAGATTGTAAAGAACTTTTGGACGGTAAAAGCGCCCTCAGTTTTCTCGTTGACAATTCGAAAGACAAGGAACAGTGCGCTCGACGCATCAAAAGCACCAGTCAAAAGCGACAGAATCAGACCGGAACGTGAAGGAAAGGCATTCGATAGCTGGAATGACGAGATGAACACGAAAGGACCACCTAATGCGAGGAAAAGGTATCCAGGAATATATACATCGAATGGAATCTTAGAGGCAACGGCTAATAGAACAGCACCGATGGCTATGAAGGCGCTTCCGACGATACCGCTAACTCTGGGACCATAAGTGTCGAGCAACGTGCCAACAGGTAAGGCGCAAATATTTGTAGCAACTGCTGCGATGGTGAACATCAAATTCAGTCTGTCCAGTGAGTTAATTGCCGAGAATTTAGGGCTATATTAATGTACATACCGAGTCTCTTGCCCATAGCATAATCCAAATCCATGCTCCAGTTCCTCACCAGTACATCGATTTCGATACACGCCCTCTCGTATAAATACCGGTTTGATAGCAGCGAACCCAAAAACTGGACCGGCAGCAAGCAAACAGTAGATAACTGCCACTATCACCTGGACTGAATCTGTAGTTAGTACCAACATACACCCACCATGACTCTGATATATATAACCTACTCGTTCTTTTCCCACTATTCACTTCAAAAGCCGGTGTTGTCTCTGCAGTATCCCATTTCGGATCCTGAAAAACATCCTCAGCTGCAATGCCGTCTTCTCCAAGTCTCGCTGGACCCGCGTCTTGAATAGTCAAATCAGGACTAACATCAGACCGAAACAACGGCCTCTGCTCTTCATCCAGCGCGGTTACAGAACTATGAGCCCAACCTCTTCCCGCAACAGGATTGAAGCTCAGCTTGTGACGAACAGCCCTACTTGAAAAGCTTGACGGTAATGAAGAAGGAAAAAAGTGTGGGTCCGGGCTTTGTGTTCGAGAATGCCGATTGATAGATTCTTCGTCGCCAGATGCTGGCCCGTCACCGAAACTAGGTCGTCGAATGAACGGCGGCGGATGATGTTCCCATGACTCTAAGTAGGAGACACGGCCTAGAGACATGTTGCGTGTTGCTTCAAGGTGCTCGTTGAACAAGTCGATTTAGACGGGGTTTCCTTTTTCTGGATGTGAAACGAATTGAGAAAAGAGAGAGCAGGGATGATGATTTATACGATCATAATGAATTGCCAGTTCCTATAGTAATTACCATTTGAGTAAATGACAGTACCCTTGGCTATAATGATGTGATTGCGTGGCTTCTGCCCATGTGTTGCCTATATAGCGAAGCTATAGCCGTTTTGCGATATGATTGGGGAGAGCTGCCTGCAATCCGGAAGCTAGATCACAACTGCAGACAGTTGTAAGGTTGCAGTGCAGCGACAGTAGTACTCAAACAATTGATCAAAATCGACTCAGAGTTGATGGAAGAGATTTGTGAAAAGGAAGAGAACAGTCGAAAGCAGGAAACAAGAAAGAGAAGCTTGAGGGTCAGGTTCTTATCATCGGGTTTGGGAGCGGCAGGGAAAGCGGGGAGTGGCTTGACTGACCCACAGCCTGGAATTGTCAGCATGAAATCATCTCCTCCAAGGACCAACTAACTATATACACTACTTTCTTTTGAAAATATCTTCATCAATTCAAGATTCATCTTCATCTCCTTTGGATCAAAATGGTATATGCCTATGTACAGGGAAATCGACGCGCTCAAAACGATCATGCAGTAAAAAAAAACAATGGCATGTCGTGACGGTAAATAGATTGAGTGGAGTTATCCAAGATAACGATTCAGAGATACCAGGATCTGCTCGAGATACGAGTGAGTGGAAAAGTTTCTGTAAAAAGTCAATACACTGACTAATCATGAATGCGAAAGTTTCCTTCCAGTACGATGCGGACTAATATTTCTCTTCCAGCTTGCCTCACCACCACCGCTCCCGTTACTCGACGAACGCGCCCGCTCAGAACCGCTTGATCCGCTTCCACGTTTCGATGCACGGTGCTCGGTCGGGGATCCATCGTATCTGACGTGGACGCGCGGTATATTGGGTATATTAGAGTTGATTTCGTATGGTAAAGGCTGGTCGGCTTTTCGACCAGGACGGGGCGTGTTGTCAAACATATCCTCGTGGAATTGCGTTCTAGGAGCTGCGTGGCGGTTATATCGGTGTGATTTTTGGGACTTCTCCGGCGACACATCTGAATCACCTGCCATCGGCGAAGTTGCGTCATGCGAATGACGCCGTGGCGGCCGCGATGGACGAGTTGGTGATAGGTGAGTGGAACGTCCATGTCGGCGATCATCAATTGATCCATGTCGTCTCTGCGGAAGAAGCCCGTCATCATTGTTCGAAGAGTCGGATGAGTTCATTGGTCGGTGTTTACGGTACGAAGACAACCGCTCCGAAGCAAAATCCCGATGTCGCGCGCTAGTTGTTTGTGATCGCATTGGAACGCGAGCTGCCGACGCTGGGGATGTCGTTTGTCTCGGTGATGGATTGCGAGACCCTGTCCGCGAAACGGGTCGAATATCTGCACAGTTCCCAAATACCCGCGCTCGATAACCTCTGCCGTCGGGGCTATGATGCCTTCGATGGTGACGAGCTTCGTCAGCATGATCGCTGAAATCTCGCGCATTTGGTGCTGGGCTGCCGTCTTGGAAGCGATGGGTTCTCTCATAGAAAGGATGGCGATACTTGCGTGCGCCGGTTGCGGCCGAGTAGTAGCGAACAAAGTCAACGGGTGGACTTCGACGGGACGAGTTTTGGTCTGCATGGTCCTGTTCCAGTCTTTTGCTCACGTTTTCATGCCACTCCACCATATCTTTGTCTGGAGCTTGCGGAAATGCTTCACGAGGGATGACTTTTGGAAATGTGCCGCCACACGGATTTGGCACATCCCAGCGGCTGACGGCTTCTTGCAGGTATCTCACATGCTCGTCTGGACATAGCAGAAGGTTGATGACTTGCCATCGCACGAATCCAGTAGGCAATAGAGCTGGTATACAAGGCGGTTCAAACGGGTTCGTCGTTGGTTGCAGGGTATGAAAACACCCGAGTGATTGATATATGAAGGACAGCGCGGATCCTTTCGTCTCCAGAAAGAGGGTATCGTAGTTTCCGCCTACTTCGCGATAAAAACGAGCGAGTTTATCAGGAGTCAGATCGGTCGATCCATTGCCGGCATCGTGTTTTATCTAGATTTGGCTCTCATCAGCTTCCTTGTACTAGCGTGGTAGATCGACATCATCAGTCCTACCATCAACTGCGCCAACGCGATACAGAGTTCCTCCAGCAGAGGAGTCGGACTTTTGTCGGCGTTGATCAAGGTTCCCCAATAATCTCCACCCGAACTGTTAGGGTTCTCCATAACTGAGGCGTAGCGAGCCTACATATACTACAACCGGCCCGCGGACAAAGTCCTGAGACTTGTAGTAACGAACTTGGAAAATGATTGGTGTCAGTCATTCGTGAGTAGATCGTTTCAGATCTGACTGTAAAATGCGGGAGGTTGAAAGTACTGTTTGTGCAACCGAGTTGGGCAGTCAACACAAAGAACTACCTTCAAACGCGGAAAGAATAGCATCGAAAGGAAGAAAAGAACTCACAACTACTTTATTTAGATTGCAACTGACTGCGACTGCGTCTTTAATAAATAATTCGACCAAGCACACAAACTAGTCAGGCACAGTCGACGGAAATCGGGGAATCGTGGCGAAGGCATCCACTGCCATTCAGAGTGGACTAAGTCCGACTAGTTCCTGTCAGCTGTTGCTGTAGCCTATACTGTACTTCAAGCATGCAACGAATGATTGAGCGAGGAACGAGGAACGCAAGAAGGAGAAGAATCCAGAAGAACAGCTGATAGAAACTACAAAATCATGAATCGAGCAGCGCAGCGGACGAGATACTAGAAAGATCAACATCATGCCCCACGATGGAATGACCGTCTCACGATAGTATTGGTATTACGTTCTGTGTATTATTACCTCAGCTAACCGACTTAGAAGATTATGTAAGGATCGGCTTGGTCAGGCGCCCCGCTCTTGGTAACGTACTATGTATGTCACATGCGAAGCAATATATCACAATGGATTCAACTTAACCTAACATTGATGAGTAGATTTTCAACCTTACTTATTATATATCATTTGATATTTCTACATTTTTATTCGCTTGTACCTTGAGTCACCACAATCCACGTAAATCAATAAAGTTCGGATAGTTAGAATTGAATATACTAGGTAGTTAACTATATGTGGATTTGTGGATCCGCGATCTGATCGGAAACTCCGTTTCCCGTTCCACCTGTTAGGGCTTCCTTCCTTTCTAGGATATGAGCGTGTACGTATGCGAAGAGTTTGCCAAATCGAGTGACTTGGCCGTTACCTTGAACCCGCAGGACATCAATATGTATACTGTAGTATTTCGGAGTTTGGATCGTCTTAAACCATGTACCTAACTTTGAATCGACATCGAAGAGAATATTAGCGCGCTAGCTAGAACCGGTAAATTCGCTCAATAGCTGGTCCCATTGATTGTCATCGATAGGAAACATATCGTCCAGATCTCCATAAATAGAAGGCCAGGCTTGTGTCATTGCACCCTCGTTTGCGTCAACTGCTATCGTCGACGTATGCTGCCTTGCGTCTTGGGATGGGGGCTTATTCCCAACAATTGCCCTGATCTGATATGGATAACAGCGTGCCAACAGCCGCATCTTCGAGCAAATGCTCCCCACAATATCCGCCTCTTTGTCTGCAGCTAACATTCCCTCAAACTTCGTTTCCAGCGTGTTGGCAAGCTCTGTGACAATACTAGGATACTCAGCCACATCCGTGACGGCCTGCACCTGGGCCTCCATGGCAGAGTCGACAGAGCTGGTATTTATAATATTCACGAGACTCAAAACAGCAATGGGTATGTAGCCTATTGCGGCACATAAACTGCCACTTGTTGTTATCGTCAGATGGTCAATCTCCGACGACGGGAGGTTTCTGATCATATGAATGAGCTCTCGACTCCGCTGGATTATACCAATCAGCATAGCTATCCGGACAGGGCTCGCAGGCTCTGTATTCCATAGCTTTTCCCGAAGAGATAGCTCGTCAAGCCGCAGCTCCGCGCGTTTCATTTCGATGAGCACTGTGTTCCCTGCCAGTTGATCAGTCAATGTCCACTTACGACTTGAAAATAGGACACACCTGTCGAGGAAGGACAGCTTGAGAGGTCTTCCTCTACAAGTGCCCTCATGCTATCGAATTGTCGTTGCAGTGAGTTGCGTATAATTTGTACAGCAGTCCTCCCACCGCTCGCTTGTACAGAAGCATATACTCCATCCATTGTCGTCACAAATGACTGTAGGCGAATAAATGGTTTAATGCATCGATCCGACAGATGCTCCGTAAGTTCTAGACTTGTAATGCGCTCGTCAATCCGAGAATCATGCTCCATACCAGTCGGCCGACCAAGTGAGTAAGACAGGCTTTAAACAGTTAGTCAAAGCCTTTTCTCCTAGCGTAGACAAACTCACCCACACGACAACCGATATGTACCGAGTAGCACTCGACGCTCGTCCGGATTTATTTTAGGCTTTTGGTGTAAGTTCAAATCATACAGGATAGAAACACAAAACTGAGTCAACAATAATAGTCGCGGATGATGTCTTTCTGCAGGATACGAGTACCACGCGATATGAACTAGCAGGCCGCGGAGTAACTCAATATTCCTCTCGGAACATGTTACAATTCGCAATGTAATATGCCTTATGATCTCTTCGACGATAATTTTGCGTAGAGGATGCGAACTACTCATAGCTGCAGCCACGACACATAAAAAGAGAAAAGGTTCTCGATGACTGATGCGCTCGGCTGTCTCATCAGGTGCGAGTGGTACAAATGGAAATCTGTGGACGTATCCTAACCGATAAGTCGCAACTAAGCGTTCAGCTTCTGCTTCGCTCATCAGCCCTCGCTCCACGATAGACAGCTGGCCCGACAGTACAGAGCTGGTCGGCGGGTGGATGCCATGGGCTGGGTCTTTAGCAGCCTCTAGCAGCGTACTAATATCTGCAGAGTCCAGGTCAGAGGTGCGAGAGGAGCCCAAGTCAGTATCGGTGAGTGGTGTGAAAGTTTCGGGAAATGACTGTCCATTCCGTCTGGTCAAGACAGCCAGTTGCGACGTCAATTGCTCGACCTTTTTCTCCAGCAGTTCCACTCGGCTGAATCTTTGATTAATTATAAAAAATCTTGAATAGGTTGGAAGATATACCTTGGTGCAGTTCTGTGTTTCCGCTTCGTCTGCGGAATATCAAGGTATGTACATGACTTTCCCAGACGAGCGCATCGCTGGCACATGTTGACAGTCTGTGGAGCACATTTCGCCTTGGCAGTTGTGCATGCCACACATGCTCTTCTCTTCACAGCTGGTGTTGTAGAAGTCATGACGTTGTATACGAAAGGAAGATGGGGGAAACGGAGCGGCCGGTCGTGTGAGTGTTGCTGAAAAAGCGGACCGGGCAGAACGGATTTTCCGGTCGCGCCGATTTGTCATCCGCCATTCTTCAACATTATTAATTCTACTTCAAGTTTGTTCTTGCCAAACATCTATAAAGGGAGGTAAGCTAACGACTTTCGCAATGGCATCAGCAACAGATCGATATTCATCAGTAGCTAAAAGAAGATGTCTTCATACGCCATCACTGGAGCCTCCAAAGGCATTGGCCTCGAGTTTGTACGCCAACTCGCCGCCAATACAGAAAACACAGTCTTAGCTATAGTACGAAACCCCAAAGCATCCGACATACATGAAATCGCCTCCAAACACCCCAACGTGCACATCATCAAAGGCGACGTCACAGACCCCAGGTCCATCCTCGAAGCCGCCTCAGGCGCATCCACCATCACAGGCGGAAAGCTAGACGTGCTTATCCACAACTCCAACGCCGTCGACTCTGCTTCTATGGCCTTTAGTCCGAGTCAATTTCCCTTTGATGCCGAGGCTGTCCAAAAGATGTTCGAGCCATCGCTCGCGACAGCCATCTATGGCGGTCTATGGGCGACGAATGCCTTCCTGCCCCTGATTGAGGAAGGAACTCAGAAAAAGATCGTACACATCTCCTCCGCCATGGCGCTACCTGGTTTCATCAACAAGACTGGCGTTAGTTATGCTGTTGCGTACTCAGTCGCAAAGGCCGGATTGAATGTCCAGGTCGCCAAATACGCAGCTGAACTTGCACCGAAGGGCATCAAGGTGTTGGCTTTGAGCCCAGGTTGGGTCAATACATATGTTGGTAAGTGCCTATTCCATGCCTTGCTGCAAATATAGCGTATACTGATATTATCGCAGGAGAAAAACCAGCTGAGGTGGTACAAGCGGAGAACTTCATGCTAAAGCAGTTCCAGATAGCCGATCCTGAGCTCAAGGGGCAAATTCAGCCTGAGGAGAGTGTTCAAAAGTGTCTCCAGGTCATTGACCGTCTGGATGAGAAGTCCAGTGGCTCGCTCTTGAGTCAAAATGGTAATAATGATAGGTGGCTTTGAACGGTGAAGCTCTATATACTTCCGAGTTCCGTTGCGCTATAGCCCTACCCCCTAAAGTGGCTATCTAGGTACCATTAACTAGTCATTGATAATAGACAGTTTGATTGATTGATTTCTAAGTTCATTATATGATAATATTAGTGTTTACATATTTAATGCTCATGAATCTTTACATGTATGATGCCGCTTGATGCACATTAATTCAAGGTGTATATAATGATCAATTGATAAATATGCAATCTTGGATTTGGAACATATTATTTTAACAGTAGAAACCATCTGAATTAATTTTTTCGAATAGTCTAGTTAGAAGTTATAAACATAATCAGTCACTGTTCACCACATCCTCAGTCTTCAATGTCCCAATACAGTTAGCTTGTGTGCTTCAGGAACTTGACCCTTTTTGTATGGATCTCGGACCGCTCCCCACTTTAGTAAGTCTGTGTATTGTCTGACGGTCTGCCATACATGTACTGTACCGTAATTTCATCTCTTTTACAGTAACACTTGGGGGCGGGCAGTGATCACCAAATGAGTCTCTTGAACACATCACCATGTCACCACGCCACGCTACTCTTCCAGTCATACCATCTACTCGTGATCTGATTGATCTGAGCCAGTCCTAGCGGCTCTGGCGGCTCTCTTTTCTAGGTGCCAGTTCTATCGATCTAACATCCCACACTAAAGTCCAAACCCCAAAGGAAAACAACCAGGATGACGAGCAGTGAGACTTTGATAGAGCGGTGTAACATGCACGCCATGCCACCATCACATGGGACTATTTACACTTTTTCTTACTCGTCCTGTCGCGGATAATATAGGATGATAATTGTTCAGGAATTTTTCTTTTTTATTTACGTACATCATGCCATGCCATATCATGTCAACTCGACGCCTGCTTTTCGCTCGACTTTCCCCCGCTTCTACCCGACTTCCGTCTGATGCTATACCGACGATACCTTGAATATATCATACTTGACAGATCCCACCTGTCAACTAGAGATTCAGATACAATGCTTAACCGACGTCATTCTGCAGCCGCGCGTCATTGTGCTTTCTGCTTGCTTACGCGTTCGCGTTACTTGATGCTCATGTTCGTGGTGACAGGCCAATAGATGGCGGTTTACTCCGATCTATGCGGCGATTGACTGACAACGCATGAGACGGTCGCTTATTGCTTCTGACTTAGTGGTGCATGGATCATCACACCATAATCTACTCATTTCAGTCTCAAGAACAGGAGGGTTAGAAAACTAATTTGCGAACTAGTGTTTACACGATTAATCCACATCTAAGATGGTATATTTACTCCCCGCCTTTTCCAGAGCACCCTCAACTGCAGCCATGTAGCCCAGAACCTTCTCCTCTTCCCATCGACGGCCAACAACTTGCACGGCAGTCGGAAGTCCGGCCATCTTCTGTGCATCATAGTGCATCCATGCGCCACGAGCCATGGCATGGTACTGGCCCAACTCCTTCAAAGCAGTCTTGTACCCTCGCTTGCCACTGTACGGCAACGCATCCAACTTCGGATCGACATGGCTGACAGGGACGACACCGGCGGAATAATCAAGCAGGTTCCATAGGAATGTATATCCGCATGAGGAAACGGCATCGTGCATAGCGCCGTGAGGAAGAGCGGGAGTGGCGTTTGCGGGACAGAGGATGAAGTCATATTGCTGGGGCTCGGAATCCCACCATGAATGCCATGTCCTGCGGAATGCCTCCCGTTTAGCTGTAATCTGCCACAGTTCTGCTGCACTCTTGGGTCCAAATCCTCGAATCACAGTCGCCCACTTGACGTCGCGTTTGATGTATCGGACGTAGAGGTAGTAAGCGTATCGAAGGGCACGAGGCAGGTATGCGATTCTGCTCAGTTGGGCGGCGCCGGGATCAGTCGGTTCGAACGAGTATCGGAAAGAGTTGAACGTCACGCAGCCGTCAGAGTTGAGGAGCTGAGAGGCCAGGTTGAATCCAGTGAAAGGGTCAGCCGCTTCGGGGGGTGTAACTTCCACCACTGTGTGTCCAGCAGCAGTAAGTGAGGCGACAGTCGTGTCAATAGCACGTTCAATAGCGGGTGTCGGTGGAATGACGCCTAGCACAGGAGCATTAGAAACGAAGTTCTTATCTTCAATACTTGGCGAAGCTCACCATCTGACTTCAATACACCAATACGTAGCTGCTTGCTGCTAGCCTCTTGCTTCTCGTCGTCTCTCCAAGCAATGGGATGAACTGTAAAGTCGTATTTCCATGGCTGCATGCCAATTATGCTCTTCGTAAAGTAGCTCAGGTCATTCAACGTGCGCGCCATAGGGCTGAAAACACTAGGAATGCCCTCTTGACCAGGCATACTGGTATCAACACCGGTTTTCGGCCAGCGGCCTGTACTGCAACGAAGTGAATATATCCCACTCCATGCCGCGGGTGCTCGAACGCTGCCTGCAACATCTGAACCGACACCGATACGTCCACCTAGAGCAAGCAAGGCGCCCTCGCCACCTGTTGAACCACCTGGTGAGTACCCTGGAACGTGTGGGTTTCGGCAAGTTCCCCAGAGTCCGTTTGCTGACTCGAAGCTGAGGAGGGTCATTGGCAGCGCAGTCTTGGCATAGGGAACAGCTCCTAGACGTTGTTAGATCTACAGCAAATTGAACATGAAAAAGTTGGAGAACTTGCCCGCATCTTTCAAGAGCTTAACTATGGCGCCATCTTCTTTACAAGGATTGAGTGCCTTGCAAGCATAGCCAACCGAAGTGTCGAATCCCTTGACTTGAATAGAATCCTTCAAAGACACCGGAATACCTGCAAGCGGACCCTTGAGATCAACTTCAGAGACCGCCCATTGTTCGGCTTCAGGTAGAAGAAGTTCGGTAATGCAATTGGTCTTCTCCTGGGCTCTGACGGCGACCTTGCCATAGGTGCGAATCACATCGACAGGCGAGACCGTTCCATTTTGAACTTCACTGACAAGCTCCTCAATAGGTCTGTTGATGATGGCTTTGTCGGCAGCAGAAATTGGAGAGTGATAGTCGGGGCTGAGCGAGGAAAATCGCGCTTCACGTTCACGACGTTTCGTGTTGCTGTGGCCCGTTAGATTGAAGCTATCTTACCGGCGAATTCGTCGGTCAGAGAACGGAGACAGGGATGACATACCGGATCTGGGTATACTGGAAATAATCAAATGGAGGCAACATCTTGTCGCATGTCAGCTCGCTCGAGGGGTTGACAAAAGTACTTATTGGAGAATGATTGCATGAGCGGACATCGTCGAGAGATAAATAGAATGCGGGGAAGGCTGGGCCTTCCTAACCGGGACGCTGTCGGTCCAACTCCGCTGATAAGCGTCGATGGCTTATCTATGGCATTTGTACTACCTGTTTGAGAAAGGCGTTGTTGCTGTTAACTAGTTTTTGGATACAATTTGTGCTTCTTGGGTTTGTGTTGTGCCGCACTCAATGTTCTAAGGTTCTACGATTGTGTTGAGTTAACTTAGTTCCTGTGAATTGGAGTGCGGGTATATATATCTCTCATGAACTTCCCTAACAACATATCTATAAGGGAGCGATCTGGAGAACCAACCACTTTTCAGCGCTGAAAAAGCAATATTAACGTTCAGGGCTGCAGAAGCCTCAGATAAAATGATCTATATCCTGAAAATCGTTCAGTAATGGCTGGTGAAAGAAAAAGATCGATCGTCGAGCTGCTTTGGACGTTTGATTGGACGCAGCCCGGCAGAGATCTAGAAGGCGCTAGACCGCATTCGACTACTTTATCCGCCACCCGACTCTCTCTGCTGCGACTGCGACTGAAATTATCAATCAGCTATCTTCTTCTCGTCAACTACCTCCATTCTCCCCGACATTGTACTCCACGCCGATCAGCGACATCATTTACCTTCGTATATCGACGTCTTTCAACCACCTCAAAATCACAAACACAAAAAACGATATGGCCAACTATCTTGCCTCGATCTTCGGTACCGAACAAGACAAAGTCAACTGCTCCTTCTACTACAAAATCGGAGCTTGTCGCCACGGCGATCGCTGCTCACGAAAACATGTCAAGCCTTCATATTCGCAAACCGTCTTATTGCCAAATCTCTACCAGAACCCGGCATACGACCCGAAGAATAAGATGAACCCAAGCCAGATCCAGAATCACTTTGACGCATTCTACGAGGATATTTGGTGCGAGATGTGCAAATATGGCGAGATTGAGGAGATTGTTGTCTGCGATAATAACAATGACCGTAAGTTTGCATCTTATTCTCTCTTTGCAGGGCTTGATATTAACGATTTTCTTTCAATAGACTTAATCGGCAATGTCTACGCCCGTTTCAAATACGAAGACTCCGCCCAAGCGGCATGCGATGCGCTCAACTCCAGATGGTACGCCGCGCGACCCGTGTATTGCGAACTATCGCCCGTCACAGATTTCCGAGAAGCATGTTGTCGGTTAAACAGCGGCGAAGGATGTGTTCGAGGCGGATTCTGCAACTTCATTCATCGCAAAGAGCCGACACCTGAACTGCAACGAGAGCTTGATCTCGCCACGAAGAAATGGTTGAAGGAGCGCGGTCGAGACGAGCGCAGCGTTAGCAGAAGCCCTAGCCCTGAGCCCACTCGTCGGAGATACTAGAGACACTTTCTGACGAAGGGGAAAAAAAATAATAGATAAATTCAACGTGTGGATGTGTTTGTGTGCACCTTTTATATTAATCTGCAAGGCAGTGTTGATTCGCTATAGTTGCGAAGCGTGGCGTTCAAGGTTTTGATACAGTCGGGCTTATCTGATGCTTGTTTTAAGCCATATCAATCTGGCACCAATTCTATGACGCTTTTGTATAATAGTTTGCGATCACTAATGTATCATTGATTCAGTGGCCTCAGGCAGTCACCATTAGTCATTATGCAGTAGAGTTCACCAAAATAGTATGTACATGGGGACCTTCCTCATGCGCCGCTCCCAAAGTCCAGCTTCTATGTACAAGCGCTGGCCATCAATAATCAAAGTCAGCTCTATATACATCGAAGAGAGCACGAAAAAATTTCCATCGACGCCCAAACCCCTCGTTATTCCAGTCCTTTTCATTATTTAGCAGAGGAACGCCTTCCAAAACTCCCTTTCCAGCAACATCAAGTCGACATCAAGCAGAACAACACGAGCAAACACAGCAAACCAATGATATCATCCAGGAAATTCTCGCCGATGGGAGACAAACAAATAATGAACTGAACACATCAACTTTCATAAGCGCGTCGAACAAAGGGGTGCCCATTTCCTCAAGATTGAGTGTGGTCTGCATGTGGTGTATCCTTCCTGAGCCAGTTGTTTTTGCTCAGAAGCCAAATAGCAATACCAGCTCCACAGGCAATCAACACGATTATGAGAGCGATCAAGAAGCCCCAGACCTTCGAACGATGGTTTTTTTTGCGTTGACGCGCGAGCCACGATTCACTGCAACCGTTAGCAATGACTCGAGTTCCA
Organism: Talaromyces ruber; assembly: GCA_022813215.1. Classification (NCBI taxonomy): domain Eukaryota; kingdom Fungi; phylum Ascomycota; class Eurotiomycetes; order Eurotiales; family Trichocomaceae; genus Talaromyces; species Talaromyces ruber. The sequence continues at coordinate 180,433 of JAKLMW010000012.1, read as the reverse complement.
AAAAAGGCAGGTAGAGCTTACCTTTCGGTCTTTTCGCGCTCTGGTTGTCGGGCTTGTTCCTCGTCTTGATGAATGGCAACGGAGAAACGGCGCCAGAATTCGGGGTCCTTGACGAGGGACACGTCGCTTTTGATGGAGTTGGTGATAGTAAGGTTGGTCAGTGTTGCTGGAGACTCGGGTTCTCGTCCAGGGAAGGACAATTGGCTAAGGTTCGATTGTTGCATGTTGCTGTTTACTGGAGATGCGCTGGATGTTGACTTGAGGTTAGGAGGTCTCCTTGTCCGCGTCGATGGGACGTCCAGCTGAAGGTAGTTTTGGGCTGTCATAAGTTCGACCCACGCGTATGTTCTGCGGAGATTAAACAGGCCAAAAGAAAGACTAAAAGACGTATTTTCGAAAGGGGGTGCCGGATATGTTCTCCGATGAAGACTTGGTGACAGTCAAGACAGAGGCCATGGCGAAAGACATCCGTTATGCATTGATGAGCCCACAGCAAAAAGTAAACACGACAGATACCACCATACCAGTGAGTAAACCGACTTCCCTCTTTGGATAAATAACAACAATGCTGATATGATTCTACAAGGTAGATTGACCCACACACCAAACGAGTCATGGGCCGTTCGACAGTGAAAAGAGGGATGGAATGTTGATCTTCTGTTGCCAATGATATCCTAAAACACACGAGAAGTACCCAATGGACGGGCTTGAATGCTCCTGCGAAATTCACTCATACTGTCATACAGTTCGTCTCTTGATCGACGGGTGCTATGCAAATTGAGCATAAATAGGGATGCGTTCACTTCTTGTCTGTGCCGAGTATATAGCAATTCTGACCAATCAGGCCAGTTTTTGAGCGCATTTCAGACTTTGTGTGGTTCCCTCATTTGTTGGACTAATAGCCACTTCCGGAGACAAGGCGCTGTTAACAGGTCAATGTATGTCTGTGACCTCCACGTTGATCAGTTGGTGGAGTCTCGTTGGAGGTTCTACAAAGATCCACAGGTATCTGAAGCACGAAAGCACCGTTCTTCAAACTAGCCCACGAAAAGATAAGAATGTAATGATAATCCATTGGTATCGAATTAGCAAGTGGTAAGAACTAAGAGATTCTCATAGCTTGTCTGTAACCACTTCAGAGTATGGTTATGGATGCCCCGTGTCTGTCGAAATAAGTGGTCACGGTAAGAGTCACCCCTCGTCGCCAGACTCCTTCAGTCTAAGGCTTTATTCTGTTTAGCATACCTGGGTCCGATGGACTGGATGGTAGAAAAGAAGTGTTGTCGTTGTTTTGGCGTATGGATCAGGTCATCTTAATATGGTTAGCGCAATCTGACATAGTGCGGGCCCAATCCCGTCAGGCCGGCCGCGCTATCTACACCTTCCTTGCACTCGGTTTCCTCCCTGATGATTCATGATTCATCCAAGGCGCTGTCTCCCTTTTCTCTGGGTGCTTGAAACTTGGGTATCTGCTTACTGTGTCTCTGGGTATTGTCTTTGTCGAGAGTTCCTCCCTAGGGAAGCTGCCTTCCTCGAGTTTCGCGGATAACAACGCGAATGAGCCTTATCGGGCGCTGGTACGCTATCTAGACATCGTCATACCACCACCGGTCGAGAAGATATCAATCCTATCAGAGACTGCTTCTCGACAAGAAATTCATCTAGAACGAAGAAAAATCGACCTCGAAACCTCGGACAGCCATCTTGATAATATTCCCCGGTTGCGTCGGAGTCCTCGCTTTCTAGACCCTTCCTCACGTGCCCGCCCTGACCAATACAATAATATTTGATTGCCACCCGGCTTCGCAGGGACAGGGGATCTATATCGAGCTCGCTTTATATGTTTCATACCTCAATCAAACACACGCCCTTCTTCAGATACCCCTACCCTGGCATACTGATGACGAATCGATAACGACGCCAATCGGATCGGTTTCAGGTGGACTAGTGCACCACCTTATAATATCCGCCGCGGATCTTCATCACTTCTACCTCACTTATCACCTTGTTCGAAGCAGGTTCGACAGAATCATCGATTCATGTCCTCTCGGCCGTCGTTCACGCATAGTCCGCTGGATCCATTCCCTTCATATCCTACTGACTTCGCTGGTTCGAGCAACAGCTCTCCGGTGGATCGTGGGGATATCAGACCGATTGTACCATTTCTCCCGAGTTCGCCGGAAGATGCCGATACATCTTACGAACAACATAGGACACATTTATTGAACATGGATCGCAAGAGGAGACTTACGGCTACCGCAAATGATGACGCAATCCTACACAGACGGCCGTCTGCCTTGAGCGTACCAGGTTCTTTGGCGCATGGTAGACTCCAGCAAGACAGACCACTGCCATCGCTGCCTGTCGGTGATGACAGCAGCGATCTTATACCATCAGATATGCCGGGCTCATCGCGGCAAAATGCTATTGATCTTACATCTCCGCCTTCAGTTGTTGCCAATAGATCTGCTTCATTATCTCGACAACATAGTCGCAGTCTGCCTACAGTGCATCAACTGCACCGACACAACTACATGGAATACACACTGCCCCGCTGGCAACCAGACTCGGAGGTCACGCATTGTCCCATCTGCAACTCTCAATTTAGCTTTTGGTATCGAAAACATCATTGTCGCAAGTGCGGACGGGTCGTGTGTGCAGCGTGCTCCCCTCACCGCATAACTATTCCTCGACAGTACATCGTTCGGCCACCAGAACCAGTCGAACGAACGACTGCTGAGATCCCTCCGCGCCACAGGCGCGACTCTTCTCGCGCAGTCGTCGATCTCACTGCCGATGACATACGTGATACCACTGCCCGTTTATCAAACCGACCTCATCTGGAAACCTACCCTTCCAATCCTGCACTCGGTGGTGGGGAAGAAGTGCGACTCTGTAATCCATGCGTGCCAGATCCCAACCCCGATCCACCTTTGAAGTACGGGGCTATTCGAGGTAGTTTTGATCGTCTTCCAGGTCAGGATTGGGACGCCACGATGCCAACAGTTCCTATCAGCCAGCGTTTCCATCAGGTACGCCGCTCTTTGTCAGGTGCTCAAATGTTTGGATCTCGTAGAGATCTAGAGAACGAAGCAGAGAACAATACTCATCGAAACCAAGTGGTAGGTGTTAGTATCATCACTCGTAACGGCGAAACTCACTGACCATCCTCAAGTTGGATGATTTCCTAGGTCGCCGAACATATTCTGCTACTCCGACGCCTGTTGAGCCGATTCATGGCCAGCAGCCGGGCTCCTCTCGCCATGCTTCCTCTTCGAGTCTCAGCAGTCATCCGCCACACCAATCCTCTGCCAGGGGGCAATCTTATTCAGTAAGCTTTGCCGGCTTTAATTAATTTGTTCGCTTAAATTTGTTCTAACCCAGAGCTAGTTCTCATCTCATAGACCTAGACCCGAGACCGAGAGTGGGATTGTTCCCTTTGATCCTTCCGGTACCCGCCCGCGAAGAGTACGATCCATGGCAGACTCTGACCGTACTCGCTTTTCTCGTCCTCAACACCGAGCGCATGTGGATGAAAGAGATATCTGTCCGATCTGCAGCACGCAGCTACCACCCCGTAGAATCGACGGTAGTGAGGATGAGCGAGAAGCGCACATTCGCGATTGTATTGCAAGATCAACAGGGTCCTCGCCCGGAATGGCCTCACCACAATCATCGCACCTGCTACGCATGCTATCGTTCACGGCGACCGAGAAAGATTGTCTCAGTGAAGACGGCACGCCGCAAGAGTGCACTATTTGCATGGAGGAATACGAGGTTGGCGATAAACTCGCCCGCCTGGAATGCTTATGCAAATTTCACAAGTCTTGCATTGTGGGATGGTTCGAACGGAAGAAGGAATGTCCAGTGCATAAATTTTCTTAGATCTCTACTCACCTAGCAGTCTTTTGCTTTCTTCAGCATGTTCCCCCTCAATTTCTGGCATTCATATCGATATATATTATGACATGATACCCTCACACCCTTGGCATGTACACACTGATTCATGATTTACTTGGACTCACTACAGCATTGGCGTTTTAGGAGACTCGACGCTGGATCGTCTTGTTGGGCTTTATCTCCTATTCTGTGTTTGAGAGACTGGCGTACGCGTGCCATTTATACATCGTATATCCCTTCAATAGCACCGATATTAGATAGATTTCAACAACACAAATCCTTTCAATCTCATAAAAACGTTTTGAGCGTAATGCGACATTTTTCCCCTGGTAGCATCCACGACCGGTCGCTGCCTACGGTGTTAGCGCGCACAAAGTAGCTATACGGAAGAGCGCCTTACCACATCAGATTTTCGACGTTATGTCAATCCTTCTCCCTCTTAAAACCTTCATGAATATCGCATTTTTCGATTGTTGAGTGATATATCAGCTTTCTACCTGACCGGAAATAAAGGAAAGGCCGTGTCTTTATATACCCTTGATTGCTCGTCGATAAGTTTCTTAGCTGGAATATCTCCCATCGGGACCACCGGATACCGACACGCCGTGCTCCGATGCGAGATCGCGTCGTCGCACTGAATGCGAACTCACTCCTTGAAGGGGGAGCTACTGTCTACAACGAGTGCTGTTAGTCTGTAATAGTCTCGTGGTGCTGGGGCGTGCGTATTACGCTTTTCTTTTAGTTCCTGAGTCTTGATTATCGAATGCCTGATCAACGCGTTCTTGAGCTCGACAATACTCCCCATGCTTTTTCTAAGCCTACTTCACCTTCTACCTACTCTACATATCAAACCTGAACATTTCAATCGCAATCAGGCTAACACAGATTCAATGGATTCGTTCAATAGCGCACTGCACGACGACGGGCGACTGACTCGACATAAGCGGCATGGATAACGATCCACGGATGCGACCAGGCAATGACAACACGAAGCAGAACAGCATCTCTTTCTCCGACAGAGATGCAGTCTCAAGACCGCAACACTATCCCACGTCGTATGCGCACAACCAGATGCTGGAATATAGTGCACACACAGAGCATGGACCAGGGTATGGACAAATAAAGCTGGATTCGACCAACGAACAACAACATCGCTCGGCTTCAACGCCTTCTTCCACGGGAAATAATGCGGTAGGTATCGATGAAGCGTTTGGAACGCTACTGAATGAAATGTCAAGAGGCCTGCCGGGTGATGAACACGACCCCGACGACCATCTCGCCGACCTGAAACGACCCCGAGCATGCGACGCCTGCCGACAATTGAAGGTCCGTTGTGAACCGGACGATAAAAACCCATCAGGCTCTTGTAAACGGTGTGCCAAGGCGAATCGAAGATGTGTCGTCACTCCGCCGACCCGTAAGCGCCAGAAGAAAACAGACAGTCGCGTGAGTGAATTGGAAAAGAAGATCGATGCCCTTACAGCTAGTCTTCAGGCGTCTAGAAGGGTAGATACTATCACATCTCCGGAGGGGCGATCGCAAGAGCAAGAGGTTTCTGCTACTCGTCGATGGCTCGGAGGTGGCCCTCCACCAGCATCACTACCACCAGCGAGCTCTATCAGCTCTGCCTCTCCTGGTACAAGTACGAAGCGTACAGCTAGTGGTGATACTAAATTTTCGGTGCCGCCCGGCTCATTGCCCCAAAGTGCTTTTTTCACCGGTCCAGTAAGTTGGCGCAAGTCATTCCGAGATATGGTACTAATCTTTAACAGATTTCAACGAATCCATCCAACAGCGAAAGTGTCGTAGACACTGCCAATGAATTCACCGATATCATAGATCGCGGGTTAATTGATGTGCAGACCGCTGTTGACGCCTTTGATCACTATGTCAAAAATATTGCTCCTGGACTTCCAGTGGTCGTCTTTCCATCAGGGACGACCATGGCCTCGGTGCGGCGCGCTAAACCCACTCTTTTCCTTGTGATCATGGCTATTTCTATTGGCCATTTTCGATCGGAATTGCAAATGCCTCTGGTACATGAGGCGCACCGTCTATTTGCCGATAAGATCGTCGTCAAGGGCGAAAAATCCCTGGAGCTGGCCCAGTCGATTATTCTGGCATGCATCTGGTATTCGCCGCCCGATCAATTCGAAGAGCTCAAATTCTTCCAGTTCATTCACATGGCTGTCGTCATGGCGCTGGACATTGGAATGGGTCGTGTTACTCGAGGAAAAGGTAATAAACAATACGGATTTTTGCGAGAAATCATGGGCAAGAATCAAAACAGAACTTCATTTGATCCGGATGCTGTCGAAACAAGACGAGTGTGGTTAGGTGCATATGTCATGGCGGTCAATGCCTCCATGGCACTTCGCCGGCCGTTGTTATGTCGATGGCTTCCTTATATGGATGAGTGTATTGAGATTCTGCAAACTTCCCCTGACGCTGAACCGTCTGATCGCAATTTGATACACTGGGCTAAATTAACTCATATTGCGGAAGAGGTTGCATTCCAGTTCTCTATGGATGACCCTTCAAGCAGTTTGACTTTGAATGACACAAAAGTGCAGTATGCGTTGAAGGGATTTGAGAAACAAATGGATGAGTGGCGGCGCGAGATTCGCACTGAAGAGTATACACGTGAGTTTACACATGCTGTCTCGATTCGCATTGACGTAAAGTAACATTATATAGCAATTTTGCAACATTCGGAGTGTATCATCAGTATTTTCATGCATGAGATTGCAATGCATACTGAGCACAACATTGACGACTTTAGAACCCCGTTCAATTCCGACTTCAAGACTGATGTCAAACTCGACAAGGCGACTGCTGCTCAAATCGATGCTCTCACAACATGTCTGACATCAATTCACACATGTCTAGACTGTATACTGTCTATGGAGTCGGAGGTTGTAGTCAACTTGCCCACACATCTGTATGCTCGTTCGGCATATGCATTCATCGCTCTGCTCAAATTGTTCTCCGCCGTTTCTTCTGACAACGGCCTGGAGCGAGTTTTCTCGCTGGCCGATCTCAAGGTGGAAGAATACTTTGACAAGATGATCAATCATTTGAAAGCCAGTGGTATGCGGCCAGGAGGGCGAACCGCATCAAGGTTCGGTATGGTCATGAACTTATTGAGGAATTGGTTTTTGAATCGTAAGACGGAAAAGACTGGAGCGACAGAAGAGGTATTCCTGCTACGGAGCTGTTTTATTGACAATTGCTGACCAACGTCCATAGTCCGCATCATCTCGACCTAAAGAAGCGAAAGAAGACAGCCAAGGACCATCGCGGTCAGCCACTAATGTTTCTCAACAACCACTACCAGCAACTACCGATGCCAGCGATAAACAAATGCCCCCTTTGACGAACACAACATCAGATCCCCAGCAATGGGCTCAGTATAGCGTCAGCGGTCCCGAAACTACAACAGCCCACCTCCTACGATTACAACAATACTCGTTCAACCAGGTTCCGGGACAAGATATCGGAAATCCAGTGATGACTACCGGACCATTATCTGACTCGCAAACAGATTTTGCAAGTCTAGGGCCAGACTTTGATTTTCAGATGCCATTCAATGCAGAAGGCATCTTTAGTATGGGCGGTGGTATCCTTCCCGATGACGTTTTTGATTTGCCGTTTGATGAAAATATGAATTTTTACCTCCCTCAATGAGGATGGACACGGGTTGTGAAAAAATGATACCTGGAAATATTGATTCCCTTCAGCGCGTTATGTACCGGCGTTTGGGAGCCTCAGGGCTATATCCCCCTTGTGATACCTTTCTCCTCTCCGCCAATCGTCCTTCAATGATCAATCGAGATAATTGTACAAATATAGGCATATGTCGTTCTGATACAAAGTGAAATATGTGATAGTAAATTAGTCAAAATGAGTCTTGATTAGCACCGAATCACAATCGCTGATTAGTCGCGGGGCTCAATCAATCTACCAGGGTGGGGAACAACAACAGCTTTAGGGCTACACAACATGTGGAATACGCTTGACAGTAATAGATCATCTATAAATCTCCTTTGCACTCTCTTGCGTGTCCTCTAGATTTCGTACCTAACATAGGACCCATCCACGTGCAATCATACCAAACGCCATGGCTACAGACGCCGACATCGATGCGTCAGTGCTCTCAGAACTTGCATCAACTAAATATGCCTGCTCATCGATAACGCGCTTGAATGGAGGAACAGCTAATTTTGTTTACCGGGGTGCACTGACAGACCCTGAGACTATTGGAAGTACGGAGCGAGAAAACCCGAACGTTATCATCAAACATACGACAGATTTTGTGGCTCTGAACCGGGACTTCAAGTTAGATGGTGAAAGATGTGTGGGTGAAGCCTTTCTGAGACGTAGATTGAACTGCTAATGTACGTAGATCTTCGAGGCTCTGGTTCTTAGGGGGTTGAATAACTTCTCCGCGGCACGAGATGCAGCACTCTCGCCACCGATCACAGTCAAAACACCTCGGTTATATGACTTCAACCCGTCAACCCACACACAAATAATCGAAGACTTGCCCGAGTCGTCAGATCTCAAGACATGGCTCTTATCTCCCGAAAGCATGCGTATCGACAAACCAGCGGCAAATGCGATTGGGCATGCGCTAGGGTCATGGCTGGCGTCTTTTCACGCCTGGGTTTCACATGACGAGCAAATAGCCCTCAGAAACAAGCTGGCCGAGAATAAGTCAATGCAACAGCTCAAACACGTCATCAACTACGATCGACTTCTCAATATGATTGACATATACCCTCACATCCTAGGGGGAAATCGGTCCGTCTTTGAAAAAGTCAGAGCACATGCTGCTCAGGAGATCTCCACACATGCATCCAGTTCTGCCAGCATTGGAGACGACAGCTGGGGCCCTATCCACGGCGACTTTTGGACGGGCAACATCCTCATTTCCCCCAACCAGCACAAACTCTTCATTATAGATTGGGAAATGGCCCAGTCAGGAATGCGTGCCCTAGATCTAGGTCAAGTCCTCGCCGAACTCTACGAAATCAAACTATTCAGAAACATCGATGCAGGGATCTGGATTATGCAGGGACTGGTTGAAAAGTATCATCTGCTTAACGAGGAGCAGGCCTACAGGACAGCAGTGCATATGGGCGTCCATTTGGTGTGTTGGAGTGGTGTGCCTGGCTGGGCGACGGCGAGTCGGGTTGAGGACGTGGTTAGGATGGGACGAGATATCATCGAAAAGGCATGGGAGAGAGACAGAGAGTGGTTTGCGAAAGATGAGACGTTGAGCTTTCTTGTAGACTTCAGCCGCTAGATATTCCTTGTTCTCGGGAGCCAATCCGTATTTGGCGTTGCCAAGACTTAGTTTCAACAAGGACAACAAGGACAACAAGGACGATAATATGGTTTTGGGAAACTATGTGGCAGAACATCCGAATAGCTCATCAATCATTCATATTATTAATAATTGAACCTCTGCAAGTCTATGGGAGTCGGACTTGCCCATAGGCGCCTGTGGCCCATTTATATAACTTTTTTCTTTTTTCTTACATATAAAAGATATAGGAATTAATTATAGAAATATTAGATAGATAGATCAAGATAATAAGTGATTTCCTATATCTTTTCTTTTCAGTGCTAGTGGTAAAATCCTCCAATACACTTAAGTTCCATTTTTAGATGAGACACTTGATGCCTGAGGTTCTTGATGCAATACGAATTATTGGAGGGCCTTGTTGCCTGAGGCGTAAGCTAATACACGCACTAGACTGTATCCAGCCACGCCAAGCCTAAATCATCCGATAACTCCGGGGCTCAGCCTCTTTCCTCTTTCTGCCTAAAATACGCCGGTGTCCGACAGTTGCCTGCGATCATCTCTCTCTTTTAGTTCTTGCTTACAACCAGTTTGTCATCAACTTCATCTTGATCATATTTCATCAATATCATCAGTATAGATTCGTTCATTCGTTTATTCACTTCTTCCTTTCCTCCCTCGTATTTGACAGTCAATATCAACATGTCGGCCATCGCTCTAGTCGCCGAGCACCTCGTGCGACGCTCCGTTAGCGACACTCCTAACGAACCCTCCGACCCTGAGCCCAAGCAGCCTTTCCCATTCATGGCAGTTATCCTCTTCTACATTACGATTGCCCTTCTTTCTGTCGTTTCCGGATGCGTCGGCTACGTCTACGGCAAAGTCGTGACTACACTGGCCGCTGTCGAAGATCCCAACCCCGACGTTTATGTGCGTATCGACGATGACCACGCTCCGCTCAATCCTGAGAATACAGGAGACGAAACTGCCGATGTGCCTCCCCAAAAGCCAGTCACCAGTTCCCTGAAAGGCACAATCTCCCACCTTACTGCTCGTGCTGGACGCTTGGCTCCATTCCGCGGTCTTGTCCTGTATATCCTGACCGGTATTGCCATCAACATTATCACTTCACCTATATCAGCAAGCTTCCGCATCTTTGGAAGCGCTGTTGCACGATTCGTCGCTGAGATTCTTCTGGCCAACTTGAGAGTGGCTTGGATCCACATCGTCATTTCGGAGCCGTCCACCAAGTCGCTCTGGTCTCGCATTCCGTCATGGCGCAAGACTTTCGTGAAGATCGCCCCCGCTGCTGCTCTTCGCTCTCTCGCTGCTCAGATTGTCACATTCGTTCCCCTCACTATCGCATACGGCACCAAGGTTTTCGAATATGGCTCTGAGCCTGCCGCACGCTCCCCTTATGCTGCTCTTTCCGGTGGCTTTGGTCTCCTCGCACTCTTCCTTGTACTCTACGTCCTGATCCAAATACCCGCCGAGGTCACTTTTATCCGTGTCGCTGCCTCTATGCTCCCTGAAGATGATGAGACCATCGTACCATTCGACCGCTCCTTCGGTGGCAAGGTTACTCCGGAAATCGTCGGTGGTCAGGGCAAGATTGGCATCGTCGACGCTTGGAAGTCATTCAGCTGGGGCTCTCGCATGCGTTTCTTGACCGTCGTTGGAAAGGTTTTCCTTCTCCAGGCCGCTCTTGGTCTACTGTTTGGTGTGGTCCTCTTCGCTGAGATACTGATCTTCTTCGGCAACAAGGGTTTCGTCGATGTTAGCGCGTAAAGAAGTTAAGGGACTACCCCTAGTATAGTACGATGACGAGTCTTGTATATGCCGGGATGGATTATTCTTGAACCAGCCATATCATCGTCGGTGGCCGATACTATGTGCTACCCTTCCCATTGCTGCCATTCCGTTCTTGCATAGTTTGTCTTTGTTTCCTTGGAGTGTAAATATATGCATTGAGAATGAACCTATCTCAAATTGTGACTTTACTACGTTTACAGGAATAGGCTCGTAGATTTGCGGTGGAGTGGCGCGAGAATAGCCTCAGGATGAAAAGTGGCGGTGGGACGCTTCCGGCGCAGCCCCGCGACGACCCTTAGCCTGGCTGATCTCTGCGCAAACTCACAAGTTCCTCTTTTCTTCTCTTCTCTGCACATGAACTACTATTAATTTGCCTCTCTCCTATTCCAACCAGTCTTATCTCGCAGTCCGAATCTAAACGACCCTGTCGATGTCTGATCGATAAGATCTCGCCGTAACCGATACCGCAACCCCGCCGAACTCGATCCATATCAGGACCACCAGATATACAACGAAATGGCGACCACAGCAGCTGGGCGCATGCTCACTCGCCAACTAGCGCAGATGCAATCCGACAAAGACATCCCCGGCATCAGCTGCGGCCTAGTCGACGACAACAACGTTTTTGAATGGGAAGTCATGCTCATGATCTCGGACGACTGCAAATTCTACGGCGGAGGGTTCTTTCGAGCCCGACTCACTTTTCCCCCGGAATATCCTCATATGCCTCCGAAGATGAAGTTCGAGACTCCCATTTTCCATCCAAATATTTACCCGAACGGCGACGTCTGTATTTCGATTTTGCATCCTCCCGAGGAAGATAAATATGGTTATGAGTCGGCCGCGGAGAGATGGTCACCCGTGCAGACACCAGAGACTATTCTTTTGTCGGTCATTTCGATGCTGTCAAGCCCCAATGACGAGAGCCCAGCAAATGTTGAAGCGGCGAGATTGTGGAGGGATGACCCAAAAGAATTCAAGAAACGCGTGAGAAAGTGCGTCAGGGATAGCCTGGGAGAGGACTAGATTGATTGGCCTATGATATTGCACATTCTCTTCGATCCGCTTTGCAGCCACTCACACATGAATTACGGATAGCGGTGTACGGTGTTTGACTTCATTCTATTGGTTTCACGGATATGTTTTTCGATTGGGATTCATAGCATGGTGTTGTCGACAAATCATAGGGACGACAGCGCAGCAAAATTTGCATTACAGTTAATGAAGGATCTCGAATCGCTTGCTTGAGCAGGATTGATTCTGATGTCCGATCGAGCTGATTGCTGATTGTTCATTCTATTGGTGTAAGTAATGTTTATCATCATCACCACTAGTCATACTGCATGTACATTGACGAATGAAGATATTTTATATCACCAATCCTTGTGCTGTATATACCTCAATCAAACGATCTCAAAGATATCTTTTATAAATGTAAAGTAATCCATGCAGACAGTATACAAATTCTTCCTGAATTTAAGAGGCACCCAGAATGTGCCAAGCCTTTTGTGAATTGCTGCCTCAGGTTGAAAGAAATAGTTCTTTCCGTTCGCAAAGTCACTTTCCTCCTTTGACCTGTTCATGACTGTCTGAAAATGTAGCAATAATCAAAGATAGATTTCCTCGACTGTTAAAATGGGCGAAGCCCTCGATCTCAACCTCTATCCGTCGTGCTACAATTGTTTAAGCTGGTCTGACGACGGGGAGCTGGCAGTAGCAGCTGGAGATACGGTCCATCTACAAGTATGTTCTCTCCAAAACAAACAGACAATACACAGCTAATTGAGTAAGCTCCCCCAATGGAAACCAAAATACGTCCATCCCCTCTTTGAAAAAGAGAAATCAATGCCATGGACTTCCACCAAAGTCCGAACCAACGTTTTCACCCACCAAGAATGGAAAGTCATGATGCCCACTGGCCGAGATGAATTCTCCGTCGGCGCCGAGCAATCGCTAAGCAGCGTATCTCAATTGGCTTGGTCAAACGAAGGTCTGGGACTAAATCGGCGGTGCGTTCTTGCCGTATTGACTTCTAATCTTTTATTGTCGTTGTATGAAGCGGATGGGCAAAGACGGACCTGGTCCCGTGTCTTTGTTGTTAATAAAGCGCTTGAGAAGTATTTTGAATCGAAAGAAAGACCCAAATCGATCAGCGCGTGTCGTATTCGGTCATTTGCGTGGTGTCCTCCATTGAAGAATGATACTTATGGCGAGAATGACCGTGCAGATTTTCGATGGGGCGAGCAATTGCTTACCATTGCCACAGATAGCAATGATCTTGTTCTTGTTCGTGTGAGACGAAATCATTCATCGAAGGTTTCTGGATGGAGATTCTCTATTGATGTTATTGATCATGTCGAACTGGGAAATCTGAAAAGGCAGTATAGCCTGATTCCCAAGGGGTCATTGTGGGCTGATGCATTAAACTCAAAGGCTAGAGTACTGAATATTTCGTGCGGTCCTTGGAGCAGAGCGGATGACCAACAGAATGGCACAAAAGACTCTAGGCTGAAATATCATGCCATGACTGCGCTAGTGCTTGGGGGCAGTCTGCATCTGTTCAATGTACAGGCCAGTATGAGTTTGGAAGATAGACAATCAGTCTCCGTTGAAGGACAACTGACACACAATACAACCGTGTTATCTTCCAAAAACCTGGAATGTATCAACTTCACTGGACTACTACAATGGATTCCTGTAGTATGTATAGATCGCATCTATATCTGGATCCAGGTACTGACGAGAACAGGACGAGACAAGAGTCTTGCTGGTGTCAGGCTATATTGGTGGGCGAGCCACACTCCGCTTTGACCAAAATGCATACCTGAAGTCATCAATGCAAGGGAAAGTCGATGAGAAGAGCGTTATTTTTCATCAACGGTCATTCCATGACCAAGGATACAGCAGCATGGGCACTATGTACTCCCAATATAATGAACCCATATCTGGTATGTCTACTCTAGTCTTATCAAACACACAAACTAAGTAGAAGATAGGAGTTGTAGCACCAACATCATCGACAGTTTCCCACGACACTCGCTTGATCTATCTGACAACCCTTGGCCGTTTCTCCGAGGCAATTCCTCTCTCTACAACTGGTACATTACTAGAAGAGACATTGTCCAAAACTCAAACCCCGTGGCTAGAGCAAGTAGAGCGCTACAGACAAAGGTACAGCATCCAATATGAATTAGGCGATATGAGCATTGTACGGACCTGGGGTCTCGCCACATTCGACGGCTGGACTGCCGTTGCATTTACGATGCATCCAGGGGACGTGCTCGAATACACGATCAGAGCCGAGGAGAGCACTATTATCCTCTTCACGCCACCAGAGCCTGGTGCAGTGTTTCCTAAACCCGCTGATTTATCGGATGAACGTATGGCCATGAAGCGCGATGAAGTTCTGCACTATACCCTTTCTTCAGTAAACAAAATTCAAAAAAGTGATCTCCGCTCCGCCAGGCTCATCTATTCAGCATGCGTATGCGCGATAAATGCGAATTACGGTGCACAGCAGGAAATTTCCAAGAACGACGTCTTGCTGAATCTTGCCCGTCAGGCATTGATACATCTCTCCACCACTTTCGACCTTTCCATCGACGAGGAATTATCATACTGTGATATGCACAAGCCCAGCACCGACCCCGTACTCGGTAAAACACCAAAAACAGCGTCCATACTACAGGGAACGACAGGTTGGATCTATGAAAAATGCCGCACATGCTTCCGCCGCGGAAAGGGGGATGTAGGTTTGAGCTGGCGGGATCAAAATACTACTATATGCGCAAATGGTCATACCTGGAGTGCGTCCCCTTCCTCTCTTGGGCATACTGCTTTGGATACTGATATACGATTACAGATCGATGCGCCTTGACGTTCCTCGCAGTCCAGGAACCGTACATTTCCATGTTTTGTTCTGTATGCGATATGAACGTCCTCTCGCGAGATGAGGGTATTGATTATACCTTGTTTGGGCATCAAGAAACTGCCGAGGATGAGAATAGGAAAGAACTCTATGATTCGCTTTATGAACGATATGATATCTGCGCGTACTGTGGGGGAAAGTATCAAAATGAGTAGATAAATAAGATTTAATCAAAAATTACGACCAAATTCATGAACAAGACTGAGGAAAATGAGGAACCAAATATTTATATGGAAGATATGTGCAATCATTTACTATAACTACAAAGATTATTTAATATAAGGCGATCGACTCCCAATCGCACTCCCGTTACCAGCACACCAACATTTGCTTTCGCCTTCTCGTTCGACCTGAACAGCTACGTCCATGTTCTTCTCGCTGAGAAACTCGACTGTTCGTCGTCGGACGTCTTCGAGATCGGCATTTCGGGAAGCGATGATATGGATCATGCCAAGGATTTTGGGTTCGGAGGTGTGCTTTTCGTGACTATGATCATGACTGTGGTCGTGGTCATGGTCGTGGTCATGATCCTGATGATTGTGATTATGGTCGTGATCATGGTGACTGTGAGAGTGGCCATGGCTGTGGCTGTGGCTGTGATCGTGCCCGTGTCCATGGCCGTGTCCAGACGATGTTGAAGTGTCATCCAACCAAAACTTAGGCACGGTATAACCCACCACGCCTCTCAATGTACTCACTCCAGCCAAAGTATCTCTCAGGTTATACTCTACATCAGCCGGCATGGCAAGCAACAACGAGGACGCCGTGCTCGACACAAGTGGAACGGCAGATACAAAGATGAGTATCGCAATGAAGCAAGATGCGAGAGGATCAAAGCCCGACCAGCCGTAAAAGTGTACTAGAATAGTCGAAATGACCACTGCCACCGAACCGAGTGTATCGGCCAAAATGTGCAAGAAGATTCCGTGCATGTTTTCGTTGCCATGAGAGTGGTCATGACCATGGCCATGATCATGACCGTGTGCATGTCCATGGTCAAAAGCCATGATACCAACGAGATTGACAGCAAGACCGGCAATACTGACGACAAGAAGTTCCTCTATACGGCGCATCTCACTGCCAGAGGTCAGTCGCTCCACTGCCTCGTATATGATCTCCAAACTGATGATCATCAGGAACACTCCGTTGGCGAACCCGGATAGGGTGTCAACTTTGCCATAGCCATATGGAAAGCGTACGCTGGGTGGCCACCGACTCATAACTGCAGCTGATAAACCAACTACAAGAGCAAGACAGTCAAAGAACATGTGAATGCTGTCACTGAGAAGACCGAGCGACCCGGTGACAAACCCGTAGGTCAATTGGACAAGCATAAAACCAAAGTTTAGACTATAAAATTAGCGGATGTGTCCATCTTCCACAGGAAAAAAAGAACTTACCACATGAAGTAGAAGATCTTGCGCGAGTCTTCCTTCGATAGAATGCTGTGTAGAATTGGCCACGACTCGCCGTGTTTCAAAAGAAATTTCGTCATGGCCGATAGCTCGTTTTTTGCAGGTGTGACCTCGCCTGGCTTCGGGTCATCAAAAGCGGCAGCCAAATAACACAGGGCAGCTAAAAATGACCAGGCAATGTGTGCGATACGGCTGCTCTCTTCATGAGGCACTGCACTTGTTAAGACAAGCACCAAAGCCGTCACAATAAGACCAATCTTCTGGCGTGATCGTAATCCTGCCGGGGATGAGAACGTCATCGAGAATGCAAAGGCGAGCGCAATGAAAATCGTCTTGATCAAATCATATGTACCAAAGGGAATGTTGCCTGCACGGAAAGGCGCTACCAGCACACAAAACAAGCCGACAACTCCGCCTGAGGCTAGGGTGAGTTGAATGTCTTCAGGAGATGCTATCAGCGGGATAGTTGATAGAGCTGACGCTTGTTGACCGAAGAGAGCCATGAAGCCATCAAAAAGCTGTGATGCTGAGGTAATATCAGACTTCTGTAATGTTGGAATGCAGTCTCTTGGTGTCGCAAAAGGTGGACGAAGAACGAAGATCGAAACAATTAGTGCAATGTATCCGCGGAACGGTTGGGTATCAACAGGAAAATCATAACCAAGAACATTCAAAACAATAAATAAAGAAAGCACAAATAAGGACGCCTTCTTGTTCCCAAGCTTTTCTCGCAGTTTGCCACCATTCCATTCGACCTGGAATATACTGGGAATGCCTGCCGCATAGGTTAGACTCAATGCTAGAGCCACCATTGTACCACCAATGACCATGCCGGCGTATATAGGTAGTGTTAGAGATAGAACGCGTAGAAGGGCCTTTTGTGCTGAACCGATGCTAAGCTGGAAGCCGTACCTGTTTTGAAGGCTTTGACCGGCGCGTTGTCGACGAAGTAATGCAATTCCGCCCATTGAGAGCATTGTGACGGATACTAACACCAAAGTCCTCCACCATACTGTATCGACTGCGGTTTCTGGAGAGTACGTTTTCAAGAATCTTTGCTTCGCAGCTGCGGACTTCAACATTCGCCATACTTTGTGGGAGGTGGGGGCTGTGTATTCCCTCATGTACCATGATAGCAACGACCACGGGATAGCCGTCAAAACGCCTGCGGTAATTTCATAGCTGTGTAGAAATCAGTAGATGTTACAGACCAGACGACCGAGGCCTCACTAACCTTAGGTGTATGTTCTCGGAGCCCTCGAAGGGCGTTATATAAGCATCCGAAGTTTTGGTTCCTAGTATTGGAGAGACGCCTGAGCTTTCTACCTTGGCACCGGCCACAGAATGTGAGTGTCCATGACCATGGCTGTGGTTGTGGCCGCGGGAATGAGAATGATTGTGATTCGAGATTAGACTTGGGCTATGACTATGATTATGAGAATGCGAGTGAGAATTCTCGGCTTCGTGGCGATGATCGTGGTCGTTCGCTATATTTTTAACAGGTTCGGATGCTTCATGCTCTTCTTTTTCGACAGTCGGAGTCATTGTCGAGGCAGGCAATTGCGACCAGTTGCCAGAGCGCATGTGTCCTCGCGGTGGCCGTCGGCTGTGCCCGAAAGAGCCCGAAGGCATATGTGTTGGTCCGGACATCGACATCCTGTTCAGCTGCTAAGGAGCAAGATACGGACGGGCTTCAGCGCACACGGTTCGACTTCGTTTACGACATGGGTCGTTCATAGATTGACCGATATGGAGCGGGGAGATCGCGCAGTTCACCTGCGGCTCGGACTCGAAGGCGAAAGGAAACAAGATAGTAAGAGTCGAACAGCGATGATATATTGACTATGTTATCATGATAACCTGTCGACTTTGGGCACCCGTTTATCACAATTGCAATTGCCAGCTCTCAAGTAGACCCCTGGAGGATCTTCAGAGATCGAAAAGCGGATTGGAAGACCCGCCACAGCCAATCACAGAACTCTCTATATCGTCAGCTTCCACGTGATATTGAGCATATAGCCCTAACCCTAATCCCTTTTTCCCCCCGAAAAATTCCTAGTCTCATGTTTGAAAGAATGTGGTGGCAACAAAATGCAGACTATTATGGGCATCTCTACAACAAGCCAAAGGGCCGCCATTTTTTTTGACATATTGTCTAGTGAAGCCACGCGATCTCACAAATCATTCAAATTCATACTCGGCCCAATTCACCCACGAAAACGCCCGCAGTGCACGCAAAGCCGTTGGTGGTGGTTGTACGTACGACTGTGGGTGTTGTTCTAGGGAAAGAGTGTCCGGCGGGATGATGCACTGTACGACAGGGTGTGGATGTTGTATGGCGAGAAGAGGCCTTACGCTCAAGAATCTCAAGCACGATGGAATGCCAACTAATCAAGAAGCCGCCAGGAAGATTGCCTCCGCTTACTTTCACTCGAGTTGGCCCAGAGGGTCGTACTCGTTAACATCATACCTGATATTGCTTTGGAGCACTCTCCACCATTATATTCATGCAATGACCACGGAGGAAGATGGTGCTGACCATGCAAGGCAGCTAGAAGAAGACAGAAATAATGAAAATTGTGCCTCTTATTGCCCTAGAAAGATT
This sequence comes from Talaromyces ruber, assembly GCA_022813215.1. Lineage (NCBI taxonomy): Eukaryota > Fungi > Ascomycota > Eurotiomycetes > Eurotiales > Trichocomaceae > Talaromyces > Talaromyces ruber. Next base: position 161,465 of record JAKLMW010000012.1, on the reverse strand, counting down.
CACCTATTTACCACCTTCCCATTGCGGCTTAGTCCGGTAGATTGTCAACGTCAACAAAGTTCCTCCGGGGACGACGGGCAGCAACTTTTTAATACATGACTTTGCCTTGAGAATATTCTGCGTTGAACTACGTCGAGGAAATGGAGACTTAGATTATTGACTTGTTCGGAGAGTCCAGACCAATCTAGAGTGTTGAACACGTTTCCGATCAGTTACGACAAGACTATGAACACGACACGGTGTTCGAAAAAATCGCAATCATGATCGAGACAGCCATTAGCCTCGCCTTCTGGCTGTCTAGTTGTTTGACGGTCCTCATCCTAGCTTTACCTTCGCAGTATATTCCGCGCCGTGCGAAAGAGGGGAAAGGTAACGATGGCAAGGAGAAAGTCACTGTTCAAATCTTAGTCTTGGGAGACATTGGGCGAAGTCCGCGTATGCAGTACCATGCATTAAGCATTGCTCGCCATGGAGGCCAGGTGGACATTATTGGATATCAAGGTCAGCTCACCATGATTCTACTATAGTCTGTGACTAACGTATTCGCAATACTCTAGAATCCGACCCTCATCCCGATATTACGTCTAATGCAAACATCTCAATCGTTCCGTTACCCCCGCATCCAAACATCCTCCAAACCAGCAATAAATTACTGTTCCTTGCCTTCGGACCTCTCAAAGTTTTATTTCAAGTTTTATCCCTGTGGATATGCCTCGCATACCGTACCAAACCGGCAAAGTACCTGCTCGTTCAGAATCCTCCTTCGATCCCGACTCTCGCCCTCGCTTCCGTCGTTGGCTTTTTCCGACAGACCAGGCTCATTATCGATTGGCACAACTTTGGCTACTCAATCTTGGCGCTGAAATTAGGCGATCAACATCCCTTAGTTCGGATATCAAAGTGGTACGAGACATTATTTTGTGGATGGGCAACTGCGCATTTTTGCGTTACCAATGCCATGGCTCGCGTCTTGAAGGAGGAGTTCGGGATCACAAAGGCAACAATTTTGACTTTACACGATCGACCTGCGAGTCATTTTGTACCCATATTGGACGAGGAGGAAAGAGTACAGTTTCTAGCATCTCTTGCAGAGGTGACAGCAACTCAAGCTGAGCTGGCAAGTGGAGATGTGCGCGTCCTTGTTAGTTCAACATCTTGGACACCCGATGAAGATTTTTCGGTTCTGATAGATGCTCTATGTCGGTATTCCACAGTCGCAACGACTGAAAATACCGCTCTGCCCAGAGTACTAGCGATAATCACCGGCAAGGGACCTCAAAAGGAGATGTATCTCAATGAGATTTCTACTTGCGAAAAGGCCGGCAAACTCGGAAATGTGACTATCAAAACAGCTTGGCTGAGCACGCTCGATTACGCTAAGCTTCTTGGGTGTGCATCATTAGGTGTCAGTTTACACACCAGCAGCAGTGGTGTCGACTTGCCCATGAAGGTTGTGGACATGTTTGGCGCTGGTTTGCCAGTTGTTGGATGGAGTCGATTCGAAGCTTGGCCGGAGTTAGTTACAGAAGGCGTCAATGGGCGCGGGTTTGGAAGCTCAGAAGAACTGGCCATTCATCTTACGGATCTATTCGGCAACCCTAAGAAACTCGAGAACCTAAGAGGTGGTGCTCAAAATGAGAGCCTACGCAGATGGGATCAGGAGTGGGATGCTATCGCGGGCCGACTGCTCGAATTGGTAAAGCCGTAATAGACTAATCGAGGATTGTGACTTGCCTTTGGGTCATATGATATTTACGATACATGACAAAGATGAAATGGTTCAATGGAACGTTATACATTGCATGACATGATAGGTCATCAAGAAACAAAAGATAGGTGCAAATTTTGTGAAACTATTCGACTTGGTCCAATCTCTGGACCACAACGGCTGTTGCAGCTCCACCACCATTGCAAATGGCAGCTACACCGTACTCGCCGGGTTGCAATTGGTGGAGCAAAGTGGTGAGGATACGAGAACCGGAGCTGCCGAGAGGGTGGCCGAGCGAGATGGCTCCACCCAGAGGGTTGACGCGGGCATTTTGAAGGCCGAGAATCTGTTCCTGATTAGCAAAAGATTTTGTCGACGGGGGTGAGACAGAATACCTTTCCGTTGGCCTTGATGACGGCGGCGAAAGCTTCGTTGAACTCCCACACAGCAACTTGATCCTTGGTGATGCCGGCTCTCTCAAGAGCAATGGGGACAGCTTTGGCAGGAGCAACTGGGAAGTCAACAGGGTCTAGAGCAGCGTCGGCAGATGCGACAATGCGTGCAAGTACGCGGCTTCCGGAACCATATTGTTGCGCAAGTTCCTTGTTGGTGAGCACCAAAGCTGAAGCACCATCGTTCAAGGTAGAGGCGTTTCCGGCAGTAACTGTTCCCGTACCATCGCGGACAAAGGCCGGCTTGAGAGCCTTCAACTTCTCTATCTGCAAGTTTTCGAATCCTTCATCCTTGGAGATAATCGTTTCTCCCTTCTTGTTCTTGATGGTGACGGGGGCGATCTCATCGGCGAACTTGTTCTCTTTCCAGGCTGCTTGGGCACGTTGATAGGATTCAATGGCGTAATCGTCTTGTTCTTCTCGAGTAATATTGTGTTTGGAAGCAGTCTTCTCAGCGCATACACCCATGTGGAACTGGTTGTAAACATCCCACAGGCCATCTTTGATCAAACCATCTTCGACCTTCATATTTCCAAATGCGGGCAATTGACTGGCCCGGGGCAAATAATATGGGACCTGGGTCATACTCTCCATTCCTCCGGCGACTTGAGCCTCAGCGAGTCCCAACTGAATATTTTGAGCGGCGAATACCACAGCCTTCAACCCGGAAGAGCAAACTTTATTTATAGTAATAGCTTCAACTGAGCTTGACAAGCCTGCGAGAATCGCAGCCTGGCGCGCGGGGGCTTGACCGGAATTTCCCTGTAAGACCTGACCCATGTAGACATCTGTGATTTTTTCGACGGGGACATTCGACTTTTCGAGGGCTGATTTGATGGCGACGGCGCCGAGTTGGGGTGCGGAGAGAGAGGCGAATGAGCCGTTGAACTAGACACAATATCAGCACATTTCGACAGCAGTAATTTGATTTTATTGAGTAATTACCTTTGCGACTGGCGTTCGCGCTGCGCTTAGAATATATGCATCTTGAATCTCCTTCGCCACGATTCGTGATGTGCTGAATGATCGTTGGGGTAGATGGGCCGCATGAAGAGCCAGGCGGCTAGTTGCTCTCGAAACTTGCATGGTGGGGTATCTGGAATTTTAAAAAAAGGAACAAGAAAGAGTCAAGGGTAGGTGAGAATGTGCAAGAGCAGGTAAAAGGACAGAAAGTAATGAAAGATGGCGTGGTTATAGATGTAGGAAGCGACGAGTGTTGTTGTAGGGAATTGTTCCGCCCTTCTTTCCGCCGTCGCTGGCCGAAATAGCCGAGGTTTTCCGCGACTGTTCTTTGTCAAACCAGCTCTCGTAACTTACTAAGCATACAGAGTGAAATATGGTTTTATGATTATTTGTATCACTTATCCGATAATTGAGAAATGGATACAATTTCAGGTACAAAACAATGGAGGTGTATAGCGTAACAGGTTGCTCCAGCAGCTATCGTCACATGCTTGCCTGATGAAGCTATCGGTGCCTCCCCTCCATCGGCCCGCTACTCCAATCTCAGCAGATGAAACTCAATCTTGAAAGGACTAGGATGTTATCATGATTGAGTCCAGAAGCTCATACTAGTCAATCATCTAGACTTTCAGAAATAGAACAATTTAATGCATCATCAGCCAATCGAACAAGACTGCTCACGTGTCTTTGCAATGACGTTACCGCTGATTGGCTGCTTGGATCTACTTTGATGCCTTGGTGCCTGAATACATCCGGGCTGCCGGATGATTGGCTGATGACAAACGCCTCCGCCGTCTCTATCTTGTTCACCTTGGGAATCAGCAGTCATCATCACCACGTCCTTCACACTGTTCTATCTCATTCTATTAGAAAAATCATACTTCGGCCTTCAACACAAACACACACACACACACACACACACACACACACCTCGCACGTGTGCTGTCTCTATTGTCCCTTCGCTAAGACCTTGAAGCATTTGCCCCTCCAGCCGTATCTATCTCGCCCATCTAGACTCCCCGCAATGTCGACATCTGCCCGCCGTCGTTTGATGCGTGACTTCAAGGTTAGTTCTCCCTTGCATGGTTCAACTAACGATTTCTGCTTGAAACTCATCCAAGTTCGTATTGTGTCATCAATATGTGCTAACAACGTGCAGCGTATGCAAACAGATCCCCCGGCCGGTGTCTCTGCGTCGCCCGTCGCCGACAATGTCATGACATGGTATGTATACAACTCCAAAGCCATCACATCCAGTACATGCTTATCGTATTTCCTCAGGAATGCCGTTATCATCGGACCAGCCGACACGCCCTTCGAAGATGGAACCTTTCGTCTAGTCATGCACTTTGAAGAACAATACCCCAACAAACCACCCGGCGTCAAATTCATCAGCCAAATGTTCCATCCAAATGTCTACGGTACTGGCGAGTTATGTCTGGATATCCTACAAAACCGCTGGAGTCCTACGTATGATGTGGCTGCTATCTTGACCAGCATCCAGAGGTAAGCTGATCCATGAGCTTTTTGCCGAAGAAGATTTGTCTAAATTTTTGGTGGTAGTCTACTCAACGATCCCAATACTTCTTCCCCGGCCAACGTCGAGGCTTCGAACTTGTACAAGGACAACCGCCGTGAATACGTCAAACGAGTGCGTGAGACCGTGGAGAAAAGCTGGGAAGACTAGACTCGGAAACTTTCATCACGAGCCTTCCTGGCTCAGGGCCTTCTGTGCTTATGCTGTCTGTGCTCTTTTGACATTCCGAACGAATTTTTTCCACCTGAATAGCTTCAGTTCCGCTTCGGCCTTGCACAGCGCGGAGTTTATGGCGTGGTTCACCGCTGCTTGTTTACAATGTTATTTTTCTATTGTCGGGTTCTTCTGTTTGACTACAGCTTCTATTGTAACCTTCTCATTCAACCAATCTTCCTGTGGCTACCAGACATATGCAGTTTAGTGTTTAAGTTAATGGAAATATCTTGACAACCACCGATACTTGACATAAATACTCTCGTTCTAAATATATGGTATAATAAAGAAGCAAAAGCATGGCACCTCGATGCGGGACGGTCTCCGCGCTAAACCGTATTAGGCTGTTGACTCCACCGGCGCAGTCAAATCGGCATCAACAACCAACTTGTTTACTTAGGCCCAACGGTCACTATCGACACTAAACATCGCCAAATTCTTCGTGACGTCTATCGCCAACCCCCCCCCCTCCCTTCTCGTCGACGTCAAGTTTCTGCTCCTGTTTTGCTGTGGCATACGTAGCACGACAAGTGGATTGATTGTTTCAATCCGGGACCTGGCGCGTGTTTCGTCTTTTGCGCACGTGAACCCCTGGCGGCTGATACCATATCTATTTGCGAATTCCCTTTTTTTGACCGCTCGACCGTCTTTCTCTACAACTAGGCGGTACTGCCGCGATACTCGCCCAACATAGGTGTTGAATACTCAGTTTTGATATTTTCATTCGGTCCAGTCGTTCCTCAGATTTCACCCCCCGGCTGGGGTTGCGTTTTCTTATTCGTTGGTTTTTCGGAGAGTTGAGCTGTTGCTCACTCAAAGTTGAAGATGGCGTAAGTACTCATTTTTTACAACAAGAACTTCAGGTGGGCAGGTATCTCTAGGAACCATCAACTGATTTTCGCTTACGCAGGTCGTTATCGAGTCCCAACACGATTAAGGGTACGTCGTTGCCGAGGACTATTAAAGAAGCTTACATTAACAACTGATCTAGTCGTCGCGCGATTTCGACCACAGAACAAGAATGAACTTGCCCAAGGAGGAGAACCGATCGTCGAATTCGAGGCCAATGACACCTGCAAGATCAATGTAAGCGACCAAGTACCATGATACCACGTTCGCCCTGACAATCGTTTAGTCTAAAGAGGGCAATAGCTCGTTCACCTTCGATCGGGTGTTTGGCATGAACTCGAAGCAAACGGACATCTTCGACTTCTCAATTCGGCCGACGGTTGACGATATTCTCAACGGTTACAATGGAACGGTCTTCGCTTACGGTCAGACCGGTGCCGGTAAATCGTACACCATGATGGGAACAGATATCGACGATGAGATGGGCAAGGGTATTATTCCGCGAATTGTCGAGCAGATGTTTGCTTCGATTCTTACGAGCCCGAGCAATATCGAATATACCGTCCGAGTTAGTTATATGGAGATCTACATGGAACGCATTCGAGATTTGTTAGTTCCGCAACACGACAACCTGCCTGTTCATGAAGAAAAATCCCGAGGTGTATATGTGAAAGGTTTATTGGAAATTTATGTTTCTAGCGTTGATGAAGTGTACGAGGTTATGCGTCGCGGTGGAGCAGCCCGAGCTGTTTCGGCCACCAATATGAACCAGGAATCATCTCGTTCGCATTCGATTTTTGTTATTACCGTCACGCAAAAGAACGTCGAAACTGGATCTGCGAAGAGTGGACAATTGTTTTTGGTGGATTTGGCAGGTAGTGAAAAGGTTGGCAAGACCGGTGCCAGTGGACAGACCTTGGAGGAAGCCAAAAAGATCAATAAGAGTTTGAGTGCCCTCGGCATGGTTATTAATGCGCTTACCGACGGAAAGTCGACACATATCCCATATCGTGACTCGAAACTTACCCGAATTCTGCAAGAATCTTTGGGAGGTAACTCTCGGACGACGCTCATTATCAACTGTTCGCCAAGTAGCTACAACGATGCCGAAACGATCTCGACGCTGCGGTTTGGTGTTCGTGCCAAGGCAATCAAGAATAAGGCGAAGATTAATGCAGAGTTGAGCCCTGCAGAGTTGAAGCAACTGCTACGAAAGGCGCAAGGCCAGGTCACCAATTTTGAGACATACATTTCAAATTTGGAAGGCGAATTGCAGCTATGGCGAGCTGGCGAAGCTGTTCCCAAGGAGCGCTGGACGCCTGCGATTTCAGAAAACGTAGCACCTAAACCGCCTCGTCCTGCGACCCCTTCACGCCTGCAAACAGAATTAATACGCGCAGAAACACCCAGTCGACCAGATTCGCGGATAGGAGATCGCTCTAGTACGCCAAGTATTGTTCTAGAAAAGGACGAACGGGAAGAATTCTTGCGTCGTGAAAACGAACTTCAAGACCAAATCGCTGAGAAGGAGTCATACATTGCGAACGTGGAGCGAAATCTTCAAGAGGCCAAGGAGGAGTTGAAGAATCTCAAGGAATCGTCTGCTCGAACTGGGAGGGACAATGAGAAACTGAACACCGAAATGAACGAACTGAAGATGCAGCTGGAGAAGGTTTCTTATGAAAGCAAAGAAGCTGGAATTACCATGGATAGCTTGAAAGAAGCTAATGCTGAACTGACTGCTGAATTGGATGAAGTCAAGCAACAGCTTCTTGATGCTCGCATGCGCGCTAAGGAAACCAGTGCAGCTCTTGACGAGAAAGACAAGAAGAAGGCTGAACGTATGGCAAAGATGATGGCAGGGTTCGATTTGAGCGTCAACGTGTTTTCGGATAATGAACAGAGGTTGAAGGCTCTCATAGAGAAGGTGGATTCACTTCACAGAGTCAGTGCCGCTGGCGAGGCAGTTGCGCCCGATGATATCTTGGAGCTTCGGGCTAGTTTGTTAGAAACACAGGGCTTCGTCCGACAAGCTGAGCTTTCGATGAATGACCGAAGTGAAATACATGAGCTGCAGGACGGCAAGAGAGTATATTTGGAGAGGAGGGTTGTTGAGCTGGAAACCGAGTACGAGGAGGTCTTGAAGCGGAATCTAGGCGAAGATGATGTCGATGAAATTCGGGAAAGGTTGGAGAAACTATATGTCGGACGACGCGACGCCGAGACTAAAGCTGCGGCCGAGATTAAGATCGAGTTAGCTCGCAAGGACGAAGAGTTGCTTCAACTACGCCAAAATCTGGCAGACTCTCAAGTCAAGGCAGCGACAAATGGCAATACCGGTGGCGCTGTTGCAATCACCAATAAGACCTTGCAACAGCAGATTGCAGACTTTGACAACATGAAGAAGTCACTCATGCGCGATCTTCAGAACCGGTGTGAGCGGGTTGTCGAGCTGGAAATTTCTCTTGACGAAACTCGTGAGCAATACAACAACGTTCTACGGACCTCGAACAATCGTGCTCAACAGAAGAAGATGGCTTTCCTGGAACGCAATCTTGAGCAACTTACCCATGTGCAACGACAATTAGTGGAACAAAACAGCAGCTTGAAGAAAGAGGTTGCCATTGCAGAACGCAAGCTTATTGCCCGGAATGAGCGCATTGCTAGTCTCGAGAACCTGCTGCAAGATAGCCAAGAAAAGCTCACGGCAGCAAATCACAGGTATGTCTATATAAACCACGTCTTACAAGATCAACAGTCTAACAACCATCACAGATTCGAGGCACAATTGACAGCAGTGAAAGAGAGACTAGAAGCAGCCAAGCAAGGCTCAACGCGCGGATTATTGACTTCAATGGAGGGTGCACCCGGCCTCAGCTTCGGCGGCTCACGCATCGCCAAACCACTACGAGGTGGCGGTGGTGTCGATGCCAACGGCGCAACTCACCAAGAACCTGCAGCCAAGCGCGGAAGTTGGTTTTTTGATCGAGTTAAATAAATTCCATCGACAAGATTATACGACACGACACCTCTTCTTGCTACGGTATAGTCACGGTTTCCCTTTTGTTGAGATCAATTTTTCCGCTTTTGTCATTCTTGGTGCTGTAGTTTCCGCATCATCATGTAACTACAGTAGGACGAGCAGCCTTGTTTAGTTGCTGCGTCATATAGGCCGTCAAACATACCCATCATATATTGATTACAATTCTATTTGTATTACTTTATTGCTTTCTATTGATCTCAGAAATTCGATTCGTCGACCGTACTGTTTTCCTTTACGAATGCTCTACATATACCCAGGTGATCCCCGTCTCTGAAAATACAAATCTCTTTCGAGGGGTACCTTAAGAACGAAGTACGACAAATTTGAAAGGATATAAAGGTGAACAAGTGGCCACTCGGAAGGAGCTAGCTAACTTTGCCTCGAAAAACAATCAATTAACCAAGCTCTACATATATGTTTGATGCACGTGATGACTGTATGTAGCCCATCATCCAGCATTCATGCATATATATTTTGGCCGAAGGTTGCTCCGATTAATTCTACATATGTAGATTCTCCCCTAGCATGTCTTCAATCTCTGAACATCCAGCTCCAAAGCCCTAAGCAGAGAAACCCTACTTTCACGTGCTGTGTCGCAGTGTACTTATTTTTATGTGATAGCTAGCGAGTCACGGCCTTGGGCATGAGAGGGTGATGTTGGGTGAAGCTTATCTCCCCTGGCATATTGACACATCAAAAAAGGAAACTGCCATAGAAAGTACAGAGACTGGAGGCCTTGGGATTTGTTTCGAGGTCGGGCCGCGGGGTTAAAAACCCTACCCTCGCCGCACAGATTTGGGGAAATATCCACTTCTCTCCTTGTCATGCTTGGTGTATTCGCATATTGTGCCTGATAGTCAAATAGCTAGCTTGTACTCCGATAGCCGTCATACTTGACGCTAAACACCATGAGCTGCTGACACGAAAGTTCACCCAAGATCTAGAACCTGTCGGCACTATTTTTTTCAACTAATCTAGATCAAGCAGCTGCCTTTGAGTCTTTGAAATATAGTGATATAATAAAGGCTTCACACTGTCCTATCAAAGTATTCTATGAAAAGAAAACTATTCATTCTGACGAACCATCAAAGTCGTGTCTCCCGCACCACGATCCACAAACCCAAACTTGGCATACAACGGTGCCCCCTCCTGACTGGCACTGACAAATATTGGAAGGCCCTGCGAATCAGCCAACTCACATCCCCATTTAAGAAGCATCGATGCAGCTCCCCGCCGTTGGTAATCGGGATGCGTAAGAACAATATCAAGGACTTAGAACAGTCAGCATGGTGGAGATCAAAGGAGACAGAGCGATGTACATACAAATATGTTTCTGGTCTCCCATAATGCGTTTCCTGTTACTCTCCCCACGCATCACGAACGCTTCGCATTGTTCCGCAGGCATATCAGCATGCCATGCCGGATATCGGGATCCCCGCTCTTCGGCCGTGGAGAGATCCCATTTTGCATACGCGGCTACTCTGTGGCCGTTGTTCGTAGTTGCGTCCGAGTCCACGATTTTAACATAGTGCTGGAACGGCCGTTGAAGTAAATCATATGAAATAGCGGATTCGAGCCATTGACGCACACCAGGCGTATTAGGGAACAGCACGCGGGATGCGGGGTCGGAGAACGCTGCCAACCAGATGTCGGCGAGTGCAGAGCAGTCTTCGACTATGACAGGGTGGAGTTTGAGTATTGTCATTTGAGTGATAAGTAGAAAATGATTGAGAAAAAGTAAAAGTGAGAAAATTGGCCAATGTTGTATAGACGTAGTTGTAAAAATGCTTGAAGACAATCTTAGACTTCTTCCTTTCTTTACAGAAAATACAGGGCGAGTAGTATCTGGATCCGTTCGGGAACAAAAAACGAAGACGACCACGCATCCATCGCCACATCAACTTGCGATCCTAAATCCATCTCCGTGAATATCTGATCAAAATTAAGATCCATCCAAGTCAGACCGACCTCTCCTTTGGGGCCATCAGGTCGATACATCCGTTCGTTCTGGTAGCAGTGTGCCAGTACCACTTCCAATGCTGAATTTAGCAGTCGGCTGCTTAGTTATGTATACTGAACTCGGCGGAAATAGCAGGCGTTAGTAGAGTGTTTAAATATGTCCTTAAATGCCTGAAACCTCCTTCAAACGATTGTTTCATGTTCTTGAAGATAGTGATTATATTCCGTTGTGCGGCTCTTTGTACTCCTCTGTAAATAGTTTTGTACGGTTGCATTGATCCCTTTGTGGCGACAGGTCTAAGAATGCTTCGAATATGGCGTCAAAGAGACTCTGAAACATTTCAGTATGTGGTGGATGAAACCGGAAACAATGGGATTCAAGGAAGGAACTCGCGGCCCTTGTCTATATAAAGCTCTGGACCTCCCCTGCCGTTGAGACACCAAGACAAATATCCCAGACACTCATTCAAAATATTGGAATCCACGGTATTAGCCTGTGTCAAATTGCAGGCACCAGATCAAGGTGAGCACCGTAACATCTACACCCTTTTTTTAAAGGGCGCTGACTCGGTTTTCAACAGAAACAATCCTACTCACTAAGACCTTCCTGCAACAACAGAGATCTCGAATCAGAATGGAAGCCGGACACTTTTCGAGCGTCTCCACCACCAAGCTTCAAGCCACGGGTGTCAAGATGATTCCGAAATCAAACGCTGCACCTACAAACCAGTGCATCATTCTATGAAAGTGCACCTCGAACCCGAACTTGTTCTCTAAACACCGGCTTAACCGCCGGTATTTTTTGCCGCTGGCCTGAATGCCTTCCACACGCATACATGCGATTATTATTCTTTTGCAAATACAATGCAAGTTTAAATCGCGGAACGATGAGACGCGAGAAATATCGAGCGGAATAATAAATGATGTGCTCGATGCTTTTGTCTCGGGGTATCTCAGTGGCAATTCTCCTTTTCGTTCCTTTTCGTTTGTAAATATCATTAATTCGATTTAAGTCATGTGGTTGCAAATGATCAAATACAACGAGCATTTGAGATAAACAGTGAGAACATATCTATATGAGCTATCCGTATGAGGTTAGCGCATGAGTACCCTGCTGCCACAATGGCGATAGGGGGGCTAATCCTCCAATCATAATCAAGAATCCACAAGAAGTCGATTTCTATTGGCTGAGTGATCCTTATCAGATAACCCCGCATGTCGCACCTGCCACTTTCGGACGATAACGAGTGACCCCGAGTCGTCCTCTCCTTCCTCCATCTCACTCTCATTCAACCTCTTCAATCTCGAATACACAACTCCCAGAGAATCATGGGCCAGACTACTTCCAAAATCGACGAAAAGGAGGCAGTGGCCGGCATGGGCCGTCTCAGCATCGACCAAAATGCATATGTCTTTGTTGACAATGATGCCTGTACGTGAATATTTGCTATTTATGCCCATACGTCTACTGACGAGATGAAGTGCCCCCCCCATACGAGGCGATCGACAGGATCAGCACCATCTCTCTGGACCAAACCAGACAATGGGAAGAGAAGCTTTTGTCTTCAGCTAGAGTAAGACACCGTTGATCAGAGGTTGTTGAGTTCCAGCTGACTAGATAGAACCGCCTCGCCATCTCGGCGTTATCACAAAACCCCGTCTCGGCCATTCTGACCAACAACAACACAGCCGTTGCCGATAGCCAGATTTTCAACATCAAGATCCCCTTCGAAGGCGCTCCAATCACCAACCAACGGTCGTCCGGCCGATGCTGGCTTTTTGCGTCTACCAATGTCTTTCGTGTTGCTATTATGAAGAAGTACAACCTCAAAGAGTTCGAGCTCAGTCAGTCCTATCTCTTTTACTGGGATAAGATCGAGAAAGCCAATTGGTTTCTCGAGCATGCCATTCAGACGGCTGGAGAGGACCTTGAGGGGCGTTTGGTGCAGGCCCTTTTTGCAAGTCCAGTCGGCGATGGTGGACAATGGGACTTTGTGGTCAACCTAGTCAATAAGTACGGATTGGTACCGCAGACAATTTATCCTGACTCGTACAACGCCAAAAACAGCAGCAAGATGGGTTCTCTCATCACGACAAAGCTGCGTGAGCAAGCACTGATCCTGCGAAAACTAGTTGCTACTGGCGCGACCGATTTGATTGCCGTGCATAAAAACCACTTCCTACAGGAGATCCATGGCATTCTGACCATCATGTTGGGACCTCCTCCAAGTCCCGACAAAGAGTTTACTTGGACATTCTATGACGCCGACAATAAGTACACCAAAGTCGTGACAAAGCCTACACAACTAGCATCAACGCTGTCAGATAGGCAGACTGTGCGAGCATGCGGTGGTGCAGATGTGAATGAGCTCTTCAGTCTAGTCAACGATCCTAGGAACGAATACAACCGACTATTGACTGTAAACAGACTGGGTAATGTGGTTGGCGGTGTTCCTGTTCGATATGTGAATGTCGAAATGGAGGTAAGTTAAGCTGGATCGTAGATGGACTGTCCGCTGACCTGGCTTGACCAGACAATGAAGGAGGCAGCAATATCCATGCTGAAAGCTGGAATCCCTGTTTTCTTCGGCAGTGATGTTGGCAAATTCTCCGACTCTGTATCCGGCATCATGGATACGGACTTGCTCGACTTTAATCTAGGCTTTAACATCAAGCTGGGCCTGACGAAGGAACAACGTTTAAAGACCGGAGAATCTGCAATGACACATGCCATGGTCTTGACGGCTGTGCACGTGGAGAACAGCAAACCTGTACGGTGGAGAGTGCAAAACTCATGGGGTGAGAGTGCAGGTGATAAGGGATGGTTCGTCATGACGGACAAGTGGATGGATGAGTTCGTCTACCAAGCTGTCGTCGATCCGCGCTTCGTCAGCAAGGAGACTCGTGACGTGTTGAAGCAAGATCCCATTGTTCTTCCTCTATGGGACCCAATGGGTGCTTTGGCTTAAGTTCCTTTTCACAAGCATGAACTTTTAGATTGTTGCAAATGATTCTTTGTTGAAGTTTCTGGTGGCTCGAAAACAAATGAATTGAATGATTAGCAATGATATCTACTTCACGCGATGAATTATAAACAGAGCAGTAACATGACGGTGTTCCAAACCCGGCACATATTCGTGTATGTTCAGCTCAGGAGCAAATCAAGTCGGTAAAAACAAGATTAAAGCTCTTTCAGCCTCTCTTGCACAGGTTCTGCAACCCCATTGACCAGTCCCGCAGCGTCATGGGCATAATGCTCAACCACATGACCCGTTACTTCTGACACATTATGCCCCGAATTTTCACGCACCTCTCTTTTCAACGAGAACCTCTCCTCCGCCCAAGTCACGGGCGACAAAATCAATGATCCGAAAACACAACCCGCTGTAGCAAACACATGCCACACAAAAACCGCAAAGACGCCAATACCAAACGGCAAGATGAACTTGACGAATTCAGTGGTTTGATACAAATCTTCCTGCGAGGAGATCCAGTATTTTGTGGACTCGCTGTCGAATTTGATTTCTTCGTTGGAATGGTCGGAGTTTTGGAGTTGGCGGCCAGTTTTCTCAAAGTCATTGTACCCGCGGTATTCGTTTGGATCGGTAGTTAGAGTAAGGACAGTCGTGAGGGTGACCGGAGCTAGATAGAAAGGAATGATGAAGATGGAGAATACTTGGGAGATGGTGACGTAGAGTTTGAGGTTGTCTTGATCGAAAGCTGTACCATACGATCTGTTAGCCATCCAAAGTCCTTGAACATTGTACGAGAAGACCGAAGATGCATACCAATTGATTTAACTTCAAGATCAATCCGGGGGGACAAAATCTTGTAGAATCGGTAGATGGCCTGAATCAGCCATCGCGACCCATTGAAGGACCAGGTCCGGCAGAACGGGTGCGAGAATGAGGCATTCGGAGTGAAGAATTTTTCAATTGTGGATGCTTGCAGGGTAGGCGGGGACTGAGTAAGTAGTTTGATGACAGTCTGGATTTCACGGACTATAGCATGAATAGATCAGTATGTTTCGTCTCGCGGTGTGGCTGTGGTGTCGAATACCTGGATTCTCCATGACGTATAGCTTTCTCGTCGAATGTAAGAATTGAGTCGATTGTGTTTCTGCGAATGCAACCGCTTATAAGACGAGACAACGGTACACTTCGGTCTTGTAATGTAATTGCAGATGAATAGAGAATTCCTTGGATGAAATGGGAGATGTTTGTAGAAAGACTTAAGAGAATGACTTGAAAGAAAGAAGGAAGGAAAAGCATGTGAAGATATGAATGATGTCATGGCAGGGCGCTCAGAAGCTCCGCAGGTCGGGACAACCCTAATCTACCCTAACCCCATTCCGTCTTAACACCGAAGTTCGGCATCGGCCTCGGGTAGCTCCTCGCTTATTTCCAGCGTCTTCAACTGTTGACCCCGGATTCATCCGCAAGATATGTTCTTCGCGCTGAATACTTCTCAATCAAGACACGTCCAGATCATGAAACGGAAAGGCATAAATAGCAGCCTCTGCGCTGTATCAAATGTCTTTGAACATTACAGAGCAATCAATCAATCCAAACTCCAGAAATAACCAAGACTTTAACGACACCTCTACAATAAACGGCATTTCCTTGTCAGATCATATAAAGGCTAAGAACAATGTCTCCCCGAATTGCTATTATTGGCGGTGGTCCTGCCGGACTGACACTGGCATCTATCCTCATTCGTAACGGTATCACTCCCACCGTCTTTGAGCACGATGCATCCCCCGAAGCTCGCACTCAAGGTGGCTCCCTCGACTTACATCCCGGCACTGGACAGGCTGCATTAGCATGCTGCGGTCTTACCTCTCAATTTGAGAAGTATGCTCGTTATGACGATCAAGATTTTACAGTTGTTGACAAGCATGGCAAAGTAGCCATCCAGTTGAGAGACCGGGATCTCGGCCGTCCTGAAATCGATCGCGGTCAGATCCGTCAAATGCTGATTGACTCAATTCCAGAGGGTGTCATCAAGTGGGACCACCACCTGGTCGCCGCCACTGAAGACTCCCTCCAATTCAAAGATCATACAGAATCGGGATGGGACCTGATCGTTGGAGCGGACGGAGCTTGGTCAAAGATCAGACCACTATGCTGCTACGTGCCTCCTTTTTACTCCGGTATTTCCGCCTACACGATGCACTTGACTGATGCAAGCACCAAACACGCCGCCATTTCAGAGATGGTTGGCAAAGGAACCTATTATGCCATTGGAGAGGATGACGGCATGGCCTTGGCCTATCAACGCAACGACAATGACTCCATACTCGTCTACGCATTTGGCCGGAGACCAGAGAACTGGCTCAAAAAATCAGGCATCGATATCAACGACCAAGACTCCATTCGTGCTACTCTCAAAAAGGACTATGCACAATGGGAGCCGAAACTATGCGCAGTGTTTGATGAATATGATGGCGATATTGCATTCAGCTCTTTGTACATGCTTCCCGTGGGATTGAGATGGCCATCACACAAAAAAGTGACTCTGATCGGAGACGCAGCTCATCTCATGACCCCTTTTTCCGGCGAAGGAGTGAACTTGGCAATGACGGATGGCATGGATCTTGCAAATGCAATCATTTCCAATCCTGATGATATTGCTGCCGCCATCGCAGGGTTTCAACCGGCCATGTGGGAGCGTGCAATGATCGCAGGCAATCTTGCATGGAGGAATACTATGGGAAGGTTTGAGCCAGGTGCCTTGGACAGCTGGGTAAAAAGACTCCAGAGTACGCTCGAAAAGCAGGGTAACCTCCAATTGTTGGAGTTGACGGAGCGAAAGAAATAGTCACTGTGCATTCAAACATTCAACTAGTGACATAGAGCGAGTTTCATCTCCTGTCTTCCTCTTTTACAGTTACGGTTTACTTTGAGCCATTTACGTTGGATAGAAGCAATTGCATCTCCATTTCAGTTTATTCAACAACTTCTCTATATCTTTTGGAAGATTCCATCGGACCGTTTTATGGCTCAAATACTCCTTTCTTCATCGTCTCCGCAGGCTTCTCAGTCTGTATAATCGTAATCTGAGAACGAGTCTGCTCAAAGTGCACACTTCCATATCTCAACAAATCCGCAAAAGTCCCAGGTTCAATATCCTTGTTCGCATTCTCAGGCTTATCCAACAACACACCCAAAGCCGTAGTCTTGGTCAACTTCTTCCCATGAGTAACCTTTTGCATACTCGAATTTGTTAAAATTCTCCAAACCGCTTCGTATGCCTTCTTATATCGATCCGAATCTGGGTCCTCATCAAGCCTCGTTGTCAAAACCTCGAACAACTTCTCACCCTGGTACCCGATGACTTTCTCCGCCGCCCAATCCTCCTCCAACGCATCAAACCAAAGAATGTTCTTCTGCGCATAATCAGCACAACTAAAGCCATCCCCGGCATCCTCAAGCATGCACAATCTCAACCACGCTGTAACTTGGGTAATATAGTCAAACACCACCGTCGGCTCCACCTGAAAGTCCCATGCAAACCCTCTGCTTCGCGAGGCGGAGAAGTCGAGTTTTGCGGTAAATGCCAGTAGCGGGTTTGATGATAGACCTTCGTAGATATCTTTCCCATCCCAGAGAAACACGAACAGGTCGTGCCATCTTTTGATGAAAGGATCATGCTGGCGAGCAGCGACGAAGTGGTTCGCCATTGTTGTGCCGTACATCCATGGCACGCTGATTTGTTGAGGTTTGGATGGATCGGAAAGGATATCCCAACACATCTTGTCTAGACTGCGGACGAGAATAATGCCCACATCCATGAATACGCCACCATAGAGATATGTCAACGCGCCACGAAGGAAATCTGCACTATGTGGTCCGATATAGGGTCCCTTCAATGTGCCCTTCGTAAAAGCCTGTGGAAGCATAGCAGGTGGTACAAAGTTCAATGCATTATTAGGAGAGTCAGGGACCATGTCCAGGACTCGGATTGTCCATGATGGACCGCATAGGCGTGCCCAATTGATGACATTGCGACGGGTCCAGGAGGGCATCTTGTGAATGCCGGAGTCCCAAAAGGCCCATATATTCTTCTCGGAAGAGGTCAAGGGAGCTGCTTTTCGCAGCGATGCGAGTATTTCATCATCGGAGCGAGTGTCGGCAGCCTCGACAAAGCGAAGCTGATCCTTGAATTCCTCAGGGATGCTGTACTTTGGAGTGGCCATTGTGTCTAGGTTTGGACTGATTAAAATGGATATATTTTTGAACAATATTGTTTAATAAAAGAAGAGCGATTTACAGTCAATTTATACATCATCTCTCTGTCTCCTGTGTCACAGTACGAAGTCTCAGCTCAATATCTTCAAATAAGACTGTACGAACCGACCAATCACAATCCACTAACTGTAGATTAGGGCTGACATCCGCCATATCGAGGTCAATGTACGAACGAACCAATTATATCTCCACGTTGATTAACCTTTGATGGAGATCATAATAGCTCCGGAGCTTAGTATAATTATGCGTGTTTAGTGATTGGTCGGTGAAGCTTGAATGGATGCGAGGATTCAAAGCTGAATGGGAATTTTATGTCCCGTATCACGTTTGATTATCAATAGCGCTGTTTTTAACATTGAGTAGATGTTATTAACACTAACCTTGGAATCATATTTGTAAGACTCGAGTTGTTGGAAAGCAATGTTTCTATCGGTTTCTAATCAGGCATCAGATGCGAATTTATCATCGAAGACGCTGGAGGGGCCTAGAACTGGATTGCCAGAAATATGAGTCAAGCCAGTCTGTTTATCCAATGTTGAAAGCCTTTCAGAGAGTTGTTTCTCTGCGTGAGGCTTGCCCGTAATAAATTTATCGCTGGCTAGCTCAATGTCCTCCAGGGTGGTCCCGTCAAACGAGAAATCAAACTCCCGAGCAAGTGCAGCGATAGTCAAATACAATTCGGCCCACGCAAGACTAACTTCATCTCACTTGACAGACTCAAGATTGGATATAATGTGGAAATTGAACTTAATGCATGCCTAAACATGGTCTCGTTCCTCTGGAGAGTGGAGCATAAATCTTTTCGTCTTTTTCCTTGTATCAATATCTGCCCAATCTTTCCGGGTCAAAAAATCCCGGTCTCGGTTAGATACCATTGCCCAGATACATCAAGATGGGGATCATACCCATCGGTGTGTCATTTGGTTTAACCAGTTTGTCATACACCAAGTCAGGGTCAGGTGCTACTCTTGGTAAACGAGTTGCAATGCCAGAACTGAGTTTCAACCCCTCCATCAGGATGCAGATAAGGTAATTGCTCCAACGAGCTCAAATTAGTTCTAAATTCAAAGAATATCGGATGCAAATCTGTTCGTAAACGTCTCAGTATGTTGGCATCCTTGTACATACAGTAGAGCAAAACTGGCAACTTCTGTGCAGAAGTCTCAAAACCTGCTCTAGTTATAAAATGAATGCGATAACTTCTTTCTCTGCCAAGCCTTCATTGAAGTACTTCTTGTCGAGGTCATGGTAATTTCTACCTAGTATGGATTCTGTCGCAATATCTCTTGTCAGAGCACTAGGAGCCGCTCTGATATTGACCTTTGGCTGTGACTGATCGGTGTCCCGTAGACGATGAACTAGTTTCATCATTAAATAGAGTATTGTCGTTTGGCCACTGTGGCTTTCGAGAAGAATGGGTTTAGGGGTGCCCGCCGACGTCGATGAAAACTATGGTCGCTAGATCAGATGGCTGAACCTGGAGCTATAAACGCATCATAGGGCCAGTCGTACTTGTTCCAGTGACCTTCTTCTCGGTAAGCGACTCCATAAAAATCTGGATCGCTGACACGGAGTTTGTAAGAGCTTATCCTGATGATCGGGCCTCAAGTTTCTCCAGCGTGGCAAGGCGCGATCATCTCACCGTATTTCTTGTGCAATTCTGCAGTCTTGATCGTGTAATGCCCATTCAATTTTTGCCTCGAATTACCAGACATTGGAGAGGGCTGAAGTATATTAATAACACGGTGAAAAATGGCACTGTACCTATGATTTCTTTGTTTCAACAGGTATGTTAGGCTGCTCTTCTCATGTTTTCAGGTTACACGAAAAGTGCTCTCATGAACTGCCACGGCGCTTTAGATAACCCAGCAAGTTACTCGAGTTTCATAACTAATAGTCCAATGGAGGGAAACGAGATTAAGCGTTGTCGAGGCAGATGTGATGATACAACCCTACTTTGATTCCCAACCCGGTCTAGTGCCATGCCGATTGCCCTAACTCTGCATGTCAAGCAACTTCCTAGTTTTTGCATTATCTCGTTCGAAATGGGACGAAGTAGAAGATGAATCGCATCAATGAGCCTGTCCGAGGCATCCGGAAATGGCGTATTCCGCACGCAGCTATTGGCAGATGCATCTATTCGCTGTATGGATGCAGTGTAACCCACCTCACATTCCTCGGGTGCACGCCGGTGTAGATATAGAGTGATGACCATCCGGAGTTCAAAAGCGAGCTCTCATCAAATTCTTTACCCCTATGGAAGGAAACAATCTTTAACCTGAATTTTGTTTCCTGGAGTGCTAGACATATGCTATTGGCGCAATATGGCTTCCTCACAGTCAACCAGGATATCCTCCTTGATCAAGGAATTATATGCCATAGAGCAACAATCCGCTGGCTCCATTTTTGAAAATGAGAATCTTCGCAGCGACGCTGCACATCTCGTTCGAAAATTGGCCGTGGCATTGGAGAGACCGCAAGAGGTGATATTGATGAACTCGTCCATGGTATGGTCGTACCGCTCCTCCCATCTTTTCTAATTTATACTAAACAAAATCCTTCTGATACAGCCTGCTCAAACCGCTGCGGTCCGGATAGCCGTTGATCTAAATCTTTTCCTTCACCTTGGAGATGGACCGGAAGCGAAGGATATATCCGAGCTAGCTATGAAGACGGGCGCTGATGCTGAATTACTGAGTGCGTCTCTAGGGAGCATTCTATCCCCGCGTGTTGAGATTCACTAACGAAGATAGTTCGTATACTTCGACTTCTCTCGGCGATGGGATGGGTGGATCAGGTTGGAAATACATCCTTCAAGCCAACGGCCATAACTCGCACACTGAAAGAAAGTGAGTCCCTCCAGGCTGGCGTCAAACATATGTAAGTGGCTCCCGTTGCTATACGGTCGTATAGCTCATCAAATCTAAAGGTACCTCTCACTTCCGGTATATGGCAAACTTCCGAAATACTTTGCAGAATATGAATACAAATCTCCCGACGACGTTCACGATGGCCCGTTTCAATACGCCCATGGCATAAAGGAGACGACTTTCGATTACTGGGCCAAAGATCCAATAGTAACTAAAATATTCAATACGTTCATGACCGGTGTCCGTGGAAGCAGGCCGCACTGGGTCCATTGGTTCCCAATTCAGGAAGAGCTTATCAATGGATCAAGTGGGAAAGATGAGGATGTCCTGCTGGTCGATTTAGGCGGTGGAAAGGGCCATGACTTGAACAAATTTATCACCACCTTTCCCGATGTGAAGGGACGATATGTTTTGGAAGATCTTCCTGTGGTTATCGACGACGCTTTCGACAGGAATCCGAGAATCGAGGCTATGAAACACGATTTCTTTCAAGAACAACCAATTCAAGGTAACAGCCCCGGTCCTATGCTGGTGTCTTGGTTTCGGTTAGTAGCATGGCAGCTAATATGTTATTTTGTGATCAGGCGCACGGATATATTTTATGCATCATGTACTCCATGACTGGCCGGATGACGATGTTGTGCGAATTTTCTCACAAGTTGCCAAAGCAATGAAACCGGGGTATTCCAGATTGTTGCTGGGAGAGAATGTTTTGCAGGACATTGATTGCCACCTCTATCCCGCTTTACTGGATTGGGGCATGATGGTATTGCATTCTGGCATGACGAGAACAGTCGGACGGTGGAGAAGTTTACTCGAGAAAGCCGGACTCAAGTTAGTCAAGTACTGGGCGCCGCCGGGAGATGGAGACGGCATTGTGGAAGCGGTCCTTGAGAAGAACAACGCATGACGTCCAGGTTTTGCAGAATCAAATCTTAGAAATTGACGCTTGTACGGAGTAGTGCAAAAGGAAGATTGGAGGGGAGGAATCTCCCCGATCCAAACGGAGCTCATTCTTAAGATAGATCCGCTTAGCAACCTTAGCTTAAGGAAAAATCCTTCGTTCACAGATATGACGGTATCTTGCAGATAAGATTGACCAAGATACCCTGGCCTGGGCTCAGGCCTTGGGGATCCCAGCGCCGTGAGGCGGGGTAAGGCAATCAAACCCGAGCTTGATTGCTCGAGCACGCCGGGCTACTACAGCCAGCGGAGTATTTGCGGGTCGTTTAAATGAACGTAGGGTTGAAGCCGGAAAGACTACGTACGTATTGTTGATTTTCCAAGAAATGGCGTGCGCCATAACACCGACTCTTTCATGATTCATGAGTCGCTTGATCGGTTGTTCTCACGGTCAATCGCATCGGCTTGCGAGAAATTAGAGCATACCAGGCATTCTCGGTCGGGATTTTGATGCCCTATTCTGTGAGCAGTGATTAATACCCATACAAACAACGCAGCTGAGGTGGGGTCAACACCTTGATTTAATATCCGGCTGCGTTTTCCTTGTTCTTCCAACCCACACCAATCGATTGATGGAAATATCGAAGATTATTCGCAGAATGAGAAGGGCCGAAATCGCCGCTGCAGTGCTGTGAGGTGAGGGTGCCGGCATTGCCGACTGACCGCGGGGTCGAAGCAGAAACTAGAGAATATCGGTATAGCAGAGTGCCTGAAGGAGTTAGGGGAGTAGTAAATAAGCATTGACTAGAGCCTAGCAGTGGCTGGTAGCCTAGCCGAAAAGTGAGCAGAAAGGAGAGGGAAAAAGACTAAGGAGGAGAAGAAACGAAGTTGTGATTGTGGTGGCGGGCGCCCCATGGGGAATATGGACACTGGCGGCGCCCATTTGGGAAGGCGCGGGCTGCTCATACAGTCTAAACTGACTAGGTAGATTAATCATTGTTTCCACCTGACGATCACCGCAACACGGAAAAGCCAACTCATCGAGTCAACAGTCAGAGTGGCCATCGGCAACTTTGTACTACAGAAGCAGACCAAATCCAATTTCCGGCTTCTACCTGTCTGCCTCACGGACAATCGAAAGAAAAGACGATGCCCACAATCCCGCCAGAATCTCCTTACTACGAGCTACCAGCCTACTAGGGTGACATCGTGCTAACCCATTCTTCCACGCCAAAGCAGCACAGCTCCACAGCAGCACAGGTAGCGAGCCTAGCTCCTCGACTAGAGATGATGGTCTGACGCGCTTTGCCTACTTTCTGAGGCCCCGGTCGGCCGTATCAGCACGAAACCCGGTCATGAATGAAATGAACAGAACATGACAGAAGCTGGGACAAGGAAAGAAAAAAAAAAATCGGGTGGGGTTGTATAAAGGCACACGACGATCCCTGCAATGCAAGGGATGATTCATCGGAATCAATCGCTCTGTGTTGGTGCCGCTCAATCTCACCCACGACAATGCGGTCAACATCAATCATGAAAGGCCTAGTGGCCACAGGATGCCTCATTGCGAGTGCCAGTGCTGCTGCATTGGCAACTCGTGATACGACTACCTGCCCCGGCTACAAAGCATCCAATGTAAAAACAAGCGCGGGGAGCATTGTCAGTGCCGATCTCACTCTAGCGGGAGCTGCTTGCAATGTGTATGGCACGGATTTGGACAATTTAGTACTACAAGTTGAATATGAGACTGGTGAGAGAAAGTAATCAAAAGACTCGTGAGGTCTGTTGTCACTGACCATTATCACCAGAAACGCGCCTTCATGTCAAGATCTACGACGCAGCCGAGCAGGTCTACCAAGTGCCCACCTCCGTTCTACCACGACCAGTTAGCTCAAACATCAAGCCGGCAAAGTCTGACTTGGAGGTTACAGTCGTAAACAGTCCCTTCTCATTCAAAGTAACTCGCAAGTCCAATGGCGAGGTGCTTTTCGACACAGCTGGCCAGCCCTTGATTTTCGAATCTCAATACCTTGGACTGCGCACCAGTCTTCCTGAAAACCCTTACCTTTATGGCCTGGGCGAAAGCACCGATCCTTTCCCACTGCCAACAAACAACTACTCTCGTACCCTTTGGTCGCGCGATGCTTACTTGACTCCCCAATACACCAACTTGTACGGAAACCATCCGATATACTTCGACCATCGTGGATCCAAGGGTACTCATGGTGTGTTCCTCTTGAACAGCAATGGAATGGACATCAAGATCAACCAAGATAAAAATGGCCAATATTTGGAGTATAACACTCTAGGAGGTGTTTTGGACTTTTATTTCCTAGCTGGCTCAACTCCGAAGGATGTTGCCATTCAATATTCCGAGACTGTCGGCAAGGCAGTCATGATGCCGTACTGGGGATTTGGTTTTCACAATTGCAGATACGGATACCAAGATGTCTTCGAGGTTGCCGAAGTTATTGCCAACTACAGTGCTGCCAACATTCCTCTCGAGACTCAATGGACTGACATTGGTGAGTTTGCTTACTACCAGCATGTTTCAGTGCTAACAAGGTTTCAGATTACATGGACTTGCGAAAGGTGTTCACCCTCGACCCATTGAGATACCCCGTCGACCTGGTCCGCCAGATCGTGTCTTATCTTCATGAACATGATCAACATTACATCGTGATGGTTGACCCTGCAGTGGCTTACCAGGATTATGCTCCATTCAACGATGGTGTCGACGCCGGTGCCTTCTTGACTGTCTCCAATGGATCTGTGTATCAAGGCGTGGTCTGGCCTGGCGTTGCTGCATTCCCCGACTGGTTCGCATCAAACACGCAGTCTTACTGGAACAATCAATTTTCAACCTTCTTCAGTCCCGATAATGGTGTCGATATTGACGCCCTCTGGATTGACATGAACGAAGCTTCTAACTTTTGTACATATCCTTGCTCTGATCCCGCTGCATTTGCTCAGTCTGCCGGTGATCCTCCTGCCCCTCCAGCAGTACGCATTTCGTCTCCTCGGCCTATTGCCGGCTTCGGACCTGACTTCCAACCCCAATGTGTTGCTAACGTGAACTTTACCGTATATGCAGAGACATACTATGGCGAAAACATCTATGTTCTTGGAAACTCTCCTACTCTTGGCGATGGAATTGTTTCTGGGGCTGTGGCAATGAGCGCCAATAACTACCCAGAGTGGCAGCTTACCGTGCAGATGCCCGCCAACAGCACTTTCTCATATGAATATGTTCGCAAGGAGAGCGACGGTAGCTGGATCTATGAGAAGAGCAACCGAACCATCACTACGGGTGACTGCAACACTGGACTACAATCTGTTTCGGATACCATTACTACCAGCTCAGGAGCTCAGAAGAGAGGAATCGCACCTGTCCCTCTTGTTCGCTCACCGGTTGCTGCTGCATTACAGAAACGAGATGGTTCCATGCTTGGTCTTCCTGGTCGGGACTTGATCAACCCTAAGTACAACATCAACGACACCGCCGGTTCTATCAGCAACTTGACCATTCAAACCGATCTCATTCATGAAAATGGTCTTGCTGAATACGATACTCACAACATGTACGGCACTATGATGAGCGCTACCAGCCGAAATGCCATGCTTAATCGTAGACCTACCGTCCGCCCTCTTGTGTGAGCATCAAGCATGTCCCATCTATGGAATGGTTGCTAATGACTACTTAGGATTACTCGGTCCACCTTTGCCGGTGCTGGCCGTCAGGTCGGCCATTGGCTTGGTGACAACCACGCGGACTGGGACCACTATCGCTGGACAATTGCAGAACTCCAAGAATTCGCAGCTATCTATCAAGTTCCTATGGTTGGAAGTGATATTTGTGGCTATGACGGAACGACTACTGATGAGTTGTGTTCTCGCTGGGTTTTCCTTGGTGCATTCTCACCATTCTTCCGTGATCACTCGGACAACACTTCGCCTCCACATGAACTTTACCGAACTGAAGCTATTGCTCAGGCTGCCCGTGCTGCCATTGACATTCGTTACCGACTGTTGGATTATGCCTACACGGCGCTGTGGACACAGACACAGACTGGCTCGCCCATGATTAATCCTATGTTCTTCGAGTACCCTTCTGATCTTAATACCGCGACACTTCCTTATCAATTCTTCTGGGGTGACAGCATTCTCGTAGCACCTGTGACTGACGAGAACTCGACGTCTGTGTCAGTCTACTTCCCCAAGGATACATTCTACGACTTCTACACCGGAAAGCCCGTGACAGGAAATGGAGCAGCAGTTACCTTGAGTAATGTCGCCTTTGATAGCATTCCTTTGTACTACAAGGGCGGTAGTATCATCCCTCAGAGGATTGCTTCTGCCAATACAACTGCTTTATTGCGTCAGC
The DNA here is from genome assembly GCA_022813215.1 of Talaromyces ruber. Taxonomy (NCBI): domain Eukaryota; kingdom Fungi; phylum Ascomycota; class Eurotiomycetes; order Eurotiales; family Trichocomaceae; genus Talaromyces; species Talaromyces ruber. Next base: position 135,334 of record JAKLMW010000012.1, on the reverse strand, counting down.
AAAACTTTGAGATTGTCATTGCACCCAATACTTTCGGCCAAGCATCCGGAACTTTGTATCTGGATGATGGAGACAGCATCAATCAGCCGAAGACCTCTGTGATCAACTTTGAGTACTTGGACGGCCTGTTTTCCATGACGGGTACATTCAGCTACGACGCTGGCAACGTGGTGATTAGCCAGATTACTGTTCTTGGACAGAATGTACAGAAGCACCCTGTCAACTTGAAGTTGACGGGGGCTCACGTTGGTGTATACTTATGAGCTAGCTGACATTCGCTCAGAGTGTATTTATTTAATTTACAGTCTTGAGTATGAAATTCAATAAACCTAATTATCATAATATTTGACGATCCGTTCATGGATCTATGGAAATTTCAACTTCAATACTGCCTACCTACCTGCACAATCAGGGCTTTGTAGGCACCAGACCTGACTTGCTCGGGATATATATCATCGCCTACACAAGTGATACATATACTTGGTAGCACTAGGTACAACCTTGGAAACATATAAAGATCCCACATGCAATTATTTCACCCAAGATTGACTAACTTTTTCTGTTTACTTTTTACAAAACGTACCATACCTAGGTAACCAGGCGACGACTTGGATGCATGAACTTGGACAACAATCATCATTCATGCCAATGGCTGAATCGGAGGACAAGGAATATAACAAAGACGTTACTTATTAATACATTGAAACTAAGTAGCTACTAAAGTTGACTAGGTAAATAGCCCTTCTGAATTTTCCTCTTTTCTTCGATGTAATTCACATTATTTCTTTCATAGCATTAAAATGACCAAAAAGTCTCCGGGCAAAAATTGAAGCAAACCACGCGCTGTACGCAACGTAGATGGTAATATTCGAATAGTCCATATCCGTCGCCGATGCTTCATCAGATTGGGTTGTACGATGTTGTCATGCAGACGTGTCATAACTCGCTTGATCACGTTTCTCTACAATAGCTCTGTGTGACGGGCTGGATAGTTCAATGTTTGACTACAAGCAAGAGGTTTTAAAGGTATAGTAAATTGATTGAATGAAACCAAGATAAGGCTCAATAATTACACGTATCAATCGCACTTCCACACTTTATCGATATTATGATGAGTTGCAGACATATAGGGTATATAGTTTCATCATCCATCGAATCGCATCACACACTTCAGATTATGTATATAATGAGAATGGGACCGGGTTTCATACACTGGAAATCCAGTGATCAAACCTTCTCAGTCTTCTCTAAAACCACAGTGGGGACAACGTCCTCGATGGTCTCATCGACATCGACCAAATCATCTTCAATTTCGATGTGATCTTTGATGCGAATGAAGATCAGAGGAGCAGCGACGATGAGAGATCCAAGAAGCAAGCCCAAGTTTGTGCCCCACTCCTTCTTGTAAGAAAGCTTGTTCTTGTCGAGAGACCACATGACAGCGGCGCCGGCAGATTGGAGACCCTTGTAGAAACCAACGTAGTTGGCGGTACGACGACCGGAGTTGGAGAGAGCACCCATGATCCTAATCATGTTAGCATGAAAGTCAAAAGAATGAAAGAAAATGGCGAGGAACATACCAGTACATGCAACCTTGCCAGACAGCGTCGTAAGCACCGTAGAAGAAGTACAAGAACATAGGGCCAACGTAGCCAGGGGTACTCCAATCCCAAGCCTTGAAGAAGGGAGCAGCGTCAGTGACGACATCGGCGCGGTCGTAATTCTTCTGCCAGGCCCAACCGCCACCATAGATGGCGACGGTCAAGATGATGAGAGTGACGAACATGACACGGGCACGGAGAGAACGACGAATCTTGGTGTTGTCGAGAAGGGGACCAATAACGGAGGCAGCGCAGATCTGAGCGAACCAGTACAAGAAACCGTTCAGGGCACGAGTACGGGTGTCAAAGTAGGCGGCGTTGATGGCGTTCTCCTGATAGGTGTAGAACCAGTTGGAAGACCACATCATGGGGAACAACAGAATGATGTATGGCTCGGCAACGATACAAGTGTACAAACCCTTGAGTTCGGACCACCAGCTGGGGTTCTTCATGAGAATGACCTTTGTACCATCGGATCGAATGATCTTGTCGGCGTCGACGAGGAAAAGCGCCAAGAAAGCACCGGCGACCATCAAAACGATGAAAGCAATGTAGGTACCGTCGTTAACGGTGGCGGCCACCTTGACGTTGATATTTTGACCGAGAGGAATCAAACTACCGATACAACCACCGATGTTGAAGATGGCCCAGAACCAAGCCCAGTAGCGACCCTTTTGGGCTTCGGTTGGATAAGACACCATGATGACACCCTGGGCAGCCCAGAGGACACCGGCGCAAACACCAAGGAAAGCACCGGCGAAGATGTTGAAGCCGGGAACATGTTCATGGACGGAGGCAAGAAGGGAGCCAGCGTAGATGGAGTAACCGAGACCACCGAAACCGATGGAGTAGCGCACACCGAGACGGTTAACAATGGTACCAGCTAAGAAACCCACGACGGCGAAGGTCGAGTAGAGGGCGATGTTCTACACTTAGGTCAGATTCCATATATTCGGATGAAACGAACCAAAAGCTTACCATGTTGTCGGCCAAAGTAGCATCGGTCTTACCACCTCCACCGAGACCACCCAAAGAGTTGAACATACCAGGACACAAGAAACACACAAATGCGACTAGACCGAGCTGGACAGCGGGCGAAGCGTACCAGGGAATTCTACCGCGATGTCTATATATCCATCCTGAGGGCAGCTGATCGGGAGTCCATGCCTCGTTGATGACTGCTGCGTGAGTTGCCTTTTCGTCGGGGTAAGCATCGGGCTGGGGTTCGACGTTGTCGGCCATTGTGTCGGTCAGTTGATGTCAGATAAGCAAATATCTTGCTGATACGTGTGGATAAATGTGTATATATATATATGCACTCCAGTACACAGTATATACTATACACAGAAGAGGAGACGGACACGAGAAGAAAGAAAATGTCGAGTCTGGACTGGAGGCGATCTGATCTTTTTATCGCAGCTGGAGAGCCGCCCCACTCGATTAGCTACCAACAACTAAGAGAGCTAAGCTACTAGTGGAGTCACATCAACAGGTTAGCACGCTTGGTTACTTCTGACGGCCTCCTTAATCAATGTGCTTGCTTGACTGACTGAGCAACATGCTATGGTTACTTACTACTTGGTACCTGTCAAAACTGGACTCTGGGCTGCTGGATCGGGGGTCGTGTTTCCAATGCAACCCCGTCAGCCTCATGATATGAAATCTACGGATGTTGAGAGAACTGATTGGCCGCATGAAAGGATAGATTTTGTTTCTGATTAAGCTCTTTACTCTAATACCGTCTTCGTCGTTCCTTTGTCCTCCTTACTACTTACAGAGCTGCCGGGACAGCAGCACATGCATAGTAGAATAGTATCCTATTGCTGTAGGTATACGGAGTAACTATTGTACGTGAGTATCCGAAAAGTACAGAAAAGCCAGCGCACAAAAGAAACACAGCAGTTCGCCTGCCCCACTTCTATCGAGTCTGCCGTTTTCCATTGGCTGCTCGCCCTGAGTCTTATCTCCCTGGACCCATGGGCGGCCACGAGCCTTACGGAATATAGCCTGGTGTCCTGTATTTCATTGGCCAGCCACCACCCCCGAGAGCCCCACTTGATAGCAGCGTTGCAACCTTCCGTGTACCGTTCGGGACTAGCGCGGCGTCTCCCCGGATTGCACCGTAACATCGGATGTTGTGTGCCATTCGGACTGCATCTTTTCATTCCGGCAATCTACGTATTGTTATTGACAGTTGAAATGAAAAGGCTGAGCCAGCTACTTGACCACCGAACGCTGTACAGTCACTCCAATGTATATGATACTATGTGTACTGTAAATAGTGTCTCGTGGCGGAAGCTACTACCGAAACACTGACGAGGCTAGGTTAACCTTCGCCCCAGAACTTAGAAGCAAAGAAGCAACAAGCAGCAAGCTAGAAGAAAAAAGTTTATTAATAGACAGACCATCGAAACAATTATGTAACGCTACAACATCGATGCTGCTGTTTCGTCGAGCATCCAAGGCGATAGATTCGTCGCATGGCAACTTCACCTGGGACAGCGTGTTTGACACATGTTTCCATGTGTCCAGCTCTCTCCACTTCCCCTCACTTTCACCCAGCATTCATCTCGACTCCAGCCACGAGACTCTGGAGTTGTCCGCACTGTTGTTGTACGTACGTAAATGAAAACAAGGATACCGTACCATCCATCCTTGTCCGTCTTATGGTTCGGTAGGACTAGTAATACGAAGGATTGCGCTGATTACACTAAGTCACTCACTAACACCAACGGCTCTCGAGTCTCTCTCTCTCTTGGACTCGGTTATCATGTTTCACGAAAAAAGGAGAAGGTGTTCACGTGGCCATTTTGATTCGCGCAGCTGGTGGAGTCCGGCCGCCCAATCAGCGCGTGTAGATTACTTTCCATGTCAGGCATGTCTTGGACTTGACTCACAATCAATGAGATCCCAGAACAAAAGACTCGAGCTGTCACAGTGACAGGCTTCTCGAGTCAGGAGAGCGATTCTGGGCCTGTCGCATTGCACACCTTCACCTGACACCTGCGTACCAACATCAAAGGACAACCACCAATAAGACTAGACAGCGATAACCATTGCTGGTACATGCTATCTAGCGTTGATAAGGTATCTCCCTCGCTGCAGCCGCTTATCAGCTTAGCTTTAGCTCAACCCACTGCCACGGTATCATCTGCTTAAATACTACCACCTAAGTTACTGCCTCTTATCTGATTGTATCGCATGGATAGCTGGTAACATCCAGTTGTGCCATGAACTTGGATCTGTCAACTCTGTCGGTATTGATATGAACTCATCTCGTTCTGCGAATGTGTACATCACGGATGAATGGATGGCTCATCTACTTTGATAAGCCCAGAAGCACGTTGCCATCCCAGCGAGTCGCAGATGTACCATCCTGATATCGACGGTACGATCATACGACAGGAGACAAGCAAGAAGTAGATCTGTGATAGTTCGGGTGGGTACGTAGATATCCGACGCAGGGACCTCGAACGTTATTCTAGAAGCAGTCACCATCGACTGTATCAGTCCTAGGTTGTCATATGTGCCCTAACCCTAACTCAATCCTTGCCCAGTCAGATTACTAAACAGCGCCATATCAACTCCTTGTAATGCCCAATCGTCTTCGTCAAATTCCAAGCCCGGTATTGATCCAAGTGCCCGTAGTGCTGCCTGACCTGGAACCACATCATGGCTCGGGATTGGCTCCAAAAGAGAGGGATTTATATTGCTTGTGTGTGGCAGAGTATGACTTTGAGGACGGTGTTCTATCACAATAATCCCATAGTGCGGGATTTGAACGCGAAGCTGGTGCAAAGCTTCCTTCGTCTGACCAACACGCCGAGGTTCCGGCTCAACGGCTTCTGAGGCACATATCTGGTAACAGCTCCCTTTAAAGGAGTTGTCTTCGATGTCAAGGAGCGGTTGGAGAATACTCGTGATTTCCCTGGCAACCACATCGCTGCTTTCTCCTGCCATTCTTTCCATAATTGCAAGCAGGCGTTCTAACAAACCTCGGTCACCCGAACGTTGGTGCTCAAGAGACTGGAAAAAAGTAACACTATCCTTGGATTGGCGACGAGATTCAATATGTGCAAGACAGAGAGTCGTACTTGCAATGAATGCAATAAAATCGACGCCTCGGCAGTACGCCGGCACTGAAATGGAATCGTAGAAAGAGATGTATTGTGTGACAATGGCTCGACTGGCGTTGGCAGCTGTTAACTTGCTATAGTCGTAATTCGAACTGATAGACGATGGTAGTAACATATATGGTAGATGTAATTGAACCAAGAGATGGTGGTGTGCGAATTGCATCATGAAACGGATCGTTTCTTCAAATGCCTTGCCATCATTACCGGCAATGGTACCAAAATTGGAGCTCACCCACCAGTCCGGTGGCATTGACTCGGCAGCTTCGAGCAGGAGCTTATCGATCTTGCGAGTTGCGACGGGATCGGTTCGTTCAGTCCTATTTCGCTGTAGGATGAGTCCGCTTGCAATTGACTCTAAGCGCTCCATACGGTCCACAGGCATGAAACTTTCTAAAGCATCTGAACTCGTATCTTCAGGCCAACCTTGCTGAAGGCCGAGCATCAAGGACAGATATCTGTCTGAGCAGACTATACGAAACCACATATAGTCCGGATCGATACGGTCTCGTGTTTTTTCCTCTAGAAACATGCTCGATGACTTGACACTTCCATGGAGCCCCATCATCTGCGCCATAACCATAGCTCTCCGGTTTGCCAGCCAGGCCCGGCGGAGATTCCCAGCATTGTTCAAGTACATGCTCTCAATCATGGTACACTCAATTCCTTCGAGTGAGTTGACAAGCTCGTCGTTGCTAGTCACAAGCCGAGTAGCCGAACTAAACGCGCGAGACATGATTTTCAGATAGTCCGAACTCAGACTACCTAGCTGACAAGCAAAGCATGGAGGAATACCTTGCAAGAAGGTTGATAGCAGAAGTAGCCTCCTTGCGATGAGAACCGGGTGGCAAGTTAGCGAAGGTAGCTGCAGTACTTGCCGCAGTGATGGACATTTCCCACAGAAATAGTCAGAATACGACTTGCAGACCACTCCATGCAGCAGAACCGAGACTCTGACTGGTATACTTAAGATAGTATCAAGATCCTGCTGGCTGGGCCACGCGGCTATTAGGGCACAACGTATGTAACTAAAGTCGCTGCCAATCGGCTGGTGAAGTTCAGCTTCAATGTCATTCGAATGGGGCCCACACTTCTCATCATTAGTAGAGCGCATAAGCAAACAACATTTTTGCGGCTAGTTACCGCTGACTGTAGGTACTCTTGACCTGATTGACCCATGGTCAACATGTCTGACTTCTCATAGCCACCCTGCTTGACCAGCTGCTCAACCAGAGATTCCACTCGCCCAAGCCGATCAACTTTCCTGTTAGCCATTGCCACTTCATCAGGAAATTCCTGACTAATGCAATTGGTCTGGCGACTCCTGCACCCATCGCAAATGGCGTCTGTAGATGCTGCAAATGTACATCGGATTTTCCGCCGTTTACACTCCCAACAAGACAGTGTTCCTTTCCGTATCTTCCGTTTTTTGGGTGTGATTGCTGTCTCCGCCATGGAGCAAGTCTCCAACAGGTCACCCCGTGAGTGTTTCCTCCGGTCTTCCATTTTAATATATTCAGGGTAATACGGTCAATCTTTCCCAAGTGTGGTGCTTCTTCGTCTAGGTTATATCACGGTGGTGGGAGGAAGAAGGAGCAAAGAACTCCGCCGCGGCGGAGGAAGACGCTCGCTGGACCCACCATGCACCTTCCCGTTTGGGAATTGTTTGAATCACTCAGGCAGGCCAATCAACGCTGTTTTCATCAAGTGACAATGGATTCGCAATCATAAAAAATACTCTCGAGTGAGTATATAATGCACCTCGCTTTCACCATGACTGCATCAATACACCTACAAAAATTCCCAAATTCAAGAATCTCATTCTCTTAAAACCCGAGGATGGTGAAAGTCGTTGTGGCCGGTGGCTCTGGGCGTGAGTCGAATGTCATATGACATAGCATAAACACACTGACAGTTTATAGAGGTCGCTCGAGAGATCACTGACGCTCTTTTGGCGGCAAAGAAACACGAAATCGTCATTTTGAGCAGAAGTGTAAGTAACGTCATAACCATTGCTCCGTTCGCATTATACTATAACTACTGTAGGACGCCCCGGTGCACTCTATTGCGTCTGAAATACGCTGGCAAAAGGTAGATTACGAAGACAAGAAAAGCCTGGTTGAAACCCTCCGCGGAACTCATACCCTCCTATCTTTTGTCCAAATTCTTTCGGATCCCGATCAAATGTCCCAGAAGAATCTAATTGATGCTGCCATTACTGCCGGTGTAAAACGCTTTGCACCAAGTGAATATGGGAGGTGAGAATTCCTCTTTCCATGTGTAGTGTATCATAACTGACCAGATCAAAGCAAAGATATTGTTGATATGTTTTGGTGGCGTGGAAAGGAAGTGATCAGAGAGTATTTGGAGAAGGTGAATGAAAAAGAGAATGTGAATACTTTCTTGATCGAGTTGATGTTCCAAGCTGACTTTCTCCTTAGGTCCTTGAGTACACATTGTTTCAACCCGGATTGTTCCTCGACTACCTGGCCTACCCTTTCAAGACATCAAAATACCTTGACCCCCTACAAACCTTCTTGGACTTTGCCAACAGGCGGGCAATGGTTGTGGACGGTCAGGAATATGCCACAGTAACATTCACAACGGTATCAGACCTTGCAGCAGTGGTCGCACGTGCAATTGATTATGACGGCAAGTGGCCTGTGACGGGCGGTATCAGAGGAGATCGAGTTACCTTTTCACAAATAATCGATATCGGCCGTAAAACCAGAGGTTCCCTCGACGTCACTACGCTAAAAGTCGGAGATCTTGAAGTTGGAGATCTCAAGTCTCCATGGAATCTACAAGCAGTCCATCACGCGGTGCCCGATGACCAGGCGCAAGCTCTTCTCAAGCAAGTAGCTATTGGTTTTCTGCTGAGCAGCTCAAAAGGCGCATGGGATGTCTCGGACGACTTCAACCGGATTTTCCCAGACTTTGAGTTCACATCGCTCAAGGACTTTCTAACAAGGACTTGGGAGGGTAAGCCTTAGAAGTGGTCCCTTTTCAGATAATGTCCCTCCCTGTAATTAGTTGTCTGTCTAATCAATGCTTGGCCTTTTACATCGCCGCCTCTATCTCTCGTAGAAGTGGGGCGATATTTAGTGCTCTTTGAGCCATGACTTCGATTGGCTGTGGTGCTTGTGTGGGTCTCAACCCTAAAGGGTCAGCTCGACTTGTCAACAAACCGAAGCTTTTCTTCATCTTGTCCCTGGAATGGCGTGACCATAACAATCGGTACTGTATATACATCGCCGATATATTCTACACATTTTCCCAAGAATCCTGTCTATACAATGGGCATCTTCTCATCCAGTAGACCGCCCCCCGAAACCATCCCGGGTGATCGCAGAATCCCGCTCTCGTTCTGGGACGACCAAGATTATGCACGTGCAATGAGCCTGGACATCACACTCACATTTAACGATGTGCTTGACCCTGAAAAACTACGAGACGCTCTTGATACTCTACTGAAAAAGAAAGGATGGGAGAAATTCGGCGCAAGACTAAGAAAGAACGTAAGATAGTCTAACCTCCACGCAAGCTGCAATGTTCACGGCGAACAGCAATATCTAACTATCAAGCAAAAGGGCAAAGAACTAGAATATCATATTCCTGAAAAATTTACTGAGAAGCGCCCTGCCTTCTTATTTAGCACAAACAAGCATGATATGACTCTATCCGAGCATCCCGAAATGAGCGCGTTAGCTTTTGGCAAGCTTGAAAAACCAACCCTACTGGGTCCTTTTGATCCTCTGCGACCCTATCTGCGTGGCGCTAGAACTCCGGAGCGTCTGGACGACTGGATATTCTCTGACGCCCCTCAATTAGCGGTCCACGTAGTTGTGCTCAAAGATGTGACATTTGTGACAATAACATTCATACATTTACTCATGGACGCCATGGGCTTTACGGCTCTCCTTAAAGGCTGGACAGCAATTTTACGCGGTCGAGAAGATCAGGTTCCTCCAATCATGGATGCTGGCGAAGATCCTCTAGCAACTATTCATCGGATGACCGCTTCATCCAAGTACGTACTTGCGGATCGCATGCTGAAAGGCTGGGCTTTTATTGTGTTTGTGATTCAGTACATTTTTGAACTGGTCTGGTGGCGTAAAGATGAAGAGCGACTCATCTATGTGCCGGGTGAATACTTGAAGGATTTACGGGATACCGCACTCGACGAATTGAGCGCCGACCCCTCGCAGGCTGCAAAACCCGCATTCATCAGTGAAAGTGACGTTCTGCTCTCATGGTGGACTCGTATCTTTATCAAGGCACTCAATCCATCGCCTTCTAAACCAATCACTATCCTTAATGTATTTGACATTCGTGGCGTGCTTGCAGAAATGGGCCTTCTTCCTTCGGCGGACACGGCATTGATTGCCAACGTTACTTGGCCTACTGTTATTCTAACCACTGCTGGAGAAATTGTTAGCAAGCCTATAAGCTTTTTGGCTTCGCGGATTCGACATGCAATTGACACGCACCGCACCGTGGAACAGGTGCAGGCTATAGCCGCGACGCAGAGAGAGGCCAAAGAAAAGACTGGCCAGCCGGCTGTGTATGGTGATATAGGAGCTTTCCTTTTCGCCTGTTCAAACTGGCACAGAGGAAAACTATTCCAAATGGACTTTTCTTCGGCAGTAGTAAACGAAAATCCCTCTCAATCGGAGCGAGCGAATCTGACAGGCAGACCTTTGCTTATTTTTGTTACTGGGAAATTTGTTGGATTCTCTCCTCGCAATTCGCTTGCTGTTATGGGTAAAGATGCCGCTGGCAATTGGTGGATGAAGAACGTCTTGAGAACTAGTCTCTGGAGCGCTGTTGAAGAACAGTTATAATGTGACGTGCACAATCCGTCGAGGAATAATATGTGCCTATTAAACACTCACCGATACGACCTGCTGTGAGCTTATATAGCAGGCGCTAGAAAAATTGAATGGCGTTGGTTTATTCTGGGCTCATGTATGTAGATGGTCCATGTTATTGTATGTCGATATTTATCCAATGTGCAGCCACAACCACGTGACTGCCCTGCCTGCTTCAGTCTCGTCCTCAGCTCCGAGTCACACACCTCTCGTTCCACCTCGTCCGAACAAGATGCCAACGAAACTGTGCAACCTCATAGCTCCTTACTTCGGGGGGCACTGATCTGTGCGAGTTTTATATGTTCGATATTTACCTTTATGCATCTTACCCTCATATTATATTTTTTTTTGTTCCAGCTGTTAGTTTCCCTTTCTTTATAAGCATCATCAACTATATTATGAAATATGGCAGTCCACATTTATGACGCGGAAGACTCCGATGGTGATTCTTGGATGGAGGTCGTAGAAGGATCGCCTGGGCCTTCGATGCAGAATTCTAAGGCATCTTTAATCCATGACAGAGATGACAAGGCCGAATTTACACGCAGAACTGCATCATGGGTTGCAGATGATAGTTGGGTGAGGGAGTTTGAGGAGGAGTATGAAGATGTAAACCGGGATTATGACGCTGGTAAGTTTTGGAAGCAACGCAATATAAATCCTGTCCACGGGTAACTAAAAGGTTGCTTTAACAGGACGGGGTTCCAGCACTAACGCGGAGGCACTCACACTAGACGACTCTGCCAAGGATAAAGCTCAACACGTTGATCCTCATCACCTCCCACACTCAGCACATTCGCAGTTCGACCAAGAACTTCACCTGGATCACCCTGAAGTAGGCGACATCAAACGCCACTTTAACGAAGTGCAAACCATTGCTACAGCCCAGCCCCGCAAAGGATTATACTACAGACTATGGCTCTGTTGGATGTATCGCATGGAATGGGCAAAGATCGAGCACATGGTTCAAAATGCACCCAACCACATTATTCAAGTCGTCAACTACTGGTTTGGTCTTCGGAACCACCCCTTTTGGACGGCTAGTGACAAGTGTCCGTATCAGTGGTATGCGATGTACGGAGCATGTCTCAATATCTGGAAATTGTGGGATCAACAGAATACGGATGTTGGCGACGACAGCGACAGGACGATGACCCAAGAATCTTTCAGGAAGTCGGCCATTGATAGGACACACCGAGATTATGGCCCACCATCCGCATCTCAGATTGCAGCTCGGTATCCCACATTTCACGGGCGATTTGTCGTGATAGATAGTATACGGCCTGATTCGTCAATCACTCTACAACCACATGATCATATATTTACCACGCCCTGTCAGGTTGGCGGCGACCTGGCATTAATGCTGCGCACTTATAAGTCCTTCTGCCGTCCAGACCAGACTATGCAAGTTGCTATTCCATTCCAGACTTGGATTCATTGGATTCATCAAGTGAACCTCCAGCCGTCAGCAAAGCACTGGGCAGGCCATGACCTATGGCCTTCTAACAGCCCTTCTACCGCGCCTTTGAGTTCACATTTGCCGTTTCAGGTAGGTGCCTCGAAAAGCGTCGGCGACGTCGCGTATGAGTATGTGAGGGATATTGGACTTCCTTACAAGGCAGCTGCTTATTATCAGTCTGTTTCATATATTTGAGATCGTTGGAAGGTGGAATGCTTCATAAGTAACGGAGTCTATATGGTTTGTCCTCATAGCGATTGCATAATCAACGAACCTTTGTCCTTCAATAGTAGCTGCGACTCCTGTATCTGTGAGACTTCATTCATGATTATCCGCTGTGATTGGTGCCCGGCTGACATTTTCAGCCCCACTGATGGGCCAAGGAAGCTCTGCATTTCAGCCAATCAAATACTGTATAAGGAGTCAGTCAGCTTCAGGTGGACCCAGGCACCGATCAGTCGATGACCTCACCCAACTCCATCCATCTACGTGCAATCTACAACATCCTCCAGCATCCTACAACACAACTACTGTGTCTTGAATCGATTCTACTTCATTTTCATATCTACGCGAATGGTCAGAAAGCTATCACGTACATTATACTCAAACCCACACCGTAGTGTGACGTTCACCAAAATCACGTCATGAGAGGGCTACTTCCCGAGTATGTCGGCTAGCCACTGATTAGCTCAGTTTGTCATGAAACTGACATTGTGTTTTCGGTGATAGGAACTCCTCGGCATTTCGAGCCAGCTCGTATATAGAAGCAACTTATATCGACGAGAAGCACGAGACCACCGAGAACTCCCTTGACACAAGTCATGGACCCCGACGGGCTGGTAATTGCAATTGTGCCTCCAGGCTCCTTGCGATAGCTAGGTGGGCTATTATGACGGCAAGTGTTGTAATGGTCGCTACATATCACTTTTATCCAAGTGCGTTTTCTCCAAATATGAAAACTCATGATGTCTGACGTCCGCAGTCTCATATCCTCCCAGTGCCGATACTACTTCTGGTCCCGATCTATGCCTCGAGCCCGAATGCGTTCACGCTGCTTCCGAGATCCTCTATAATCTTGACCCTCATTATAAAGATATTGACCCTTGCGTCGACTTCGATCAGTATGTCTGTGGAGGATGGAGGGACCGTCACGATATGAGACCAGACCAGGGCTCCGTCTTTGCTGGAACCTTGATGGCAGAGAACGCTCAAATGAGACTACGCCATATACTCGAAACACCCGAGGCCCCTGAAGAGCACACACTATCCTCTGCAGACAAAGACAACTTCAAGAAGTTAAAGTCCGCTTACGATGCGTGTATCAACGTCGATGCTCTCAAGAAGCGTGGATCGGAGCCCTTGGAAGAGATTCTTAGAAATATTGAAACCATCTACTCTTCGCATGGCAAACACTCAGAGAAGAATCTGACCAATGCACTCTTGTATTTGATGCAGACTGATGTCTCGGCTCTTACTGATTTCTCTATATCTGTGAGGCCCTCTACAGTCACTTGTAAGACATTTTCATCTAACGATAGAGCCTAGCCCGACGACCGTGATCCCGATAATGTAGTCATATTTGTGACGCCACCACGAAGTATCGGTCTTCCATCGCGAGAATATTACAACGACACCAAAGTTGTGGACGACTATAGATCTCTTGTGTCGAAGCTGTTTGGCAACTTCAACTTGCATCACGGCAAAAGCTCTGAGCTGGCATCTCCTTTACAACTGGCGAAGAACGTTGTCCTGTTCGAAAAGAGATTGGCCGACGCGACACCAGACACTCAGACACAGGAGGACGTCACACAGTATTATAACCCGAAGTCTTTGGAGGAAGCCGGCTCGCTTGTTCCTGAAATATCGTTCAATCATATACTCACGGAGCTCTCACCGAAGGACGTCAAGACCGACCGACTAATTATTGGCTCCCCATCTTATTTGAAAGAGGTCTCGAAGATTATCAAGGACACTCCCAGAGAAATTATCCTGGCGTTCTTCAAGTTCAAGGCCATTCAGAGATTCTACAGTGATATAGATGATCCCAAACTTACGCCACTACGAGAGTTCAATAACCGTCTTGCTGGAAAAGAACCTCAAGCCACCCAAGATAGATGGCGAAAGTGCATCAACGATCTTGATTCTGGGGTTGGTTGGATCCTAAGTCGATTCTACGTTCTCGATGCCTTCCCAGAGGAATCGAAGGAGCTAGGTGATCAGATCATTTCCGACATCAAGGAACAATTTGTTTATGTGCTTGATGGGACAAAATGGATGTCTGCAGAAGTTCGGCAGCTGGGTAAAAAAAAGGTTGCCAACATCATCCAGAAGATTGGTTATCCAACACGAAGTCCCGACTTGATGGATGCGGAGGACGTCAAGAAATACTATAGTAGCTTGGACATTTCCAGTGACAGGTTCTTCGAGAACTCGGTTGGAATGGCCAACTTCGAGTTCAAGAGGATGTGGTCTCAGCTGGGGCGTCCCACAAATCGTGACGAATGGGGGATGACCGCACCAACTGTCAACGCTTACTATAACCCTCCTGGAAACGAGATCGTATTCCCCGCTGGGATCATGCAGCCTCCTACCTTCTATGGCCCGAGGGCACCCCTGTATTTGGCTTACGGGGCATTTGGTGCGGTCAGTGGACATGAGCTCTCGCATGGTATGTGGTATCATCGAAATGATTCCTCGTTGACGGTATAGCTGACATCGCAAGTAGCCTTCGATAGCACAGGAAGACATTATGATCAGATTGGCAACTATACTAACTGGTGGGATGACAAGACTGTTGAGGCATTCGAAGAACGCGCGCAATGCTTCGTTGATCAGTACTCCAATTTTACCGTTCCCGGCCCAAATCCAGATTCAGAGCCCCTGCATGTTAATGGACGCTTGACCTTGGGTGAGAACATTGCCGATGCAGGAGGTTTGTCAGCTTCGTTCCACGCCTGGAAGAAACGTGACTCTTCACACTCGGACAAGGCACTGCCCGGATTGGAGAAGTTCACCAAAGAGCAGCTTTTCTTCATCTCATACTCGAACTGGTGGTGCAGCAAAACCACAAAAGAAGCGGCAGTGCAGGGTATTTACACTGACCCGCATGCCCCGAAGCCTGCTCGAATTTTGGTACGTCTGATTATCTGATCGCTCTGAAAGGATGACACTAACATGTAGATAGGGCACAATGGCCAATTCGAGGGAATTCCAGGAAGCTTTCCAGTGTCCACACCAGGAGCCCGTATGCAAATTGTGGTAGAGTGTATACTTTGGAAGTGTTATATTGAGTTGGGAGTTAATGTATAACTAAAATATCTAGAAATCGTGCTCCAATACCCAGAAGATTCAGTGCAATTTTAAAGCTGTAGATTTTACATGCAGGCATACATGTATGGATCTTTTTATAGTGCGTAAGTAGCTCACTCAGTGAAACAGTGACACTTAGAGCATCACTAATACAGTACCACGAAATAAGTGTTGGCACCCCCCATACCCGACCCGCTACCCGAAGCTTATTGACACACTAATAACCCACCCGTGCTATAAGGGCTTTTTAGGGGTTCCTAGGGTACCCGTGCCGCTAAGCCCGCATCTAATAGCGCCTAAATAGTACTTTGTTTCCGTCGGCAGAGTGGTTGGCGGTGTGGAAATTTCTGATATGGGGGGTGTCAACACTTATTTCGTCCCACTGTAGAAGAGCTGGAAGCGCGATCACGGGGCCCCATATTCCCAGCCACCGGGATACGCCATCTGATTGGTTAGTGGCTGGATGTAAACCTACTAGCCGTACTGGAACGCTTGTAAGACACGGTTTCTAACCAGGGCCAATCCACAATGGTAGTACTACATCCACCATTGAGCGGGCAGAACAGCGTATAATTACCGTTACAACAATAATACCCCGCCGAGGTTATTATCGCGTACAGAGCATGTGTATCCCGTGACCGATTTGACCTGTCACTTCGCACTGAAGCAGATTAACCCACTTGTCATGCTTCTTCTCATAGACACATCGACTCACCTGCAACCGATGTCCAATGACTTGCTGATTTCTTCCTGCAGCACACATCCGGACGTGTTTGTCCACCGTCACGGTATACGCAATCGGTCCCCCAAGAATCAGCCGGTAAGATCGACTGTGTGCTCCGTGCGTTCGCGTCCGACAAATTGCGTCGTGTTTTGTGTCCCCATTCATTTGGTTTATCTCACGGTTGCTCTCGCCTTGCCGTCATAGGGGCCTTTTCCAAGCGAGTGGCTCGGTGGATACGCTTTTCAAACACTCATCCCTACCCGCGCTTTGCTACACTACTATCCTCTTTGTGTCGCGACGAACCGACTACGAAGAACAGCCTCCAACACAGCTTCCCGACACCAAGACAGATAATCATAGCATTCAATGGAACCATGAACATCTAATCCGCCCGCCAGCATTGCGGTGTGCGGCAATGCCGAGTTACACGATCGAGTTATCAACCTGGCCAGCTCTGCAAGAGTAACCGGTCTGCTTGCCAACATCAGTCCGCCTTGGCTATCAACTGAACAAAGAGGGGCGCGTTCGGGCTATTCGCTTGCCTCACTTATTTGGCGGCACAATGACGACCTTTTACGACGAGTCCACTGACAAACCCGCCACTGTTACGGAGGACGAATTTTCACTACACAAATCCATTTCGCTGGCCTCTACGTTGGCCTTTTCAAACACGTCCTCTCGTCCTCTACGAACTCAACCTAATGCTCTTCAACGCGCCCATACGGTAACACAGTCCGGCTCGACGAAACGGGCTGGTAGAGCAATGGCAGCGGACCGGGGACGAAGACCGCATCAGAGAGCTTCGTCGCTACTCCGAACGAAGGGCGGCGGGAACGAAAGCTTTCCGCAACGATTGTTGGCGCATGATATGGTCTCAGCTGGTAGAGTTGATAACACCTTCGCGGTCGCCAATGTCGGCAATAACGGGAAGCTTTACCTGAGGTATGGAAAATCTTATTTCTGCTTGCTATCGACATGACATGACATCATTTCAGCTCGATTCCAATTTGAGATTTTATGGCATGAATGCTTACTACAGGGTGATTACAATAGGCCTCTAGTCGAGTCAGGCTCCCGACGTCGCCATGGCAAATCCCTGCCGAAATTGAGTCTTCCCGCCCCGGTCAACGCAACCAAGCTATCCCCGCCCAGACCAACAGCCGGCCACAACACTAGACACAGTATTTGGTCATCCTCTCAATTCTCCGAGCTCCGTCCCAAATTTGCCCGTGAAGAAATCGCGGAGGTCAATGGCGATGCCAGCGATGCTGAGCCTCGACGTAGGAGAGCTCATTCTTTTTCAACAATCTCCGAGTACGGCCAATCTGAAGCGGGCGACGAGTTTCGAATAGTGATTGACCGTTTCGACACTCATGATTCGGTCAGCGTTACCTCCATGCCTGCTCTAGAGGTGCCTATTCCTCATTATCGCCTGGGGACTATGCAGTTCAATGCCGAGGGGACACCAATATTGCGAAGTTCGGTTTATACGCATACATCGGACAACACCAACCCGTCTGTATACTTGAAGGACAATACAGGCAACGATGGCCAGAACCGCATACCATCTACCTACGATTCACCCGGTCTTTCTCATCCGGTAGGAACGCTTTCAGTCGCAATGTCGTTGTTTTCAGGTGTGACTCCATCTGCCACCAAGGCGAGAAATTCGAATTCAACCTACAGATCCGGTATATATTCTGTACGGCATCCCATTGAACCTTCTGTCTTTGACCTGCTCGCTGAAAACATGGATGACCCAGCTTTGGTCAAGTACCTACCTGGCACTCCGGACATTAGCGCTGCTACACCTGCGCGGATAGTCGCGCAAATTTCATCCGAGGTTTTCATGGATTATGAACTCGTATCAGACTTCTTTTTAACATTTCGGTCTTACCTATCGACTACAGATCTTTTAGGCTTGTTGCTGGCGCGACTGGAGTGGGCTATCAACAGGTTACAGCCTGATGGACGGATTATTCGAATCCGAACATTTGCGGCTTTACGCCATTGGATTCTCAATTATTTCGTCGACGACTTCGTTAGTAACCGAGACTTACGGGTACAATTTTGCGATACAATCAACCATATGTACGATGATTTGAAAGCTCGAAGAAGTGCAGGCGTCAGTGACATCAAGATTTTGGTAGACTTAAAGCGCTGTTGGCATGGAAGATGTTTAATGCATTGGGATAGCCCGCTGTTTACCAGTCCTGACAACCCTGCTTTACCCGGGGAAGTTCTCGACAGTCAAGATAACTACGCAGCCAGTCTAAGCGAGATTGCCAACACCATCAATGAAGCTGTTATGGAGAATCCTTTGACCAAGATCCAAACGCAACAATTCACCCAGCCAATAAATGCGTTGGAAAATGTACGAAACCTTGGTCATCCGGTAATGCATGCGAGGACGATATCATCGGGGACTACGCGCAGTGTGCCAGGTTCGTCAAGCGAGCAGAGCGTCCAAGCACTCTCATGTTCTTTCCCAGGCAAAAGTGCTTCAATACCGATGAGCGCAGTAGATGCACCTCACCCTGTTGTGGTTGCAATTCAGCCGTCACATAATACCCCGACCTGCCCACGATCACCGACGGCTTCAAGCATATTCAGATACCCAAAAACTCATGCTCACAAGCGTAGTGGCAGTTTTTCCGACTCAATCCGCGATGACCGTGCTCCCCTGTCTCGCGCATTAGCGGATAGGCAGGATCAAGAACAAGCTTTACTGCCGAGCTCTGACGGCGGTAATGGCAGTCTCATACGTGGAAATCTGTTCCCGCCTATAGATGGGAAAGTTACAGGACCTTCCCCCCCTTCACCTACTATATCGCAAGCTTCAGATGGACTACAGGAGCACCATGCACGCAGTGCTTCGGAAGGCAATATCAGACCCCTAGGAGCCAGCCCTGCACTAAGGACGGTCATTGGCTCCATACGTCGTGCGCTGCATACCAGGAATCTTGGTCAAAATTCTGCAGCACCTCCCGGTTACCCTTCGCTTCGTTCTCAAAGGGCCCAGACCGCTACGCTTCCAGTCAATGTGGCCTTTAAAAACGACATTTACAGAGATCGCAGAATTCCGCCAAAGCCTGAAGTTCTGAGAGTTGATTGTATATCCGAGCAAAGCTTGAGAGACTACCGCGAAGCCATTGGCCTCAAACCTCCTACGCCATCAATCTCAGAAGGATCGGATCGATTGGGAAGTCAATCAGGCCACCCAAGATCGGCAATGCTCAGCCCACAACGCCTTGCAAGCGAAGTGACTATGGGAAGCAAGTCCATCGTTATTGTTGATGACACCGGACTTGACATACCTTTAGTTTCAGGCGGGCTGGAATGGGTGGGCCCAACCCAGACAAGCAATGCTAGTTCACCATCTTTGGTATCAAGACATGATCACCTACCTCCTGGCGATATCAATGTACCCTTTGCAGCATCATCGGAGCTACTCAGACACGACAAAAGCCATCTGAAACCCCAGCCGCTTGATATATCCATGGAACTTTTTTCAAAAAGTCAGCCAATATCCAGTCGTCTCCGAAAGTACGCATCTTTTCACAGTGGCACCAGTCACTCTTTTGATGCCAATAGCGAAGCTGGAGATGTAGAATCTGGCAAGAAGCCAATGAGTCGTCTATTGAGGAGGCGACCTGGAGGCGACCTGCGTAAGATTCAGAATGTGCATGACCTTGCTACTGATCAACGACCGCAGTCATTCGCAACAGATACCTCTTTGACAGAATCGTTCACATCGTCGGCGCGGCACTATCTCAGACGAAGTTTTTCGCGATCCTCTCAAGCGAGGGCCCAGTCAACCCCACCACGCTTCGACCTTATCAACACACATTCGTCTCAGAATCTTCGCCCCTCTTTTGAAGCAGCTATAGCTGAATTTTCGCGCATTCCTGATGATGTTGATGGCGGAATTGAGTCGACATTACTTAAGCTAGAAGGAAGATGGCCTTCTCCGACACTCTCCGACAGTCAGGGAACCGCAGCTCAACCCTTTTACTATGGAGGAGACTCTTCCAATACTGCTATGACAGCAGCGAGCAATTCAGAAAGACTTCGGATGAGATCTGACGAGACAATTCTTGTCGGCCAAACCGGTTCGCAATCACAAGTTTATACCGAGTCCGTCGTGGATTCAGAGTTTTCGGATAATTCTATCCCTCTTCTCGAGAGGGGGCTGAGCGATGACTCTATGAAGAAGCCCATTCGTGATGTTCATGCACACATTACGCCTCGTCAATCTACACAACATCCCCCGGTCAACGCAATCGTCACCGGTATCGACTCTCCCCATCCTTCCATTCAGTTAATTGACGACGATGACCGAATCCGACAAATCACAAACGACATGGAGGAATATCTTGAAGAGCAATACGAGGTTGTGGACAGTAGATCAGAACTCTCCTCCGAACTTTCTGTCGAGTTCATTGGAAAAGACGACGCTTTAGGGGCATCAAGCAGCATGGACTCTCTCGCAACCCAATCTTTGGAGATTCCTCCTCATCCACTTGCGCATCCGCCCTCGCCACCGATGACTATTCCACAAGCAGCGCCAACTATTGCTCATCGCAAACCGGAAACTCCTATGAATCCGCCGGCAACATTGACTCCAGGCCCATCACCTACTCGTATGGGTGACCAATATCGGGGACGGCATACCTCGGATGAGATCCCAAGCATTAAACCTAAGCTTGCTGGATTGCACATAGACATACCACATATGCCAAGTCATTTCCCTTTCGTACTTGCCTACAACTCCAGGTTACTTGCTCAACAATTTACACTCGTGGAAAAATCAGCTCTGGACGAAGTTGACTGGAAGGATCTTGTTGACATGAAGTGGAACAACACTTCGCCGTCAATCGTTAGCTGGGTCCATTTCCTCGCTGAGAAAGAGCGTAAAGGGATTGATATTGTCGTAGGCCGGTTCAATCTCATGGTGAAATGGGTTCTTTCTGAGATTGTTCTTACACGGGATATGTCAGAGCGAGCCCGGACGATCTCAAAGTTCATCCACATCGCTGCGCACGCCAGACAAACATGCAACTACTCGACAATGTTACAAATTGCGATCGCTTTGTCTTCAGTCGACTGCACACGGCTACAAAGGACCTGGAATCTGGTGAGCTTGAGTGACCGACGACTTCTTGACAGCATGGAATCTCTGATACAACCGCTGCGCAATTTTCACGAATTGAGAGTCGAAATGGAGACTGCGA
The DNA here is from genome assembly GCA_022813215.1 of Talaromyces ruber. Taxonomy (NCBI): domain Eukaryota; kingdom Fungi; phylum Ascomycota; class Eurotiomycetes; order Eurotiales; family Trichocomaceae; genus Talaromyces; species Talaromyces ruber. Next base: position 114,003 of record JAKLMW010000012.1, on the reverse strand, counting down.
ATCTTCAAAATGGCTGTATTCCTTTTGTGGGTCTATACGTTCACGACCTGACCTACAATGCTCAGAAACCATCTCAAGTCGCAGGAACCCGTGACGGGGATGCACTCGTCAATTTTGAAAGATATCGAACCTCGGCTAGAATTGTCAAATGTCTCCTTCGTCTCATCGATGCCAGCAACAAGTACAATATTGAGCCTGTCCCGGGAGTCGTTGAAAAATGTCTGTGGATTGGTTCCTTGCCGGAGGACCAGATTCAGGCTTTCAGCAAGAGCTTGGAATAATTGGACCCTTAATCAATCTGTTCTGAACTCTCTATACCTTCGATCTCTCTTTGTCCTTTTGCGCATAGCAGAAATGACTGCATTTTTTCATCAACAGTGATTATTAGCGGCATCAGCATCAATGTCAACGACAGTAACATTATCCATGTGCATCAATTCTATTTTCTTCCACGAATCCCCCTCCTTTGTCCAGCGTTTCGTTTTGTTTTCAATCCTGACACTTATTTTCAGATTCGACATCATTTTCATACATCTATCGTTATACCTGCATTTATATCCCGCATTGGTTCATCATCTTGTTATTTAATTCATAACATACATCATCAATTTATTTATATACTCTCGACCTTGATTTCAATTGCAAGGCCAGCCTTGTGTTTTCCAATATTGTTTCTTGAATCGTTATAGTTAAATAGGTCGTAGTGGTGGGCAGTGCCTGGTGGTCACGTGCAGCAGTTTTATCTGTTACAGCTGTCTACTTAGGTATCACAGTGAACACCTGAAATTAATTGAAAGCATGTTCATCCTGTCCTCTACTTATATAGATAAAAACATATCTAAATCTTGCGAGCCTGAAAACGATGGCAGCCACGGCCCGCGGATGAAACTGCGTCATGTCGGTTTACTTTAGGAGAAATCAGCCTGCGGGGGGCCCACCACGAAACCGATTCCCGAACATCAAAACAACTTCGACGCTTACAACTAATCTCACCCACTCACTCACTCACTAATGAGCCCGTCTATCTCGACAACAGTACTGTTATTGACTGTGTGACCCGTACACCTCATAGACATGCATGTACTGGCTGTCTATGGCAAATGATTGCTCCATCCCCTCAGATGCAGTTGTTCTAGTTGGGCATACATCTCACTGAACAGTCACCATCACGATGGATATCGGGGACCCCCATGCCGGGGCTGACTTCGAATCAGAGAATGAAGGGTTCTCTCCAGACAGCACACCGATGAAAACTAGGGAGCTGCCTGCCGACTTACCGACATCGCTGGACGACCGGAGACGAGCGCCAGAGTACGCGGGTGAGACGGAGATGTATGACGGATGGCAAGGTGGGCACTATCCTTGTTGCTGCTAGGGGACTTCGGATTAGGAAGGACGTCTACTGATTCTTATTGCTTTTTTAGGTCAATCGCAATACCTGACGACGCCGATTACCGCGAAACCACTATCCTTCAGCCTTGCGCTCGATGACCACTCCCACGACGAAGAACACGAATTACGTGCGCGCTATGCGCAGTCCTTCTACGAGCGTGAGGACGACGATACCACTGCGCGACTAGAAGATAGCGATACCAGGTTATTAGAAATGCTTGCGGCGCAAGCGGCACATCGCGAGATGGACTCACTCGGGACGGACGATGACGATATCGCGTTAGACGACAAGTTGTCCGAGGAGGAGAAGAAGAGTATACTCCAGAAAAGTCTCAATATGGCTGCAAGTAACGGCGATGTCGACCGAGTGCGGAAACTGGTTGATGGCCATGCTCACCAATATGTGGATGTGAATAAACCAGATGAAGAGGGGGCGGTACCTTTGATATATGCAAGCTGTTTCGTGAGTGTCTAGATTATCGGCGTTGCGTACGATCGCTAATTGAGTTTGCCGCAGGGCCACCAAGAAGTTGTCTCCGCACTCCTTGACGCTGGAGCGTTCGTCGATAAGCAGGATCGTAATCAATGGAGTGCATTGATGTGGGCTATGACCAATCGACATAAAACTATCGCAAAAGTTCTACTGGACCATGGTGCTTCACCCGATATCAAGTCTTCTTCCGGTGGAACAGCTCTCGATTTTCTGCAGCCCGGCACAGACATTTCGCAATACCTGCATGACAATGGATATAATATAGGGCCTGTCGGAATTGAAGACGATTTCTATGATTCGGGATTCAGCCACGGCCGTTTCGAGGAGGAGATGGCTCAGAACGAAATGAAACGCCGGATGATGATGGAAGAAAGTGCGCTGAATTTGGAGGTTGACTTATCTAGTCTAGGCCTTGATGAGAAGATTGAGGTAAATGTAATTTCAAGCTGGTGATAAGTACTGGGATTGACATATAGTGAATAGGAGCCCGATGATTTTGAAGACGACCAACAGGAATTCGTTTGGGACAAGTGTTTGAATGACCAGATGTTTGTCTTTCAAGACAATGAGCTGGAAAAGATACTGAATATAATAATCACAAACATGACACCACAACGGTCACCTTCCCAGAAACCAGTACCGGCGAATCTTCTTTTTCTAAGCGCACGGTATGCGCATTACCACGCCAGCCCCGAGCTATTGGCGCAACTTTTGATGTCTGCGACAGACAAAATCAACGATGTGGTGGAGCGACATCAGTGGGATATGACAATTTTGGCATTTTGGATATCGAATGCGACTTTGCTCCTGCACTATCTGAAAAAGGACCCAGGTTTGATGATGTCAACGGTAGAGTTTCAGCTACATCTGGCGGAGTTGATCAATGAAATTTTCATTCTGATCATCCGGGACGCGGAACGTCGAATGAATCGTGTCCTAGATCAGGCCATGCTTGACCATGAGACAATACCGGGATTAAGCGACGTTACATTCCAGAATGAATGGAAACTCTTCAAATCAAGACCCAAACCGAAAGTTGAGCCTCCCGAGAAACGATTCCGTCCACCATCACCAAAGCGGCGAGCACAGGTGTCGCCTCGAAATATTACCTCGCTACTCTCCTCCACAGTCTTCGTCTTAGACTTGTACGATGTGCATTCGATAATCACGTCACAAATTATCTCCCAATTACTCTACTGGCTTGGTGCGGAACTATTCAATCGCATCATGCTCACGAAGAAATACCTCGCCCGTACAAAAGCAATGCAAATCCGCATGAATATATCGGCACTAGAAGAGTGGGCGCGGAACAATAACAGGAAGCCAGAGCATTATGAAAATGGCTCAACGACTGCTACAGGCGACACAACCGTTGATTCTGCAAGGAAACATCTTGCGCCTGTAATTCAACTGCTACAATGGCTACAGTGCTTTTCATCATTGGGCGAAGACCATGAAGCACTAATCACAACACTATTACAGTTACAACAACTTACTCCCAACCAACTTCTCCAGGCTGTGAGGTCCTACCGCGCAGAGGTTGGAGAAAAGGGACTGAGCAAGAACGCTACAAAGTTCTTGGTCAGTTTACAACATGACCCAGATCTCTTATACCGTGAGCACGTGAAGCTACAGAAGCTTGCCATTGCAGCGAGCACTCAGCCATCCCCATCCCCGGATAATAGCAACAGGCCCACCTCTCTTCCGCCATCAAGTCCCACCAAGACTGATCATCCAGAGACACCCCAAACACCCACCGTCGCCACAGCGCCCGACCAGGACCATGACGAACAAGCCAACGGCCCCTCAACCCCCCGAAGCAGCGTATTTCTGAACTCACCCATCATGTCGTCCCCCAGCTACCATTTTTCATCTTCTGCACCGGACAGCTACCTCCTCGACCCATCCATGACACTTCCTTTTATATTACCCACAAGCACCGACATGCTGATCAGCTACGGCGCTGGGTTTGGCGGTACGAATAAGGAAAGAGCCAGGAAGTATATTCCGACTGTGCCTACGGAGGTGTTGAGCCGGTTTGATAGGGTGTGATTACTTACTTTCCATCCACCTGATGATGTGTATGTCATGAAAATCAAAGATATCCAGATAAATAGCTTATAATAAGAGTATAAGAATCAATTCAAAATTTAATTTATTCACCAGACCATCCGTAGATGGCCCACATACTACCTAGTATATATATAAACCTCCATTTTGAATTCCGAACCAGCCATCCTTCCTTTGCTTTACTCCTTGCAAAGGGACCAATTCCAAACGTGATGAATCTAAAACATGGCGCCAAACCGGTTCCTGCCGAGCGATAATGTTCATGTGGTATATAACAGCAAAGTGTATGTAGTAAGTATGTTCAATAAGAGAATGGAATGGAACGGGAAGAGAATAGGTATGAAGGAATAAGTGGGTAGATCGGACATAACGATTATTAAGAGAGGGTAAAATGTTGGCCATTGGTGACAGCGACAAAGGTATGTTCTCCATGTAAATGCAGGTACCGAATTCTGTCAAGTTTATCGTCCTGGCGGCTGTCCCGGCGGCTGTCCCGGCGGTGCATCCGAGCTCGTTCTCCTTGAACTTGGCTGTATAGGATTTAGAATTGATTCGCGTCCCGGGCGAAAACGCGAAAAGTTGTCCGAGTCAGATTCAGAGTGCTCTTGTCGAGAGCCATGGCTTAGATCGCTCTGTCGACGGAAATGGCTTGCACCCTGTCCCATTCGCGCCATGGAGCCACGACGCGGTGACGCATGTGAAAACGCCGGTGAGGGTTGTTCCTGTTGCGATGCGGGCGGCGGAGGCGGTGGGTGTGACCCGACAGCTTTCCGTTTTCGTCCGGGGGAGGTATGAGCCTCGCCCTGACCATGAGGTCGCGAAGAAGATTCTTGCCGTCCCCTAGTGGACGGCGTGCTTGGTTGAGATTGGCTCGGCGGAACCCAGTGATGGAAATAAATAGACGGAGACTGGGTGGGTTGCGTCTCGGGCTTGGTTGTAGCTGGAGGTGGAGCAGAAGCAGACACGGGCACATAGGAAGGAGCCGCGCCAGGTTGAGGTTGAGTAGTACCTATATTATGCGATGAATGCGAAAACTGTATTTCACCTGTATTTAGACGTGGCATGGCCGACTGCTGATGCTGTGAGTCTCCGAAAGAGTGCAACCGAGCCGGCTGTAGTGACCCACGATAGAGTTGTGTCTGCGTTGGTGACGCAGGCCCATGCTGTGGTGGGGATGTATTTCGCACTGGCGCTGGCTGAGATGCGTAAGGATTCGGTGGGATGGCTCTATTATTATCTCGGCGAACATCCAGTGGGAGGGACTGTGACAGATCTGTGCCGGGGGGCGGAAGACGAGGATTTATCTGAGTAGGCACAACCTGTTGCTGGACCGTATGTGCACGATGTTGTTGCTGCCACGAATGCGCTTGTTGTATATTCGAATCAATCTGCTGAGCCACATCTGGTGACACGCTGAGATTTCCCCCGCCAATCCCCACAAATATCAGAGGCACCATCTGAGGGGGAACACCCGCTTGGAATGCATCGCGTAGCATGCTTTGCTCAATCCGTCGTTGTTCCAGCTTCAACGTTTCTTGACGGGTGCGCTCCTCTTCCTGCCGTCTCCGATCTTCCTCCGCTTTGGTGCGCAGCCATTGTCGCATGGAGTCTTCCGAATAGTACGCTGGGTCCAGCGTAGGGAGTTGGCCTTGTGATCCTACAGCCGGCATGGGCGGTTCCGTGGGGCGAGTCATCGCAGATGGAGGGGGGAGCTCTCTCCTCGGATGATTGTCCATTTCTGGATCTGGATCTCGAGGTTGTTTCGAAGATGAAGCGGAAGGAGCAGAACTGGCACGGAAGGTTGTCCAGGGGGAACGGCGAGAGGGAACAGCCTGTCGGACGCTAGAGCATTCATGAGGGCCGTTCGTTCCGTTCTGCGGGAGAGGCTTTAGTGTGAGCAACATAGCATAGAAAGACTATCGATCATATGCTTTGTGGCATATCAAAGAACACGGGAGGGGACAGGCGGGAAGGAGTCGCATCGACTGTCCATAAGCAGAGCTATCAAGGAAGCAAAAGGCATGTGGACTGCTCATGACGAACAGCAGACACAGCTTGTGGGGAGACCATGATGAAAAATGAAAAGGGGATAATTGGGGAATAAAAATAGAAAGAAGCACGTAAGTTGTGTAAGTTACAGCCACATATCCGGAGGATCGTGACATTTTCATTGAAGGAGCCTAAGGCGATGACGACAATCTAGGCGCAAGCGCGGGACTGGCGCGGGCTCCACGACCAACGGAAAATGGTATGAACCCCGGTAGGGAAAGTGGCGGGTCAAGCGCGAGCTAGTCTTGCCGCCAAGACCGCAGCTTGACGCCGATTCGGGGAGGGGGGAGAGCTAGGACCAAACGGGCAGGAGAGGGTTGGACGGGGTCGAGAATTACCTTTCTAGGGTTAGGGCACGCGGCACAAGCTAGACCGTTTCAGGTCGCTGAGATGGCCGGTGCGTGCAGAAGAAGAAATTTGAGAAAGTAGTGCCAGAAGATGAAACTGTAGCCGGAGAGCGGAGACAAGTCGAAGTCAAAGTGGATGGCGTTTCGGTTTGGCCAGATTTGCTGACGTCGAAGGTCAATCGAGGAAAAAAAAAAAAAAAAAAAAACCTTGTAATGAAGAATGAAGGATGAATGAATGAATGACAATCCCCTGGACTGAGATGTGGTCAAAAGCACACGCACAAGTCGAAATTATATGTGCGCGAAAGCGGTCCTGCGGCTACAAATTGGTCGCAATGGACAAGACATCAAAAAAACGATTTCGCAGTCTTCGATTGAATGTGAATGTATAGCAGAGAGAAGATAAAATCCCCCGGGTCCGTCAAGGAATGTATAGGGAAGACAAGAGAATCAGATATGAAGAAACAAAGGAGTGAACAAATAGACACAAGGGTCCATTCAATGGAGCAACAGAAATGAAAAAGGGAGAAGGAAAAAGTAAACCCAAGATAAACTCGAAGAGGAAGAGAAAAGGTAGAAAAAAAGGAAGGCGAGAAGAAGCAGACAATTAACTAAGTAAGTAACTTACGTGCTACGTACATAATTTAGTCGACTAGTTAGCTACTTCAGGTGCCATGATTAATCAGAATCAAAGCTGTTTTTGTGTCCCTCTTGGCCTAATCCGGAAGTGGAATAAAGAGCAGCTCGCACGGACAATTTTCCACGCAGAGCAGAACCTTCCAAGTTCCAAGGTTTAACGATGGGCTGCCGCTAGGTCTACATGTGGCTAGAATGGCGTTCCGTCAGCAATGAACTTTTCGGAAATGAATGTTAAATTGGAATTATGAAGGCCCTCGTAGAGCTCCCGTCAGTTCTTCGGGAGCGCGAAAGGTAGAAAGGAATGTTACATTTCTGACTTTGAACAGTTAGAGATTCGACTTGTTATTGGCTGGGCGGTCTCATTTGTTCTTTTATAATCTCAATGCAGTCCAGTCCAAACCTCTCGGGTTTTGACATTCGCCATTTCTTTCGAAGTTTAGGCATAGCTTGAAACCCGAAACGAACGGCTGGTCAGGATACCAGGATAAAGGACTGTAAGAGTCAGAAGCAGCCAGGTGGATATGTCAAGCACTGGCCTTCGGGTAGCGAGCAGCGTTTCCTCAAGCAGCTAGTGCCACAGCTTTCTATGCATGTCCATGCATGATGGGCATATTTAAACGATATATGTATCAGAGATCAGATTGCGAGATTGCATGCCATCAGTCCGACGGAATGCATTTCGGACGCATTGATTCATTCAAGTGTGATGGCATCTGAAGTATTCACGCCTTACATAGAGAGCCCGCACTGACAAAGGGACAGAAAGCCAACAAGACAGAAAGACAAAAAGACAGAAAGAAGTCCGAAGAGCTGAGAGCCTGAGGCCATGTGGCTGACAGGTTAATCTTAAGAGCCATCATAGAGGGTCTCTTGCAGCCAATGAAATCTAGCTCGGCGCCACTGTGCACGGACGCCAAGATGTTCATTGACGGTGTTAAGCGGGTGCACGATGAGCCGATGCCGTTTCGGTAATAGCCAAACCTTGAGCTCCCAATCTGCGCGGACGGGAAAGACGGCAATGCAACCTGTAGCGTGCTGTGCCCAATAAAAAAAAAGCGTTGACATGCGGGCCTCCATGTTACCCCACTTATCTTTAATTGATGTCTGCTGATTGGCCAGCCTCTATCTCTGTATTTGTCGTTGCGGACCAATCACACTGTGACCTCCAAAGTGAATATTCGCCTCGGAATGGGATTATTCACCGAAAGAGATGGCATATGCCAGGCATATACACATAGAGAAGGCATCATCGTATCAGATGTCCGGATTTAGTCGGAGCTTGCCTAATTGCATGCGGGTAGTCGAGTTAGCCGAGCACATATACCGTCAAGATCAATATCAACTGCTGTTTACGGCATGGAAATAGACGAAACGAGTCTTCATCAAGATGGACAGGTCTAGAAGGATATCCATCCTTGAAAATCCCAATATGGCTACGCAAGTACAATACTACGTAGTTGTACAACATAAATCTTCCTATACTCCGGATAGTGTACACTGTACCCGCTATTGCAGGATGTACTTACCGTCGCACAGCAAGTATCAAACGCACCCGAACACAAGCTGGCGACTAGAACAGAATCAAATCTTGCCAGGCCCCTTTCAATGTTCACAGACTCGTCAACTTTGCATCCCTTGGTCCACAAACCGAGTCACGGATGTCCCTGCAATTTTCGCTTCCTTTCCTTTTAGTCATGGTGAAACAAGCCTAACAGGGCCCTGGAGCCCGCCCTTGCCCCTTTGGGGCATAACGGGCGGCTAACAGCGTTAGAGGCAATTTAGGGCTTGAACGTAATTTCCAGGGACGGAGTACACTTTTGCTTAGCAACAACGCTCGAACCATAGCATATGTGATTAGGTCGTAAATTGACAACTTGAGTGCATAATCACAAACGTTCGGCTCGTGAAAGGCAAAGTAGGGTTGGCCCTCAAATCAATGTCAAATCAATGTCCGGTTAGATGATTCCCTATTCGGGAAAGGGCGACTTTTAAGCGTTGCGCTATAACCCTGAGCCATAACCCTGAATGACAGAACTAGGGATAAATTAACTAATTATATAGTATATAGCGTCAGAATCCCACAGCATCCTGCATCGACGGTGCCCCATTTACATCTTCCATCATTCGAAAGCACTGTTCGCTTTCAATCTCATTCACCGATAGATTCAAAAACGACTTTCGAAGTCGAGGATGCACTAACTGCATATAAATTTTTGAAATGGTAAACGAGCACCATGAGCTTCTTGCCGGAACTCAAATATTCTGTTTCGTGCCATTGACAAAGTATCTCGCTATTGATATCAATCAAGTTTCTGAATTTCAAGATTAGTCAGTTTATTAGTGGACAATAAAGCAGTATAGTCTATGCTTATGTACACAGCAACATTCAAAAGGCTTTATCAGGCAAGATTACATGCAGACACGCCCTTATAAGGGTATATATATGGGAAAGACAAAGGAAAGAGCGATTGTAGTACTACAGCTGGATATTCAATGTGCAGGGAAAAGAACAAATTCAAAGATCAATCGCAGCATTCAATGATCGCTTCCCCGGCTACTGTTCGACCTCGATGTGAAACCCACTCTTGTCGTAACAGGCGATATCCTTGTCTCGACTTCTACATCTGGCAAGATGGGTGGCTCATCGTTGTTCCTTGCTTCATTCATTGGAGTCTCAGCTTTGGGTACCCTGACGCTTCGCCATTCCATGAGCAAGGTCGAGACGAAGGCGATACCGGCCATCGGAATAGCTGCAATAAAGACTTTTTGTAAAGCATTATTATAAACTCTGAGTAGAATCGGTAGTTGATCTGCTGGAACAGTAGATCGGAATTGTGTGGCACCACTTGAGAGAACGGCTGCAATATCAATACCAGGCAATTCATTGGCTTGACTGGCTTGACGAAGCTCGTTGGCCAGAATGCTATTACCAATTGAGACGAAGACGGCGCCTCCTAAGCTCTGGAAACACGTCACAGCTGCAGTTGCTATCGGAATATGTTCAAGTCGAAGCACAGTCTGCACTGCAGTGAAGCTTTGCTGAATCGCCATTCCAACACCGGCAGCCACAAGACAAACGAACCCAGCCCATGTGGCTGTACTAGTTGTTGGTTGAAGAGTGCTAATCAAGCCAGCGCCGGCTGTGGTAATTGCGCAACCGATAATAGCTGGAGGAGTAAAGTAGCCGACTCTGGTAATGAATATACCAGTCAATAAACTGAAGACGGAATTTGGAAGAACATAAGTCAGCATATCAACTCCGGAGCTTTCAGTGGATGTCCCCTGGATAGCCTGAAACCATATAGGTAGAAAGTAGCCATGGAGAATCAGAACAGCGTAGATGAAAAACGCGAGTAGGCAGGCTGCTCCGACTGTTCTTCTGAGGATAATTTTTGGTACAATTAGAGCTTTGTCTTGACGGTACCATGTCCAAGCAAGAAAGATAAGGAGTGTGACGCCAAAACCACACATGAGGCCAATGATCAATGGACTTGACCATGCGTGGCCGGTTGTGTTGTATTCAAGCGCAAGGAAGAGCATAGTAAAGGATATCAGGATGAGCGCACTGCCGGGAAGATCGATTTGAGTCATTCGCTGTAGGTACCCTACTTGAGTAGAAACGCCGGTGACACTTTTGAAGAAAAGGAACACTACAATTAATGTCACGCTGGCTACCGGTAGGTTGAAATAAAAACTGCAATATAATCAGCATTATTTCCTCCGAGAAACGAAGCTTATTGGAATACTCGATTCGTACTTACCACCAACGCCATGTAACCTTGCCAGTAAAGACACCTCCAAGAACTGGGCCAGCAGCAGCTCCGGCTCCGTACCTGATAGCGTTTTAGTGGAATAATCTTAACATGAGAACGACTGAGCTTACATCATTCCAATAGACGCAGTGTATATAGGACGTTTTTGTAACGGTACACTGAAAGCAACGACCACAAACGCGCCAGTAAGAATACCTGCGCTGCCCCAGCCAGCAATAGCCCTGCCGATAATCAAGGTTGTCGAGTTTGGAGCGACAGCACAGATCAAACTACCTATCTCGAAAATAGCGACGGAATGAAGAAATGTCCATTTGACATCGAAGAGTGTATAAATCCGGCCATATGTCGGCTGCAAAGCACAGGCCGTGACGAGATAAGCCGAACCGTACCAGCCTACTGATGATGTTGAGCCAAATTCGTTGGTGATGGCCGGAATAGCCTGCGTGTGTCAATACATCTTAAGATAATTTTGGATAAGGAGCAGGTTACGTACCGTTGTGATGATGGTCCGATCGAGCGAAACGAGCAATACTGACAGACACAGACCCGTGATCAGTAGAATCAATACAGGTTGACTTGGATACACAGGCTTGTCGTTCCTGGTATTTTCATCTTCGAGCTGTGTCTGCGTTTGTGTCTTTTGAGTATTATTGTCATTGTTATTCGTCTCTTGCTTCGTGCCTCGAGAGTGTTCCTGTTTGACAACAACGTCTTGCATCACCGGTACTTCCTTTATTTCAGCAATTTGAGGGACTTCTTCAAAATCATCCTCAAATTTAGAATCTCGCTTTGATTCTTCTGTTTTTTCTTCCTTCTCTTCTGATACTGTATGTTCTTCCAGGGCATCTGCGAAGCGCTCCTCTTCCAAGGTACTATCCTCCTCTTGAGTCTCCATCACAGGTGACAAAGCGAGTGAAGAGGTTGGCTCCTCGGGGAGTCCGTTAACGGGTGGTTGGTCTAGTTGCATATTTGTCCTTTCTATTTTAGGTTCCATAAGCGTCGGAAAGAGACGGATTAAATTCGAGTAATATCTGGATTGTGCATGGGTAGTTGTAATAGTTTGAGCTGAGAACCCAAGAATATGAACAAAGTTTTGATCCTGAAGAAGCTCTCCGATCGTTAACGTCAATAGATGGTAGGAGATTGTAAGGAGGTTCGCCCTATTACCAAGAGTCCCACTACTTGCCAGTAAGAATTGGAGTCTCCTAATTAGAGATGCATAGCTGGGCTTTGTCAATTTTTCTCAGAGTGCACCCTTCGTAGCACCCTTCATGGCGTAGAGACTCCTTTCCACAGTACATGACCTGGGGGACATTAGACATAAGCGGTGTGACGCCAGGGATTTGCATAGACACATGTCTATTTATTTATTTATTTTACTTTTTTGCCTTTTTCGTCAACTGGCGCTTGAACGTTGACGGGGGGAATGCCAGTATACAGGAGTTGCATGAATACGAGGATATCAGCACTCAGATACACGGTCAGGCTTCCCCTTGGCGGTGATGAAGCCTATCTGTGCCTTGCACAGGGTGTATAATCAACATCACAGCTGTGCCCACCAAGCACTGCACGAATCAATAGTGAGTGGGTTATTGGCAGGGAGCTGTAAGCCCTAATATGACACGGTAATAAAAGTCCTTAGAGACAGGAGTCTATCGATCCCCCTCGCATTGGCCGAGATTAGGGTCGGTCCATGTGGGGTGCCCCACCTGTAGCCAGATCGCAACATACACTGTACTGTATTGTGCTGATACTCGAAATTACATTACGATATCGTTATCATTACTACATCTTCATTTGACCTGGATCAACCCTGCAGGAACATGGTCATTATTATTTGAGCCTGCATTTCACACTCTTCCTGAGTGCCTTACGCAATCGCCTTTCAAATAAATCGCGACCAGGGTATCGTGAAAAATGCAAGTCTACTGTACTATTATCTACACTCTAAATTAGTACTAAGCCATGGCAACTAATTGGGCATGTTGATGTCCACTGTACTCTAATGCATTCTACAATGTGACTCTACATGCAAGGATATGCATGGTATAATAGACAATGATTGAGGATTATCGCAGAGCGGGTCTTTACGAACAGCGGAGAAGGCTCCGGACTTCTTCATGACAAACAGCGGCAATTTCAGCCAGAAGGAGTTATCCAATCTGCTGCAGCGATTAGAGTACATGAGTCAAAGAATCTTACCTATAAGCCATTGTAATTGAGACATCCGGAGCTAGTCATCGGGCGTATTCCGAGGGATAAAGGGCTCAGTCCTAGGTCAGCGATACGCGGCCCGATTAGGGATTGGAATACCACGAAAGTAATTGAGTAATTGGCCCTAGATACCCCTCTTTGTTCATTTCTACCCAACCATTTAACTAAGATATTGTTGACAGCCGGAATCACGTCATCTATGAAAGATCTGGGCCGTCCTTGTCTTCTGTGTCCCCTTTTGCTTGTATCCTAGACGCGACTTAAGCTGCATAAAGCATCTCGGATGGCTGGATGTTCAACTTCGACAAGATACAATATTTTGCTTCGAGATAACATAAGTGATTGTTCAGCAAGATGGCACCAACTACAGAGCCTTTGGATCTCGTCAACTTCTGGCTCTCGTTGACCTGGTCATTGGTGTGGAAAATTCTGGTAACCTTTCTGGTGTTGAAAAACTTCAAGAATTTTCCATTCGCATGGCATGTCAGTATTGAAACCATACTTTATTGTCGATTTTGACATACAGGCCCTAATTATGATATAGATTCGTCTTCTCCGTGGATATCGCTGGCTTCTACGCTCAAATCGGTCAAAAAATGGTCCTTCACCTGCCCAGCTCTTTCAACCTCTGATTCTGTCTTCTGGAAATGCGCTCTGCGAGTTGGACTACAATGGCCATAGTACGTTTATACAACCTCAAGACTGTGCATTTATTGACACTAACGCGCTGAGCAAGAATCTAACAGCACATACTTTGCCGATCTCGACATTGCGCGCGCTCACCTGATGTGCACCCTTTTCTCAAGCGGTGTGGACTACGCTCGAAACGCACCACGCAGAACCGGAATTCTCGGTGTATCTGATGATCTGATTGGTCTAGCCCTTGGCGCAGTCAGTTGTACATTTCGCAAGGAAGTTAAGCCTTTTCAAAGTTACGAAATATGGACGCGAGTTTTATCCTGGGATGAAAAATGGATATACACTGTTACACACTTCGTGCGAAAGGACACTGTGCGACCACGTAGCTTTACGCTTCTACCTCAGGGATACAGTTCTCGACAGGGCAAACTCAACGATTTGACTCGAAAGGAAGACGCTATATTCGCCTCTGCTTTGAGCAAATGTGTGTGGAAGAAGGGACGTCGAACTGTTTCACCTGAAATTATGCTCCAGGTCTCTGGACTTTTGCCCCCACGACCTGGCCAGGAAGATTTGATGGCTAGTCTCCGCGACGAACCATTAGGAAAGCTCACAGTCACCAAGCAGTTTGAAGAGTACTACGATCTCCCATTCAAGTTGGTCGCCACGATTGAGGATGCATGGGATTCACTCAAGGCGCAGTTCTCCACGGAAACCGAAGATGTCGCTGAAGAGGGTCGAATCCGAAGCGGAAAGTCACCGCACCCCATCCGAAACAACCAGCAGCAACAGCAACTCCGCGAAGAATGGACATGGGAGAGAGTGGATCAGGAGCGTCGACGCGGTATGGAGATTGCCAGGAGTCTGGCTGACATGGATCGGTTGCATGGCGAGTTCACCGCTGACACTGATGCGTTGGCTATGCGGCGTGACCTGTGGTAGACAGTTTAATCATACTTTTGGGCGAGAACATTATTCTTTCGTGGAATTTTCCCTACATTCTCTCATAGAAAGCGATAGATAGCTCGTGCTTACTTGTTCAGATTCATACCTAATGCACATCGCTACATATGATGCACACTGACTCGAACACCAATGCAACCAGCATTTTAGTGTGAATTCCGTTTTCCGGTTATTTCCGCTCTTGTTGTTACAACTTCTCGTTTTCTAGATTCCATCTTATTTTTTAATTATATAGCACATTGGCTTATTATCGATCTAGCCATAGTCATGAAAGGAAGTAGGATTTGGTATTCACCGATGGATGGAATCAATGAGTCAGATGCCCAACAACTTACTCTTCTACACCAGGGCCCATACATGTGATTGATACATTGACCCAGAATGTGCTTATGCTTCAATATGCAATCTACCTCGAGACAAAGAAAAACGCCCCTCTCGAATGCCTGGATCAATGCATCTTCTATATGCATGCTCACACTCGGTCGAGATGTACATATCATGCACTACTGACAGCGTGACTGTTACACTCCCATTGTGTAATTCCTCATACCCATGTTCCACGCGACTAGTAGCTAACAGCATCTAAGTACGAGTAGGCAACATACATGCCACGTCGAACTGTTGGTACCATCGATAGGTTCAAAAATCTGATATCTCCGAATCATTCTTATCAGTGCTCCACTGCTTAGAGTGACTCTCTTTTGATATACTAAGCTGAAAAATATGATCCATTTCCGTGCTTTGGTTCCTGTCCTGATTTGAATTTGGAGATGCAGACCGCTCATCAATGCAACGCATGACTAGATGACTGAAAACGAGGAAGATAGAGACTTCAGACAACCAGGTGCATAAAAGATAGAGATTGATGCAAATTGATTAAGATTATTGGTTAAGAATATGTGGTTTAGACTTTTCTTGATACAACATCGGCAGCGGCAACAAGAAAAAAGACGATTGTTCAGGAATAGCTCTGTGCATGAAATAAATGATTAGAGAGCACGATTTGCTCAAGGAACCCCTTTAGTAGACCAAGCGCGAAAGTGAGAACGCTACATGGTAAAGAACCCACAATGCAGATACCTTGTCATCAATCACGGGAGACAGCCCATTGGCTTTTGCTAGATTCAACGGAATCCATCGTAGCGGTTCCAAATCGGCTACGGGCTGATTTCAAAGTTTCTGCGGCACGTCCAGTTGCGGTGACAGCTTGGTCCTTCTTCAATGGAATTGCTTTGCGGCCACGAGCGCTGGGTTTCCGATAAGTCGCAATGTAGAAGGAAATGAAGAGAAGGAGATATGAGCTGAGGGTAAGACAGCCAGTAACCGCTGCGACTAATTCGCCCTCACAGCGTCCAAGATGCAGACCATCAAGACCCCACTCATCGGCATAGAAGTCCCATGTAGCAAAGTAAACAAAGCCTACTAATATCAGCGGAAGCACTAATTGGCAGAAAGAAATTGAATTACCAAGATCGAGGACAAATTGGATGATCTGAAGACGAGTGATCCACTCCTTCCAGCCTACACGAATACCACGAGCGCTCTGGAAATAGTACCAGTACATAACAACATGGACGGTCAAGTTCAGTGTGATGGGGACCCAGGATACAGGGGTTTTTCCAACCAGTTGCGTCCAGCAGAGAAAGGCTGTGGCTCCATGGTGATATGTATGCAGGAAAGCTATCACCGATCATTAGACGTGGTATACTATATCATATGATCTTGAATCAACTTACTGAGTGGTTTCTTCTTCAGCACAAGAAATACAGTGTCCAGCAGCTCGACGTATTTGGTGAGGTAGTTCAACTACGTTCTGTTAATGAGCTTCCGAGTACGTTGGGTTCTGAGCACTTACATAATAAAGAACGACCAGTTTGTCAGTCCAACCGGGGTTACTGCAGATACAGTTGTAAAGGCCGTTGTTCCAAAGCGAGGGAATGAGCTGTTCAAGAAAGAGAACAAGTAACGCTCCGCTCACGGCAGTCAATATCAAATTGTGAATCTTGAAGAGGGCGGACAACTTGAAAGGTTCTCGGTTTTTCATCCACTGGTAACCGGTGAAGATTAAAAAATAATAGAAAGCAATCATGGTACCGGTTTCCTTAAAAGTGCTCATGGGTGTTGTCTCTTGGGTGAAACGAAACTCATCCGCAGGGTAACCCATGATCGCGGTCCATGCTTGGTCAAAGAGAGACCATGGCGAGGTCTTGAGAAGGACCGGACCCAAGGTGGCGCCAATCCTGGTTGTCGACATGTTGACGAGATAGTATGTGCAATGAACAAAGATAGCTAATGTAGGGAATGAGACGTCAATAATTCTAGCTCACGGCTTAGGGCTGCAAAGCCAGTGCAACGTTCCCGATCTTCTGCTTCAACACAGCCGTCAGCTTTCGTATATAACCAGTGAAGACTCAAGCGAGCGGGACACGTCAGAGAAGATGAAAAATCTCGGACAGCAAACGATAGGATATATAGATGCTCATGCGAGTGCAAAGGCCATGGACAATTAGGGGCATCATGGACGAAGTGGACAATTACCGTAACGAAGCCCTTGACGACCCACTCTGGCACTTGCGTAAAAGTGTACAGTGCTCGCTAGTGATATCCCAGTTGACGCGTCCAGTCCAACAGTGACTGCGCCTGGTGCAATCTGAATAACCTTGCAGGAGAGTACAGCAAGGCTGTGGCGTAGACTAGACGAGAGAGATAAAAATGAGATGTGGAGACGATCGGAGACCAGGAGAGAAGGAGTGATGTGGGAAGAGGAAGAAACACAACGGATCCCTGGAATAAGAATGAGTCGGATCAATAGTGTGAGTCTCTAAGAACACTCCATGCAGCGGAGGGGTCTGAGATGCAGATAAAGATGCAGAGGTGGATATAGGAGGAGGAGAAGAGGAGGAAGAGGGGGAGAGAGTGGAAGTCAAAGGGTCGAGGGTCGAGGGAATTGTTGACGGCTTACATAAGGAGTACATGCACCTTCTTTGTTGGTATTTGATTGGCTGTGCCTCCAGGAAAACAAGACCCGTTGCAACTGGAGGGAGGTGGTGACTGCGCAGGCCGCACTTTCCCTCCCAAAAGTGCCGCAGGCATGTCTCCAAGCGCATGGCGTCATAGGCCGGTTCTCACCGACATACTTGAATATCGTCTGTATGTTTCTTTGTACTTGTGCGGGAATACACGTCAAAAAGCCTGGTGTCGAGTCTCTGGCTGACGCAAGGATGCTCTGCACTAGGTGTTGTGATCGCCCTGTTTCCGATGTAGCAGGGCCGTGATTATCGTGGATACCGCCATTGTCAGCCCTTATCTGTGCTAGCTTGAGGAATGGCTCAAAAGAGACTTCGATAGGCCCTGATATGCGCTAGGGCTGAGACCAGAATTGCCCAATGGTGCTTCTAGATCGGCAATCTGGGTGGAGAGTTCCCAATATGGAAAACCATCAACACGCCACCCTTTCGGAAGTATGAAAAGGAGCAAACAAAGAGTGGAGCCTGAACCTAAAGTGTGATCTGGCTCCGGCAAAGAAGT
The DNA here is from genome assembly GCA_022813215.1 of Talaromyces ruber. Taxonomy (NCBI): domain Eukaryota; kingdom Fungi; phylum Ascomycota; class Eurotiomycetes; order Eurotiales; family Trichocomaceae; genus Talaromyces; species Talaromyces ruber. Next base: position 95,896 of record JAKLMW010000012.1, on the reverse strand, counting down.
GGGCCTGAGTGGGTCGGGAAGGACAAGTGTTCTGTAATTCTCTGTAATTACCGGCACCGTATGCTTACAATACCACAGGTATCATACGGTGCACTCGCCTGTCAGATCCTTCCTACCTATCTCCTCTATACGCATCACTGCCTTACTGGACCTCCATATCGGAGTCAAATGTGATTGCTCCCCTGATAATGTCAACACTAAAAAACTCTCAAAATCGGAACTTGCTGGGGTCCAATCAGCAATCAAGGGCTGTGAGACCTGAAAGGAGCGTGCATCATGATTGAATTATATTGGGAGATAGACGGAGGTAGTGTCCAGGTAGATACTGCACCCATGCAGGAGCCGCCCCCTTTTTGACTGCTTCTCACATGATAAACGGAGGACAGCTCAGCCGGATGGGACGCGTAAGAATTGCCGTTTGCTGTTGAGAGTATATCTAATGACTGTGCTGCCTCCTGCTCTGTCGAGGGAGTTTGTGTGCGCTTGATTCGGGAATATTTGTTCATTCGTTTTTGTCTATCTAAGCTCAAGTCAATTGCATAATATGGCGACGCAGTCAACGAGCAGCGTGGCCCCGTTCAAGCCACGGTTTATGCCGCTGATGCTTACCGCAACCCTGTCAGCAGGTGTTATCTCGAGAGCCTCATCCCTGAGCACCGCTGCTGCCCTTGTCTGGCTGTATGCCGTGACTATTTCCAGTTATGTGGTGTACTGGTCCTGGATATACCCTTACTATGTCTCACCACTTCGCCATGTGCCTACTGTGCCGGGAAATCCTCTCTATGGGCAGGTGTTCGAGATCATCGAGAACGAAGTGGGAGTCTGCCAGCGTCAGTGGCACAGACAGTACGGACCAATCGTCCGGTATTTCTTCCCACTGGGCACTGAGCGCTTGTCCATTGCCGATGATGACGCCTTGAAGCAAATGACCGTCAAGAATCCATACAACTACCCGAAACCCGTTGGTGCTCGCAAATGGATGACCCGTATTTTAGGCGAAGGCATTCTCCTAGCCGAAGGTAACGCCCATGTCCACCAGCGCAAGGCCTTAACCCCAGGCTTCTCCATCGGCTCAATCCGCACCCTCGCACCCATCTTCTGGCGTAAATCTTTCCTCATGGCTAAGCTCTGGGACGAAGAAATCAGTCGATCCAAAGACAAGAAGACGGGAACTTTTGAAGTTCTAGAATGGCTCAATCGGACAACGCTCGATATCATTAGTGAAGCCGGCTTTGGTACCGATGTCAACTCTCTCGAGAACCCTGAGACTCCTTTGCGAGAAGCCTATCGCAAAGTCTTTGTTTTCGATTCTTTGTCTCGTTTGATGCATGGCCTTCAGACTCTTTTTCCCTTGACCAAGTACATCCCTGCAAAGATGAATCGGGATATGGAAGCTTCACGCTGTATCATCCTAGGTTCCGCCACCAAGATTATCAAGGAGAAGCAAGCAACCGCCAACCCTGCCGACAAAGATATCCTGTCTCTATTGGTTCGCGACAATCTCAAACTGCAAGCTGCAGGTGAAGCTGGGTTGAGCTTCGAGACAATGCGCGATCAGGTCATGACCTTCCTTGGTGCCGGTCACGATACGACCGCTACTGGTGTGACATGGACACTTCACCTTCTCTCAAAGCACCTCGGCATTCAGTCGAAATTGCGTGAGGAAATCCGCAGTCACTACCCATTCCTGTTTGATCTTGATACACGTGAAGGCTATGATATTTCCACGATTGATCCCGATCACCTACCTTACCTCGACAATGTATGCCGCGAATCACTCCGCTACATTCCTCCCATCCCAATGACTGTCCGTGAACTTGCCGACGATGACAAGCTTGGTGACTACGTTGTCCCCAAAGGTACTACTGTCCTGGTTTATTCCAACGCTATCAACCGTCTACCAGAGTATTGGGGTCCTACCGCAGATGACTTCGATCCTGACCGCTGGGACAGCCTCCCCGAATCATACACGACAAACGCGTTCATGACCTTCCTCCAGGGACCTCGTGGCTGTATTGGGCGCAAATTCGCCGAAACTGAAATGAAGATTCTTCTCTGTGTCTTGCTTAGCCAATTCACATTTGCGCGTGATGAGTCTGTCCAGGACCCCGAGGAGCTGAAGATGTGGAGATTGGTCTTGAGGCCGAGAGATGGTGTTCAATTGAAGGCTACCAAATTATAGACTGTTGGCAAGGTACCCTCGGGAGACCTTCGTTTGATTATATGATCTTTCTGTTCCTACATTTTAATCTTAATACATAAAATACTTACGATTTTGATCAAATATGACCTTACGTATCCATTAATTTCCTATTCTGTCCGCTCCACACATCTCTGTGAATTCGTTGAGTTGATTCAAATCTCCTGGTGCTGACAAGAAAACGAATAGGCAAATTTTGATTCGACGAAAAGACATGATTTTCATAAAATGGAAAGATTAGATTTCAATTAGAGATTATAGTAATATGCAGACAGTATTCCCAAAGCGAAGTCACCATACTCGCAGACAGAGTCAACGTTCTGTTCCAAAGTCATGTCTGAAAACCGTGAATAAGGGGGTATCATTGAGAGCCGACGAAACAAGTGATATAATCGTATTATCAGAGAGTAGCAAATCTCGAAAGAGTTGGAGAATAGTGAAAGGGTCGAAAATGAATATTCCTTGTCCGGAATTCCTTAGAAAGGTATGCAAATAATCTTGCGGACGGGAAGGAAATGTGCAGGGAGACAAACCGGAGTCGGTAGTTCAATAAAAAGGTACAAAAAAGCGATAAATAATCCGTATAGGAGTAGTTGATTCCATCGGTTCATTGGCATGTCATATGCAAGTAACATTAGTCATGGGCCAAGCTGTGCCTGTGATAGAGGCTCGCCAAGCGCGAGCGCGAAACAAAGTGAAGAAAAAAAAAATAGCTTCTGGGCTATCCGTGTTTTTTGCGATGGTGGTGGACCTTGTACTCGGCCCTAGCAACTCGCATGAAGAGTTCAATGTCTTTAATTGGCACCCAGCTAGTGAGCACTTTCATGGCATTCTCAAAATCAGACTCTAGCACGATGTCCCGCATCCCATCAATCAAGGCCGCAGATGTCGCATGTAGAACGTTCAGACCTTGACCAAAGGAGCTAACCGGCTGATCTAGCTTAGTATTGGACGCATGGATGTTGTTTGAGGTGGCTTTTGACGAAGGTTGTTCGGCATCCCCAAGAAGCATGAATACGTCCCAAACGCGTAGTTGTGCAGGGAAAGGTATCGAATAATTGAAGAGTGTCAAGTACCACCTGGTACCATAAGATGTAGGAGGAATACCCAACTCACTCTACATGAAATTAGCATTAGACAGATACCCCTGGATCAAAAGAAATTTACCAATTTGCCGGCAACTTCACCATTACCCAACCACTCCTTCTCAAAGTCACCTAGTGCTTCCATCAAACCAGAGAATCCTTCTCTATAAAGATGCTGCAGCCCTCGTAACATCCAAAGACGAGCAAGCATAACAAATGCATTTTCTTCGTCGTAATATGCTAAGAGCGTTGCCGTGAGTGCTGCCATGCCCTGCACGTACCCAGTATCGGGGAAATAAAGAGACATGGCATGCAGAACTCGAAACAAAAGCCTCTGTCCACCGCGATAACGCCGACGGAACATTATGTGACTACTTATCGTGCGCGGGACATCAATATCAATCTGCACGTCATCGGGAGAAGACACATTCTGATATTCATGGAAAGCACTGATCAACTCTGAAGCCGACGGGCTACCCTCGTGCTTTCTGGCACTGGACTCCAGAAATGCGTACCATGCCGTAGCTCTCCAGCTATCAGGAATTCCTTTCCATGTCCGCTCAATGAGCTTTGAGCTGCTGGTATCAAACTCAAATGTCATCCCGCTTCCATCATGTTTTTTCTTTGTCGGTTTCGCCATTTTCATCCACTTGTCCTCTCGTTCCCATTCCTTCTTCTTCATAGCCATTGATACGGGAGTATCTTCGGCGGCGACTTCGGGGACTTCGAACGGTAAAGTGAGCATATCACCCGCTTCATCTCTGACTCGGCGATCCCGATTGTGCGGTAATCGATTTGTCGCATAGCGAAACTTGGATGGCGATCTTTTCAATGTCGGGCTGTATGCGCTCTGCGACGAACTCGGCCGATTGGTGGAGGAGTCGGACAACTTCCGGTCACGAGTGGGTGATTTACTAACAAGCGACCTGCTGCTACTTCTTACAGTCGCGGCTGATCTTCTGAATGTATTCTTGCGTCGCGGTGACTCTGAGGCAAGAAGAAGACTGGTTGAAACGCGCTGGATCGGTTGAGGTTCTGCAGAGTCCCCGCCTTTGATTCGCGGGACAATAAAACCATACCTGTCAACATCGGCAGCTTCGACATTCTGCCAGTCCTCAATTCCTCCCGCAAGCTCTTTTGACTCCCGCTTTATAGAGTTGGTGGCGCCCACCGAAGTGATACTCCTAAAGTCCGTGGTAGACCCATTCAGCTCGAATAATTGATCCGAAGGGCCTTCAACAGGAGTTTGCTCCTCCCAGAGGATACCATTCTCCTCTGCGATTGCTCGAGTGACATCAGCATCTGTCACGTTGTCTTCTCCCTTTTCATACATCAACCGGACCCGACGCGATAGCATATCTTCGTCCGCTGAAACGGCTCGGGATGTGAGTACGGACTGTCTGACACGGAGAGAATTCGACAGTCGTTTACGTGGCGAGGACGAGGAACCGGGATCACTGCTCGGGAGGGACATAGCAGGTGTGGCGGGTTTGGCTGTGACCAAGCTGCCCCGTTTGGAAAACTCCATGGAGCTTGGAGTCAGATCTTGGAAGTCCGTGGTAGGAATGCTCACGGTAATACCTTCAAAGGAAGGTTGGTCCGAGCTGTTCGGCGTGTTCGCAGACTTTGGTCGCACGGATTCGGTCGATTTGCGAGATTTGAGCACACCCCACTTTCGTTCAGACCATCGCGAGCTGGGTCTGGAAGACGCATCATCTACCTTGATACTTGGTATATTCGTGAATGGTGTGAGACTCTGGTCTTCGGCAGAGCCGGGAATTACCAGGCTATTTTGAACTGACTGCGTCTGTTCGTCATTAGTCCACCCGTTGCCCTTTGGCGCACGCGTCGAGTTGTTACTCTGGTCTAAGGTTGGATCGTCTGTGTCACGCTGCGTCTTGTCATCTTTCGAATTTGCCGCAGTATTTTCTGAGGAGGATATGGGCTTGATCGAATGAGAGGCGGTTGCTGGGATGGTCTCTTCATAGGCAATGGCGTGTATCGATGGAACGGGCTCCGGCATCTTATATATGTGTCGTCGTTAATTTGAGGAGGTTGGAAGCATTGTTCACCAGATTGCAGTACTGGCGAAAGATCAGTCGACCTGGAGTGAGCGTTCATACAAAAGGTTTAAGGACATAGGTCGATGCGCCGGGGGTACACAGCCTTCGGATTCCCAAAGGGGTGTGATATATATAGTACACAGAACAGACGGGATTCTGGGATACCATGCGGCTGAGAGCAAGCGCAAGTCGTAGCAAGCGTGTTCATCAACACTGAGTTGCAATTCAGCTTGGTGGAAAGAAAGTCGAGGTTATTATGTTGTGGTTCTCCTTCGTCGCTGCGAAAGTGAAAGGGGCAGCAGGAACTATGCCTTTTGTGGACTAGCGTGTATCTGAACTACCAACGCCCAGTTTACTTGGCAAGTTGCTGATCCTCCGAGCTACAACTTACAAGAGATATCAAACGATCGACTACCGCTTATGAGTCCTACGAGTGCTGCGTACTATAACGGAAGCAGTATGCTCTTATCTGTATACACGCCATCTACGTTCATCCAGCGCGCCCTCGTGAGAATGAAAATGGCGTTTCCAGCTAGGCCGTTTAGCTGACGGCCACTAACTGCTTCCGGGATGGCCGTGGCTTGATCGTCCAACGTTAAAAATTTTGGAGATCTACGTAGGTGATTCCATTGTCATTAGTCAAGCCTGTAAGTGAATCGGGCTGTGCTTGGAACTATCGAGGAAAGCTCGCTCGCGGAAGTCAGGTCCGAAGAGCAGCCTGTGGTGCCTCAGGGATCGATACGGGGAGCCTACCGAGGTACTTTAACATTGAAGGTTCTGTGAAAGTAACTAGATGGTGGCAACCCGGGAATCCTTTAGATGTGTACCAGATCCTAGGTAACACTTATGGGATGAGGATATACCTAGGTAGATATTTAGGGTTATGTTCAAATATTCCTGTGTATACACTCAATGGATCGAGTACCAAATTGGTTAGCCTACAGTCCCAGTTTATATAAAATGCATAACGTCGTCCCGTGGTCTGAGTGTATACAACAGTCATCAATTACAGGTCTAGCACCAGACAAGCTACAGCAATGTACCGTCGGCCATGACATTAGGAACCCAAATAACGCCCATGAATGTTTCTGATAAACGTGCAGCTCCCAAGCGCCCTACCAAAAATGAACTTTAAAAAACCAAGTCGTGAGCAACGGTCCGAGCTTGCAGCATTGAAAAAAGAATTGCTCATAACTGCTCATAATCAGCAGCGGCGAAAAGCGTTTGTCTTAAGTCATCATCTCGTTGACTTTGCCTGACCCAACGGCCTTTTGCAAAGTCATGCGTGTATGTATAGGTTTAGCAGAAAGGCGCCTCGAAATTTTGGTGTCCTAGGCTGCAGCGGCGTTGACGTTGGGTCGCGATGTAGAGGAATAGCTCGGTTCGATAGGCTCACTAGGAAGAAGCTCAATTTGCCGGACAAGAAAAGCCTTCTCATCGGTGAATTGGTCGTCGTCGGTGCGATCTTCGAGGAATTTCGGCAGGAACTTGAGCAATCGGTCCCGATTATTTATCAAAATCCTCTGCACGGCCACGGATTTGTTGGGGTTTGCGACAAATACCTACGCAATGAATTTCCATTAGCCTTATACTAGCCGGATAATTCGAAGGAAAGCGGTTGACAGACCTTGAAAACGTGAAAACCCTCATATTGCACCATCTTCCGATCGTCTCTGAGGAGATTCATACAAGCTTTAAGGTGATCTCCGCTGTCAACATATGTTGTCATGACATTATAATTGGTGCGGTCCAAAAGAATTTCGCCAAGTAACTTGATGCTTTGTCGCTTCGTTACGTAGGAGTCGGATTGTATGAGAATTTGGTGATATCTGCCAAAGAAGAGACTATAGTTTGCGGATAGGTACGAGGCAACTAATGTTTTGTGCCGCGTCAAGAGATCCTTCAAAAATTAGTGTGATATGCGTCAGAAATTGACTTCCCGAACGTATGGGAAAATTCTTACCCGGAATATGGTAAACGCGTCTGCGCTCACTTCAAAACTGCCTCTATCAATCCACTCAAAGAACTTCCAAAAAATACCATCCCCCATCTGCGGTTGCTCAGCATTTATGTCGTTGAGTCGAACCGCCGGTTCATATTCGTTTGATTGATCATATAGAATGAGAGCGGCTATGACATCGGACTTGACAGCCTCCTTGAGAATGGAGGCACATGATAAGGCACTATGAGGGTCTTCAAAGCCTCTGCAAAGCTCAATAACGACTTCCGGCCGCTGATGTACAATGTAATCTATTGCTGGCGGGTCTCCAGGTCCATTATTTGGCTTGTACCGTAATATATGTGTCACAATCGTTTGTGTATCTTTACGCGCTTCAAAGGGTAATTTGCGAATGCTGTGCGCCAGTTGAAAAAGAAGATCTTCACGTATCACCGAATCGAATAAGGAGCGTACAAGGGCGGGGGCACTATCCATCTCTTCAAGGTATAAGCCGTTGACCAGAGCCATTGTATAATGGTCCGCTCACCTGGTGTCCCTTGTGTAATTAATTTCATTTGCGCAAGTTGCTTCGAAATGTCTTCCTCTAGCTATAGTTGTCCCTTTGTTAGTTGCTCCATGGCTCAATGTCAACAGCCGATAGTTCAGATACGCGTGGCACACACCTTGGGCGAATCGGGCAGCTCCCATAGTTTTGCTAGGAGATCTCTAGTAACCTTGGCTAAATCTGACGGCGACCGCGGACGAGCACTGCGATTGAACAAAAACGCCATGACGCCGAATTGGACAAATGGACTGGCTGGACTCTTGAAGGTAGGACCTGTTTATCGTCGGCGGATACGAAAGACGGTTCTTCGAGAAGACGCAATTGAGGTCGAGCCGCCGATACGATCAAGGAGTGGGTATCAAATGAGAGAATACTATTAGTAAATGGACATCTGCAAGAATGTACATGCTCAGACGAAGAGCACAGAGCTTCTGACAGTGTGATGAGCAGTGAGTCCGGAGTGTTCCTGAAGGGGCAGTTTGACAACAAGCTCGCGGGGCGGTGAGCCTGGCGGGGTTGCCTGGTTGTCCAGGCCGGAACTTTTTTACTTTTTGCTTAGGGCTGGCGGGGCTGCTACTACTTGTCTCTAAACTTTTTTCTTCTTATTTCTGATAATTCCGTCAGTCTAGATACTTCCCCAAATCTTCCACAAAAGACTGAATCCAACCATTCCACACTGTTTACATCCCCATTGATCGGAGTCCAGGGCCTAGCATGTCGGCTTTTTTGCAAGACGCCCATTGCGGGGAAGATAGCTATTCCGACAGCGATTCTGCATCTGATAGCTTGAACATCGTCAATGGAAATGATGAAGGCTGGGAAGACATTGAACCGGAGGAAGAGAGTCAGCCAGTTGTGGGGTTGTTCAGCACAGATGTTTATCCTGATGTCCGCGCCTTGTTGAAAGATACCAAAGAAAAATACAACTTTGACCTCGTGAAGGTGCAGAGAGATCTTGGTATGTGGTCATTCGTCGTGTTACATGTTTTTATCAATCGGACACCTAGGACTGCCTTAGCTCACACAATCTTCAAATTGCAATTGATGCTGACTATACACAGACCTGGATTTTCTAGGAACCATTCGACTGGTCAATTATTTGCGCTCGGAGATCAAGAAAGGAAACAAGGAACCCTCGGTTAGCTCTTCGGCTTTATTCGACGATGATGTCTATCTGAAACCGGTTCTCGACGACGATGCCTTACTTTATAGCCTCGACGACCTGACAGACGACGTGGAAGTCGAAGAAGGAAAAGCGCCTAGCGAGAAGCGCATTTTGGAACTTCAGGAGGAATTGGAGAAGCTGAAAAATCAATTTTCGGAGTACAGACTGGCGGTACAAAAGTCATTGGGCGAACAATTAGCCGGTGTGTCTGTCGATGACAGCGCAGCAGGGCCTGGAGCACCGAAGAAAGGAAAAATTGAAGAAGCCGACGCTGACTATTTCACTTCTTACTCATTCAATGGTTCGCTTAAACCACCCTGTTGATCTTTATATTGATATTCTTGCCAAAATCACTAACGGGCAATCATAGCAATTCATGAGACCATGCTCAAGGACACCGTGCGAACCGATGCTTATCGCGACTTCATATACGATAACAAGGGTTTATTCAAGGACAAGGTTGTTCTTGATGTTGGCTGTGGAACGGGCATTCTATCTATGTTCTGTGCAAAGGCCGGAGCTAAAATGGTCATCGCGGTGGATAATTCCAACATCATCCAAAAAGCTCGCGAGAATATCTACAAGAACGGGTTCGAAGATGTCATAACGTACGTACTCAGAAATCCATGCTTTATTTTGCAATAGTGCTTACTCAAAATGCAGGTGTGTTCGTGGCAAGATCGAAGAAGTTAGTCTGCCTGTGCCCCAAGTCGACATCATTGTATCGGAATGGATGGGATATGGACTACTATTCGAAGCAATGTTGGACTCGGTGCTGTGGACTAGAGACCATTACTTGGTGCCGGGTGGCCTCATGGTGCCATCACATACTACTCTACGCATTGCACCATACGTGGACAGTGACTTTTTGGACTCTCACGTGACTTTCTGGAAATCCGTCTACGGCTTTGACATGTCCAGCATGCTTGAACACATTCACGATGAGGCAATCGTTACTACAACTAAACCCGAGACTGTTGTCGGTTCATCGGCTGTCTTCTTACCGCTTCCGCTACACACAATTACCGTTGCAGAATTGACTTTCCTCAAGAATTTTGAAGTGACTCTTACAGAAGACATTCCTGGACTCGACGGTTGGAACATCTGGTTCGACACTTTCTTCTTGCCTTCCCCTACTTTCAAATTCGACGAGAATACCGAACCTGTAGAGCTGAAAAAGCACGGACTGGTCGCGTTCACTACTGGTCCCTTTGACACCGAAACACACTGGCAACAATGTGTGCTTCTCGCGAACCACGGTGGAAAGGAGCCTACTCCGTTGAAGAAAGGACAAGTCATCAAAGGCAATGTTGGTTATCAGAAGAAGGAAGAAGGTTCGCGCGCATTGGATATCGAGGTCTCCTGGGAGATTGATGGAGACAAGAAACGACAGCTGTGGTCATTGCAGTAAAGGATAAAGCTTTTCTAGAGGTGTATCTGGCACAGAAAAATCATCTCTTATTCATCATACCCGAATGCAAGAATAATTAGATACAATAATACAAATTAGAAAACTTGATGTTGGCCAAAGACTCAAAGTAGCCCGCTCAAATAAAAAATAGCTGTACTATTAAAAGATAACGGGTCGTTTGTTGCCTGAGGCATTGAACCTGCGTGATGCCTAATATCTCAGGCGCCATCAGCCGCTTCAGCCTGACAGATGTTTCTAAATTAATAGTTACCACCGTGTCGCATCGTCTTTACTTCAAAGACTTCCACATACTGTCCATCCTCACAGTGAATATGCCATTGTAAGTGCCGATACTCTCTTCAACGTGGCCAAAAATCCTTGCTGACTGATGACAGACATCTCCTCGGCAAGAAATCATGGAACGTCTACAATCCGGACAACATCGCGCGTGTCCGTCGCGACGAAGAGCAAGCAAAAGCTCGAGAGGAAGAGGAGGAGAGACGCATGCAAGAAGTCGATGCCGAACGTCGGATACAAATTCTACGCGGCGAGCGTCCTCCTAGTCTGTCGCCCCCACGTCTCTCTACACCGGGCGAAGCTCCCAAGTCGGAACATAGGCGATCAGAAGCGGATTATGGCACACAGAGGCATAAGAAACGGCGAAGGATTACAGGAGAAGATGATACGGACAGAGATATCAGATTTGCCAAAGAAGAGGCTGCTCAATATGGCGCGAAAAGGGATGATTTACTCTCGTATCACCGAGAATCGAAAAGGCGCGATGAACATATTTCGATAACAGATAGTGCTGGCCACATCAACCTTTTCACTGAGGATATGACAAGAAATCATCGGGCTGAGAAGAATGTGGAAGCGGAAGCGGAAAAGCACAAGAAACAACGCGCCTTTGAAGATCAGTATACAATGCGCCTTTCGAATGCCGCTGGATTCAAAGAGTCTGCCGGTCAGACGCCTTGGTACTCCACAGGGCCTACCGAGGAGGTAAAAGCCCCTAATGCAATGCGACATACTGATGTTTGGGGAAATGAGGATCCTTTGAGGCAAGAGCGGGAAAGGGCTCGTATCGACGCGAATGATCCCCTGTCAGCGATGAAGGCTGGGGTTCGCGGACTCAAACACGCCCAAAAAGAGCGGAAAGAGTGGCAAAAACAAAGATTACATGAACTCGAAGATCTGGAAAGAGCCACCAGATCGGAATCTAGACGGCGAAGACGGCGAAGATCACATTCTCGAGACTCCTTCAATAGCCTGGAATCATTTTCACTTGATCGCAACAACAACAAGCACTTGAGTGAGCCACGTGAACGGTCTCAACGGTCCCATAGGCATAGACATCGACACCGCCAACAGCAGCGGAATTACCACAGCTGATTTACGCGAGTGTGGGCAATGTTCTTCGTGAGGCCTCGCAACCTTTCAGGTTTGGTAGTCGCAATACACTCCATATTTCATTCTAAATTGATATTTATCACCCCAGGCAAATCGACGCATGGATCGGACTATGTATTCCCGGTGATGTAAAACAGCTCGCAATATATCCTTCCCAGCAGAAAAGAGGTTGTGCTTATAAAAAGGCAAGATGACAACGCAGCATACTGCAATGATCGAAGGCTTCAACGTGGCATAGTTTAATACTCTGAGACCGGAGCATGAAGGAGAGGAAGCAAACAGTCTCCATAAAATTCTACTTGTATATAGTCTGAGGGCGCCAGAGTCGACTAACTACCTGGGTTGGAGCTACATACCTATCATGTTGTCGGAAGGTTGATAGGCTTCGTACCTACCTATGTAGGTAAGTAGGGAACATTAGGCCCTAAAACCAACTTGTATGTACAGGTTGTTGTAACGTCGCATCGCGAATTCTAGCGTCGATCATGTTGACGACATGTTGCCATCAGACCATACAAGTCAACGAAGGTAAGAAGATATAAATGAGAAAATACAGACAATAAAGGAACAGAAATTGGCGGCCAAACTGTCAGTTTCAAAACATATGGGTTTGTCACAGCTCAGAACCTTGGAACTGCAAAAAATGCAAAAACCAGTGGACAGCAATGAAAAAGCTGATCCAAACACGAGCTCTATGCGCTGCCGTGCCAGTAGAAGCTAAATTCGTAGAGGTAGCTACAGGTCAGTCAACACGCTTGGTGATCTCGGTTAGTTCTCCGTTGCATGTGAGACTAGGAACTTGTATAACAATTTGAAGTGTTCTGTAACGAGATTGCGGTGAACAACTGGAGACAAGCCACCAGTCGGCTCTTATGACCATGGTGAGTCCACAGCGAATCCAACAGTGTGAACTTTTAGATGGTGTCGTTCATCTTCATGATACGCACTGAGCGAAGACATGAGGCGTCTGAAATTTTGCAGTTGAATGCTTTGCCGTTTCTTTCATAATGCCTATATTGATCAAGTGGAGGGGAGGTAGTAAAACTCGACTTACTGCATAGCTGCGGATGGAATATGACTATGTAAATCCCCAGACTTTGAGCATCAGTCTGACTGTGCAGTGCGCCTATCAATGGGGCATAATCCAAGACGTTGAGCGTTAGATATTGTCCCTATACAATGAACACCTTGGCTCGTATTTCTACTTTACATAATAGTATATATACAGACATAGGGCTTCAGCTCGCAAATGACGCAGTACGCTTTCGCCGGCGCTCTCAACAAGAAGTTAGGGTAATGGCTCGAAGCGCCAACACTAACCATAACGGACCACCTCTTAGGGTTTCAACTTCCTACACTCTTTACAATACAGGGTAGAGTCATTAAGAAGATGCAATTTACGTCTCGTATGGTATTGGAGTATCTGCTGTAACGAAATTACATGAAATAGAGACAACCCAACCACCCAAATTGCAAATCTCCAAGGCAAAGTAGCCAGCCGTGACAGAACGCCGGTAAAATAACGGAAAGAAATACGAAATTACATAGTCATACGTAATCAAAAACGGGGTGTCGACAGAAATTGGCAAGAAGAGCATGCAGACACACCCAAAATCGAGAAAGAAACAGAAAGCAGCCACGAGTTTTCCTTTCCCAAACCGAATCGTAAGATTTCATTAGCGTCGTTTCGTTAATCGTCACAAAAGCCGTTGTTACAATGATCAGAGTCAGTTTGGCGAGGGGTGCCTGATTCTTCAGTAGTCGTCGTCGAAGACATACTTGCTGGTCGCTCGGCGATACTCTTCTGGGTGTGCTTTCTCAGCCTTGGCTTTCAGGGCACTAATCAGAGTTCTCTGTTAGCTCAATCGTTCTGGCGCAATCTGACCCCGTCCGGCGTAGAATTTCCGCCCAATCACCCCTTTGCGATGATGTGTTCCTGCAGACGCGCACACGTGCCAAGAAACTGCAACAAGGGCGGAAACGTCGCTCCGCCGCTGGTGGAGCGGAGCGGAGCGGAAACACGCACGTCCTGGGAAGGAGCGAGATGCCCCTTGCGCCTTCCCAAGGACCGAGGAATGCAACTTCCCAAAAGAACACACACACACAGAAAACTCACCTCACGCGTTTTGATGTCCATTCGAGATCCCTCTTCGTTTCCTTCGCCGCTTTCAACCCCTCGTTGAAGCTGGAGCGCACTCCTTTCAAGCGACGCTGAGCAAGTGCCTGAAGTTCAAGCAGTTCTTGCTGTTTCGCATTCAAGTGTCCAGACCTAGCGGATTATTGTCAGCTGCTGCAGCCCTGTATATTGCAGTAATTTGTGCATCCGAGCAATCGACAAACTACCATGGTTGCACGCTGCTCGGCAAGCGGATACAGCGTCAAGACGCTTCCACAGAGAAAGGGCGGAGAAAAGTGCTATTACATTGGAGTCAAAAACTCACGTTTGTGCTTGTGTTGCCAATCCTCGATCGAGTGGCATCGGATCGAAAGAGCCGTGAACTCGTTCGTTCAACATGTCGACGACGTCGACGCCGGACATTGTGCTGGATTCATAATCGCCGCTAATGCTGCCAGAGTAGCTGCTGGCAGTTCCGCTATAGCCAGTTGTCCGGCTGCCGCCAGTTGTGCTGCTATCGGAGAAATCTGCCGGTTGAACAGCCACTCGGCCGACGGGATAAAGACCGGCAGGTACAGGTGCTTTCGAAGGCATGTTCATGGCCACGCTCGGCTGATAGTATTGGTGAGTGGCCATTGTGATTTACAAAGTGCTGGGACCGTTGACCAAATGGTAGTTGACGGAAGTTAAAGAGAAGATGATAGGTCTCGTCTGCAGAAGGTTGCAATGAAAATGAAGATCACCAGGAAGATGATAAGACAAGGCAGGGGCTTTTCTGTCTTTAGAAACAAATAGAGTATGGGTTGAATCTTTGAAGCTTTGGTTATCGAAAGACCCTTGGTATGAGGAAAGGGTGAAGTATGCTGTGGAGTCTCTGGGTCTGTGAAGAAACTTGGGAGGAAGAGTGATAAAAAAGGAAGAAGGCGGGCCATGATGGGAAGAAGAACACCAGCCGGCTTTTATACCCGTCATCGGAGACTCTTCACTCCGAGATCAATGCCAAAATTGGCGGGCAATTAGTCTTAGAGCACATAGAGGGTGGCAGAGGAAGAAGGAGGGGGGATGGAAACAGGCTGATGGCCACAGTGATGAGCATCGGAAACTGGATCTGGACCCCCGGCGCTCCGAATATGCCTCAGCATTATCTCCTCTGCTCCAATCAAAAGATGCCTTCCCAACTACATCTCCTCAACCCCGCTCATAGTCGGAGAGAGAGGGAGACAAAGTTCAGCAATATGCGCTTCTTTTTGTCAAAGACCCCCACCCAGGCCCCGTCCCGCTGTTCCAGCCATTGAGGTTCATCCTTTCAGAGGCCGGGAAAATGGGCGATGAGGTTGAAAGATTGGTGCTAGTGTGCTTCCGCCGGCATATTCTCGCGTCCGCTGCCTTGGCTTGTGTTCAATTGGGCCATCAAAGACTGGTTTCGGACCGTGGCGGATTTTGGCGGCGATGGCTACCCAATGTTGACTAGATCTATTTCAGGTAGAAGAGGGGGTTAAAGAGAAGAGGGGTTGGAAGTCTAAGGATGACGAGGGATATATAAGACAGGAGTTGGAACTTGCTGAAATATCGAAAGTGAAAGTTAGGGGAATTCCGGTGAGAACTTTTTGACATAAATTCACGATGTTGTATGCATTCACTTCGAGGCTCTAGCGGCACTCAGATTGGGACATATACGCGGCCAGACGGCAATTTTACGGTATACCATCTGCACACACAGAGGTACGTATGCCTGGGTTTTATTGTACCATGTATGAAGGTTTCAGAGTGCTGCTGACGCGGTTGGAGTCTGTTGGTACGAGATGAAAACGATGAAAAATCCTTCGATACTATGCCGAGACGAGATAAACTAGTGCGTCATTTTCACTAGTACAATGCCAATCAAAATGTTCTGCATCACACATCAGATGACAAAGCGCGACGTCAGTATCTGAATGCTAGTCTAGGCAGGGAAGAGAAGAATGAAAGACTGTGAAAATAAGCCAGGAGTCCGAATGATAATGTGGCCTGGCCAAGAGATTTGCATTGCGGGACTCGTTGCCTACGGTACGGAACGTCGCTGCAGCAGCGGCTCCGAACAACACGAGCGCATCGCATTGGAATTCAGAAGTAGCTTCTAAGCACTTCCTCTGAAAATCGAATCATCTGCAGCAGAGGGTGTCATATCGTACATTCCTATATATTGGATTACGATCTCTATCAATCCATTTCTTGGAGTATATTTGCCCTGCCTAAGATACCGGTAAGCGTTTCGGCTGACAGTTCAGAATTCTCCCAGGTCGCAAATGGTAACCGCCCGGGATCTTCCACACCATCAGAGGCGTCACAAACGCTCTAGACGCGTCCAGTGATGTGGCAGCAGGTTAAAATCCCGAGGCATTACCACCTGTATTTGGTATTATTGGGCGATTAAGAATTCCGGAGTATTGAAACGGCAAGTATTCTTGCGAGGCCCTGAATGCTGCCTAAGGACCCTCTTCCAAATTCATGCTTACCTCGTATTGGTCAAGGCATTGACATAATTCGGGACAGACAACTTATATTGTTACTGTGCAAGGCTTGCAATTTTAGGTGTGCTGCCTGAAGATCATTTCGGACCTGTCACGTCAGAACCGCAACAAGAAACTGAGGCTATCTTGTGTACGTTTTGTGTGACCATCAATTATCCACATACATGATCTTGATAGACACGAACAAGAATCAAGCATAACACGGACACAATCTCATGAGTTGGGTTATCCATACCGGAACCAAGCATATGTGTTCTCATGCGATACTGGAAAGCCCCGATGGTAAGTAACATTGCAGTCACCCTCGTTTGATTGCAGCATATTTCTGCATGATCGATCAAGATATATGAGCAGTCATGCAAAATACTCATTAAGTAGCTTAAGCCCTTGTAACACGAAATTTGAAACTTCCTCGCAAAATACCCTTAGAAAAACTTGTATCTGTACTTTAGTTTCCAAAGAGCCTCGATAGACATTACGATTGCGGAGCATGGATTCGGGATACCATTGTACAGACTTGGTTTGATTACTGCGACAATGCTGACTGTGAGCCTATCCTATCGAGTGCATCAACGAAGTTAGACCCGCTACCTCATGCTTTCGCCAACTCATCGCTATGCACGCATGATTGGCGAAGCAATATCTAGCCTATCAACTTCTTTCTTCTAGAATAGTCTTCTAGCCTGATATGTTGGCAGTCTGAGCAAGTACTAGCTATTCATGAGAAACATTGATTCTTCCCTCGATACTTGCTTTTTGGGCTGTATAATCAAATGATGTTTACTCATGCGACTCGTATGTCGTTTGTATTGGAATTTTACCAGAGAAAAAAAAAAAAAAACCAATTAAGAATCAGGCACGATGGCCGTGAGTCCTGGAACGGGGTAAAAACATGTAGGAATCGAACAACGCATACTTACACGTTGGCCCTTGAACACGCTGGTTCTGCATGACAGGGTCGCATTGAGCAGATATAGCCTCCTTCAACCCTCCGGCTTGTTTGACGCTTGCCATGCTTCCTGCTCTGTATTTTGGCTATCTGTCGCTTTCGTAACCGATTTCCTGCACAAGGGTCAACTTGGACTGACTGATCACCATATACACGAGATTCCACACCGTATGACGAACCTGTGCTTGCAACTGTACAGTTCAGCAATTGATCCAATTCTGGCGCCACGTCCCCTCCACCCCCACTACACACACTCCCTGGTGGTGACCACATACTATGGGGGCGGTCTCTCTGTTCCGAGTGCGTGGCTACCGGATGCTTTGTCTGTTGGTCATTATTTCTTGCATGCTGACGATTTGGCAGATTGAGTTCTCAAATTATGCTGTGTTCAACCAAAAGGGTGTTTATGTCAATTCCATCATGTGGTACATATGCCTAGGTACCCAGAATCGATATTTAATCGAGAAACAAAGTACCAATCAGATCAAAGCGACTGATCTTGACTGTCGAATCAGATGGTGATGATTTAGCTTTTCTACACCGCTCAATTGAAATGACTCTTCACCTATTATGTTCCAGCGAGCTCGCACTGTATACTCTGCATTGATATGAGCGATGCTTGTGCGACGTATGAGTTTGAGATCTGAAGTACCGAACTGATATTTATTTGAAATCACCTAAGCAGGTGCGTCTATCAGGTCTAAATGGAAGTAAATATCTAATGCTCTGAATTAGAAACGTGACGACTTCTGCGCTTTACCGTGTTCCTACGTCCTGTAGAACCATAAACCATTGACTTGGGCATATGATCGGAGGCCGACACTAGTCTTTGCTCTTACCTATGCTTTGCTCCCTTGAGCCCTAAACATTGTTGGTGCATACCTGTAGGTCGCACAACTAGGCTATTTCCACCATTATCTATCGAGATCAGGACTTGAAAGTGGCTGGGGTCATTGATACTTGAAGGGCGTTGCGTGGGCATCCAACCACCAGATATGGCGATCGTGACAACTTCCAAAAAAGGATATCTCAGGACTGCTAGATTTTATGTCCTTGAGAACTATGGCTTTCATCCCATACCCATGTTGAGCGTTCCGAATAGGTGGTAGGCAGGAGCAATTATTGTCATCCAACGACATTATAAGGAGTATTCTGTAGCCGGTGGTTTCAGTCCTCAGTTCCAATCTCAAGGGTTCAACCATGCATGACTGGTTCGTCAACTTACTCGCACTAAAACTTCGCCTTACAAGTTAATTGTTGAAAACAACCTATCAAATTTTGCACCTGATTCTCCATCGGAGCTGAAATGATCCAGTCCTTCCATTACAAAGGACGTGATTTGAGACCCATCTAGCCCTATTCCAAAAATGTAGTACTGAAAAGGGCCAAGATAATTGCCATTCATGGCGTAGTTCCCTCCATACCCTGGAAAAATCTTTAGAAGTCAGCTATCAGGAGCAGAATGCACTTTTGCACACAGGTCGTTTATTGTGTAAATTTGAGTAAGAAGAGTTCTCGGCAAAAGATTGAGCATCTTCGGTTGCGCAGAATCAACTACCAAGTACTAGCAATTAACCCTTGTGAAAATAATGAACGGAAATTTCAGTAACGCATTATTGTTACTGGAGCACTAGAATTCGCATATCATTCTGATTAGATATTATATTCTTTAAGTTTAGGTTCCGAAGCTTTGTTTATCGGTTGATGGTAACAATATGTGAACTCATGGCGCCTTAAAGGATTGTTAAGTAAATGTAATGCCCACTGGGTGAGATTGTGTTGTTTCTACTTGCATTGCACGGCTCTCTTGGTATGGTTCAGTTGAGAGGAAGTAAGTTCGGTCACTCGCAGTGTTGCGTTTAGCAAGTGGTAATAAAGAGACCGATCCTGACAAACTGTTAATAGAGCATTTCATGAATATAAAAATCAGACGGCACAAGAACATACGGAGAAGGATTGTAATCTTCAAAGAAAGTGAAATTGGTAGTTCCAGCTTCTTTCAATTCGAATGCCACAGCTCCACCTGAAGGACAAGCGAAAGTGGAAATCACGTAGGAGTTTCCTGGCGCAATGGTAGTTACACCAAAGTCCGTCTTGGCGGATGGGGCATTGTTGAATGTTGTAGTTTGAGTAGCAGGGGAGCTTAACTCAGCAAAGTATACCTTGCCATCACCGCTAAAGGTGAACGAGGAAGTTTGCAAATCCTTCTGTTCTGGGAAATGAAAGACTAAAGTGCAAGTCTTCCCAGCATCAGAGGCCGGGATATCAAAATTGAAAATAGTGGAAATGGTAGACGTAACTTCAGCTTTGAACTGAGTGCCGCCTGCAGTGGCAGGAGAGGACGAGTCTATAGGCACAATGAGATGAGGAAATTCAAAATTGCCAGAGACGAGATCAGTGCTACATGGTACGCTGGTACCTGATGGCCCTGGTGTGCTGGTTTGAATTGAGGCGGGAGAAGCGGTGCTTGGCCCTGGTGTGTTGGTCTGAAATGAGGCGGGAGAAGCGGTGCTTGGCCCGGGGGTACACACAGTCTCCGTGGCGGTGACCACGACGACAGATGGGCTACCTTGGGAGCTTGCAGGAGGACTTCCAGGGCCAGAAGGACTGGTAGGAGAGCTTGCAGGGAGACTAGCAGGGGGGCTAACAGGTGAAGTCTCAGACGCAGTGGGAGAAGACGCTGCTGGTGTACTTGGCTGTACTGAAGAAATTGCAGAAGGTGCGCATTGGTCGGCTGCAAGAGTAACATGGACACAACCAGTCACATCGCTGGGGGAAGGGTTGGTGTAAATATTCAATGTACCGTTATCGCCAGTTTGACAAGCGATAAAATCGGGAGATCCATTGGAAGTAAGCTGACCAGAGCTGCTGACAGAAAAGCCCGAGTCGGCAGTAGCTCCTGTATCACATTGAAATTGGGTTGTAGGAGCTATTTCATGCCGCCCAACAATCAGTACAGGAATATGATGGTAGCCTATCGACAGGTATAAGGGATAACTACTAACGTGTGAGAATGCATCCACGACCACTGCTGTCAGTGATGGTACCTCCAGGAGTAATACAGAACGTAGCAGGGGGCAATCCACCACCGATGCGGTTCTGGCCATCATTGAGTTGACCGACAGTGCCAGATGTTTCGCCAGATGCAGTCAAAGTAAAGCAACAGCTTTCACCTCGAATAGCGAGAGCATTGGCTCCAACAGCAAGTGCTGCGAAAGCAGCAAAGAATTTCATGGCGTTGGACGTTGGAGGGGCCTGGAGTATACAACAAATTGGGTGCCGCGTCAAAAACCGGCAGGATGCTAAAACCTAAATGGGAATGTTGACCTCAGAGTGTGTTGGAGAACAGGATTTCGTTCTTGCTAGCTTAAGTCACCTTTTTATAATTGAGAGTGAAATGAACAACGTCATGATGCTTGCAATAGCGTCTAGGCACTGCATCTTGGGTAATTTAGAATCATAATAATATCATCGATGGAGCTTTTCACCTTGTTTGACTCAACTGCTGAGGGTAAGATCCAGGGAACAAGAGATGAACGATCCAGAAATCATCAAACTGCGAACCCGGATGAGCCGATGTCAGCAGTGAGCACTAACGAGACCCATATACACGTCATGATGGGGGGACCTTGGATCATTATGCGGAGAATGGAAGGGCCGATTGGGAAAAGTAGTTCCACTATTCCAAGCACACTGAAAGAATCGACTTGTAGAATGCGAACTGTGGGCGACGTGAGACACCATGACATCTAGAGGTCGACAAGGCGATTTGTACCGAGCGAGACAAGCTGAAGGTTTCACGCACAAAGAATGTTGTCAACAAACAGCTCGATGATGCGTTCCATGGCAGACCGAATGGCCGTTCCACTGGAACTGGGAGGTGGAGTAGACCGGTTTATGTTGTTCTCGCATCTTTGCACGGTGTCCAGCCAACCAAAATCTTGTGCTGTTATACTGAGGGGTTTTCTAGAGCTCGTATCAGGGTCAACGATTTGCACACTTGTCAAAGATGAGAGATGAGACATTTTCTGTCTACACCGTTCATGATTCGGTGTCGCTGTTGAGTTTTGATACAATCCAGCCAATCAGCGTACAAGCAATGGAGAAGCTGCAGGTCTTTGCGCACGCACCAATGAGAGAGCGTTCTGGCTCAAATGTGATGGGCCTGGCTGCAGAAACTGTAGTGTGATTGGCTACCAAGCGTTGGCCAGGAACCTTCCAAGCAGTCAGCTGGCCAATAGGAACACAAAGAATGAAAGTCTACTACATAGTAAATGATTCGCCTCTCGACGTCCTAGGTAGATGGATAAAATTGCAGCGTATGGAGATTGGAGAACAGCTAAGCATAGAATGATATCTATGAATAGAAACACAACTAGCTATAGTAGTCAAGTGGATCAGTGACGACAGTACTCCGTTTCCTGGCATGCTGTGATGCTGTTAGTAGTAAGGCATGTCAGTCACACTTCCAAGTACAGTGAGTGATTTGGGGCCTGCCATAATCTTAGCCTTAACCCTAGCCCTAGCCCTGATTGCATAGGCACTTACCTGCCCGCTCTATGGTCGAGTGCGTTCACTGATGTCGTGTAAGTTGCCTCGAATATACCCAGGCATGTATGCTTGAAGGAGCCTGCGACATATCCGAGAACGACAATGCCATATGGACATTAAAAGCTGCAAGCATCGTCGAAATGAAGATCACAGTCTTGATTCGTCGAGAGAACCTTGGTATTGATAACAGATTGTGCTACACTGGAGAGAGATTCGTTTTGAGAATTGTGTAATACAAGTCAGTTCTCAAAATAGCCCTTAACTCCAAGCCAGGCAACAAAGAAGCGAGACAATAACTTAACTTGAAGCTGAAAATACATTCTCTTTAGAGATCACCGTCGAGGAAACGTAGAGAGGAAACTAGTTGACAGGAAGCGCAACTTACAATCGAAACCCCTCCGGTGTATGTACACGCATTGACTGTGTCTCTAATAATTATAACCATTATAATACCACAACTAGAAAATAAGAAAGGGCATATTCATCCCACGAGCCACAATGGTGGGTTTGTTTCGGTAACAGCGCAACCGGCTTACTGTAGCCCGTTATTGGGAACAGTTCTAGACCAACTCAACTCTTAACGTCGTCGACGAGCTGTATTCCGACGACTTTGAACAGTTCTACTTCATGCATGGCGGACTAGTTGGCAGAGCCGCCATGAAGGATACGATAGCTGGATTCAGAAAGATGAGTGACTCTCAAGTTATGAAAATAGTATCGAGTAGTTGCCTGAAGACTATTGATAAATAAATTTTCAAAAGGACCTTTTGAAGCGTGTCATTTAGGCTACTTTCATCCTTTGCATTGATCGCAGAAGACGACTATGTGGTTGCTCGTTGATTTGGCGTGGGAAGCATACGGGGCTGGCCTTCCACGACTTGCCTAATGGAAGCTTGCCCGTACCCAATTCTGGAAAGGCGATGCGGTTCTCTGGCACGACCATCTTCAGGTTGAAAGCTAATAAAACCGCGTAAGAGTCTGGGCAAGAGTCAGCATTAGTGGCCATACAGCAAATTGGAATTATGAAAGCTTGATAGTCGATGATTAAGGTTTTCATGATACACCAAGGTTGTGGTCGCTACATAGCCCTCCTGGGCTACGTACCTGCAGTACGTGTAATAGCTACATAGTAAATGAAACGATCAATTTTGATTTTCAAGAAGGTGCCTAGAGAGTCATGATAAAGAATCTTCGTATAGGCTTTTAACTGCTGTGGCTGATGCGTTACAGTAATTCTGCCAATCGTGAAGCATAAAAAGCTCGGTGAGCAGGCATCACCCCGTTGGCTGCTGCCACAAAATAGACCAACATGAGAGAGCTCTCCCCAAAGAAAAAAAAGAGAAATATTACAAACCGTTGAATCAAGGTCTGTCAAGAGAGTACCAATCTCTTTGGAATGCACCGATAAATGCCGCCCATGTTCGCCATGTGAGGTACAAGTAACCTGATAGATCCGGCAAGTGTGCGCCATGGCGCTCTCCGTTGATGTGAAAATGTAGCATAATTTCTTGGGATAATTTATCAGCGGTCGTTGATATGTACTCTGGTGGCTGTGGGATAACCAAGGCGATGGGTCGATCTTGCACATTGGTTATACGAGTAGTCTAAAGACGTTCTATGCTCGGTAAACATCAATCTTGATGTACAAACACCGAGACGTGCGCAAATCTTTATTTGGTATAATAACAGGTAAGACATACTCTTCTCTCACGATCCATGGCCCTGATTCTAATAATACGGCTCCAAAACTGGGCCATGTGCAACGGCGCTCAAAATTCACCTGCACCAGCAAAAATATCATCGATGAAAAGTCCCAAGATAGCGAAGAGTGCCAGCAGGGGTAGCATAGCTCCAGGTCCTCGTGGTGATGGGGCTCGCTGTAGATGCGCAAAATTTATCGATTTGTACTTGAATCGATGGACCGCTATTTCGCAGAAGTGGATAAAGTGTACATGACTTGCTGAACCCGCCAGTACGGAGCTCAAAACCATCTGACTGCTTAATGGTAGTCAATGTAGCCGGACCTAAAGTCTCTGTCAAACTCAAAGTAGGACTAATATTTTCGTAGACTACACGGCTCCTGATTAGCATTACATTGAACCACACATTCCGATTGCCTGACTCACAGTTTTGTGAAATGATGGGTGCTATGTTGTCGTCTAGATCTAGGGCCCAGATATGGTCAATATGGCATTTTAAATGTTTGTATTTATCGTGACAATGGCTCTGGAGTTTGCTACAACGACTAGCGCAACATGGTTGACAAGTCCTGCGAATTGTCCGAAACTACCCAGAAGAGTATGTCAGGTTCGAATTGCAGAGGACGCGTGCTCTCTGAGTCCTCTATTTGTTCCACGTGAAGCAGAGCCTGTACGCCTCTTTCCCAATTTGGGGCCACTTCGTTCAAATTATGCTTCTCGGCACGAAGACGGCAAGCTCCCTCTTCCAATGCATTCATGTATTCTTTTGTTTGCTTTCAGTGATCCCTACATGGGAACAAGTGGTTGAGGCGCACAAGCTGCTAGAGCGTAATGCGGTGACAGGAAAAACCATTCGTATAATCGACTCAATTTGGTATAAAAGATTACCAGCACAAGCTAATATTCGTATGGTCCGTCTGACAGGAAGTCTACTGCGAATGGATTATCGTCGATCTTATAGTTTGCATATCAAAGAGCGATGAGCTTCGCGTACTGGAGCCAGGCCATAGCGTCTACCCGACGATTTTTAATATGAGGCTGTATCCATCTCGTAGATATAGAGACACTTATGTAATGTTTTACAGAATTGATTTAAGCTTGATGACTCTGAAGATAAGGTTAGGCAAGGGGCAAAGGACCGGACGGATAAGGTCAATACGATCTACCAACCATCTTGTGTCTAACAGCTAAAGTGCGTCTTTTGAGTAGATACTCTACCACCATTGGTGGAAATTGAGATAGGCCCGAGAATGAATCCATGTCGTCCGCAGCGGTGAATGTTCTTCCTCCGAGATTAACTTTATCTTGAGCATCTTGTTTCTGGGTCTCTATCAGCTCTCAACTCATGCTGAAAAAAAAAAAACGATAAGGATTTCAGTCCTGTTTCCTATCGAGAATCGTCTCGAATGTCTTTTTTGAAACCGTGCAATATCTCGCAATATCCATGTCTTTTGGGCTTATTCGAACAAAGGCATCTACTCCGCATCGCATAGACCAATCAGAGATGATCACTCACTAGTATGAAGAGCCATCTCAGGTGCTATTCCGTATTTGGTTATGACTGCACGCATTGGTGTGAAACTCAGCGATTGATCGACTCGGTTCGTCCAACTCAGCGCGGGGAAGAACAAGCTAAGAGCCTTCATTCTTACACATCGGGGATTTTTCCGAGTCTATCGTAGCAACAAAGGTAGCCATACTCTTTCCCCGCATTCTTTACTATCCGATGCTCTGCGAAGTACGACCTTGATTGACTCGGAACAGTTATCTTACACGGACAAATCTCTGAGGTTGATTCTGCATTCCAATTCTCTTAAGTGACTTGGTGCCACCCATGACACCCCGGGTTCTACACCGTCTTCCAATTTTTTCGTATTAGACCTCAGGGCTTCCGATTTTTGGCCGCTTTTCGCCGCGCCTTCATTTTCATGATGACCAGTTCCCAGCCTGATCTTCACAGAAAGACTATCGAAGATGTCGAAACCGATATTTTACAGGCATGTGTGATCATTATCCCAACTCGTCATGCCAACTAACCTTGAAATTTAATAACACAGGAGAGCTCTCTAAGTACGCACGAAAGTGTCGAAGGTGCAGAAGGTCTCGATAATACTGCCATAAGAAACCTAGTGTGGAAGCAGGACCTACATATCATTCCACTATCGGCTTTTATCTATTTATTGTGCTACCTGGATAGGTCGAATATCGGTATGGGCTTATGATCTTGAACAGGATAGACGACGTTTGACTTACGAAAAGCGAATTTCAGGAAATGCCAAAATCTTGAACGCAGATACACACAATGACTTACTTACCGAGACCCATATGACAAACTACCAGTACACGTTAGTAGAGCCTCAACATAATAAACTGTGCCGGAGCTGAAGAACGCGTGCTGATCTATTATCAATAGGATCGCCTTGATGATTTTCTTGATCGCTTACGCTCTGTTTGAGGTTCCTTCGAACTATCTGCTGAAAAAGTTGAGACCTAGTGTGCGTCATCTATTCGATATCCGTATAGGGTTACATTATTGACGCGACTGTTAGAGGTGGATTGCCTTTCTGATGTTATCGTGGGGCGCGATCACGATGGGCTTGGGCGGCGCTAAGACCACCGCCCAGGTCACTGGAATTCGCTTCATACTCGGTGTCTTTGAAGCAGGTCTTTTCCCCGGTCTGGTATACTACCTTACTTTTTGGTACCGCGTCCACGAGCGATCAATCCGCGTAGCTCTTATTCTCGCATCTGCAACACTCGCGGGAGCATTTGGCGGTGCAATTGCCTACGGAGTCGGTCATTTGAACCAGTCCCACGGACTGTCTGCCTGGCGATGGCTCTTCATCATTGAAGGCGCTCCTTCCTGCTTCTCTGCCGTGCTCATTTTCTTTTTTCTTCCAGATTATCCGGAGACCTCACATTGGCTGAACGCCGAGGAGAAGGACTTGGCCAAACGTCGACTACGTCTTGAAGGCTCACAAGGAAACGCTAAGGCAATGACATGGGAGGATGCCAAAACTGTGCTCACCGAATGGCGTCTTTATGCTCACTATGCTGTACGTGTCTACTCCTAGCACAGTCAACGGATTGATGTGATCATTATCTGTGGCAAATTCTGACTCGAATAGGTATATTTTGGCATTTCGACCCCATTCTCAAGCCTATCGTTGTTCACACCATCCATCACTGCTGGTTTGGGATATGAAGGTCTAAAAGCACAGTTGATGACTGTGCCGCCGTATGCAGTCGCATATGTTGTCACGATATCAGTGGCAGGTTCAGCTGACTATTTCAATGCGTAAGTCGGTATGTTGTATCTTTGCATGATGGTCTCTAAAATGCTTTTTCTTTGATATAGGCGTGGTATTCACTCGGCTATTTTTTCTTTCATTGGGGCCATGGGTTTTCTTGCGTCTGCTGTTCTACCGCCAGATGCTTATCAGGTATGTCTAATGAAACAGTTCCCACACGATGCATAAAACTCTTTCTCCTTTGATCACTTGAGCTAAGTTTGGATAGCATCGCTATGGTTGTCTTATTGTAGCTGCGAGTGGCTCCTTTTCCTGTATTCCGCCTCTGCTCGGATGGCTTTCATCCAATCTAAACACCACTGCAGCTGCTGGTCTTGCAATCGCTCTCAACATCTCGTTTGGTGCACCGGGCCAAATTGCTGGGGTATGGATATACAAGTCAAACGAAGCAAAGAAGGGATATCCAACTGGTCACTGGACAAATGCGGGACTATTGCTTTTCGTGGCTGCGGGTTGTATTCTACTTCAGATTTACTACGCGTACATGAACAGACGTCTAAGAAGACAACCGGGGGCGAAATTGTATGCTTACTGAATCACGCTTGATTCTGATATCATCACGTCGGTACAATCATCTGTCTGATGGAATAATGATCGTTTACGAGATTGAAACATACGAAGTCAAAAGCATGTCCATTAATCTACTATCAAGTCATAGAATCACGTTACCGGTAGTAAGAGAACCCTCACATTCAGCCAAAATATGATCGGGTCATTTACTAAAGTGTGAACTCAAGTCTGTTCCCCGCATAATCTCTAGCAAAAAATCTAGTAGGATATTCGACGCCTTTTGCTCCTATATTCATCCGGTTAGCATTAGTACAGGTAGGTCTACGAATACCAGATTTTCAGACAAGACAAAATACCTGAATTCTGTTCACCCGGCTGATCAGCTGCCTTCGGAGCCGCTTTTCCGCCCTTTACATGATGATCCCATATTCTCCTCTGTAGCGTCTGCAGGTCGTCCAGTGATCCGATTTTGAAACATGGATGGCGCGACGAATTGGGTTCATTCTGTCCGATTGCGATATGGACTTGTTGACCACCCGGTTCTCCGATGTTGAACCTACCCATTCTCAATCATGAGCAGGCCAACTTACCACTTTCGAATCAATAACATCAACGTGACTCACCAAGCGATCCGGCCGACTTGCAAATGCGGGACTGGAGTTGGTGTCAGACCCAGAGTATTTGCGTAAAATTCGGTTGCATCCTCCAGCGTGCCTTCTGGCACAAGTAAATTAACGTGATGAATGCCTGTGATCATTTTGAAGCGTCGTATGTAGTAAAACTGTGAGGAAACAGGGCTTCAGAGACCAGACTGCGATGACCATCACACAAGAAGATGCGGGGTCAAATTGGAGTGATACGAAGACGAACTCCGCCATTTTGTGGAGATCTGACGGCTGTATCTATATCCGACGGGAGCAATTGCCGCCGATACGTAATCGAAAATCAATATCCGATTTTCTGAAGCAAAAAGAGTATAACAATAGTCGAGAGAATGACTCGCGAGTTTCTAGCAGCTCCCAAGGGATTATGCAGGCTATGGTAGGGCTTGTTTTCGTCCTCTAGACTGCAGTATATTTCATCTAGTACCAATTTCCATGGCCAGCGGTGGTGTAAATTACAAGGATGGCGCATACTCATATGTGCCCAGGGATCCACGACCTTGCCTAGTGGTCTTTATCAATTGAAGACAACGGCGCTTTAGGAGACAGCTTTTCTGAATACGTGATTTCTATAACCGTCCGTTCAACTCTGTCAATGCTATTGTCATCCATATTGACGGGACAATCTGCTTTAACGACCACATATATGGGTTTGAGCAGGTTATCGACCTCGTCCAAGATTGCCCAACCACATTTATCGCTTTGATCTTTCGGACGGTTTTGGGCGGCTAATCGGGGGTTGTTTCTCGCCAGACGAAAAACAGTTTATGCCACGGATACGGACTGGATATACGGAGATGGCACAACGGACGATATGAGGCCGTCGAGCATGTGTGTTCTGTTATGTCTCCCTATCGACGCCATGGCAAAATAAGTAGTGCTGATCTAAGCCTAGCTACGGTTTCGATGTTCTGATATCCGATTGCAGCATTGTTTTGGCGAATCGGCGTCTGCTCGCAATGGCAGACACAACCATTCCGGACGGCATTGAGTGCGATTTAGCAGGAGATGTCTACAGTGGTTGTGGCTATGGGGTCAATATATGGTCTCCAGGAGGAGTACTTCTCGGGCGTATCTTAGTCGAGAGTGGTGTTGCCAATTTCTGTTTTGGCAAAGACGGGGGCATTGTTTCTATTGAACGAGAAGTGACCGTGGAGAGCAAAATTCGACGGCGTCAAGAGTGCGCTCCTTGGAGTATAGATTGTTTTGTCGTGCTTTTGATTCCCCGAGCCCTCGAGACGGGGAAGTTCCACATTAGGCAAGGGAAAGGCTTTTAAGGCGTCCCATTATAACGCTACACGGGATAAAATCAGCACATATCTAGAGCGAGAAGAAAACATATTACCATTGAAGAAATTGTATATTTAATTCTTGTCGATCTTCAAATTCCATGGCGATCTTTCTACCAGTTGACTTCGAATCATTCCTAGCTATATTTGATGTGTATCTATAGGAAAATATGAAAGCTCTTCCTATCTACATAGGTCGGAAGGCCAGGCACTTTAATAAACAGTAAGAACCACCCGACACTCAGCTATCTAATGCTTATAGGCTATGATCTCTCCATGGAGCAAATTGAACCAGGCATCTTCCTCATCTCCCCATTTGCGCCAGACTTTAGCCAAGTTCTCAAGGTCACCCTTGGTGGCAATCTGAGCATCGATAGCTGTTGTCGCAAACGACGATACGACAATCCTTTCCGCCCACAAATCGCTCCACCAGGATATCTCATCCTTTGTCTGGTAGCACCACGTACTTGTACTACATTTGATGTCGGTGAGGCCAGCCTGTCGTGCCCAAGAATGAAGCATGCGACCGGCGTTAGGCTCACCACCGTTGTTTCTCGCAACTCTTTCGTATAGATTGCTCCATTTCGAAAGCCCATCCAGACTTGGGTACCAAACAAATCCGCCGTAGTCGGATTCTCGTGCAGCCACAAAGCCGCCCACCTTAGCTACTCGGTACATCTCTTTTAAAATGCCTATGGGGTTGCGGACATGTTGTAGGACTTGGTGGCAAATGACGACATCAAAGCTTTGGTCTTCGTAAGAGAGTCCATTGGCATCTCCAACGACAAAGTCAACGTTCTTGACGCCTTTTTCCTTAGCGAGAGCACGAGCCTGATCAAGCACCTCTTCAGCCCTTTCGAGCCCAGTGATGTGGCCCCGGGGAACGTAGCTTGCCAGATCGACAGTAATAGTACCCGGTCCACACCCAATATCTAAAATCTTCATATCTGGCTTCAGATGGGGAAGAATATAAGCTGCGGAATTCAGTGCCGTTCTCCAGGTATGCGACCGCAAAACAGAGGCATGGTGGCCATGTGTGTAGACGGCAGATTCTGTTTTGTCCGCCATAGTGAATGCGGCGATTACAGCGTTATGTATGAAATTTGAAGTGAAGTAAGATGGTATTTATCTGATCTGTATGAATGTTTATATAGCTGAGCTGTCAAAATGCGGAAATGCTGTGGGAGGGGGGGAGCTCCGATATCGGGGGCGAGGGTAAAGCAGTGTATTGGTATGTGACTGTAGTGTATCTTGACACGCCCTGACCAATGGATACCTGATAATACTGTATTATGTTGGTATCAGCCGACATTGTATGATAACATGTACTGATCCGTATCATAGCTTTAAGGTCATAGGATGTGAACATCTCAAGCTGGCTCATGATATTGACTACGGTTTACAGACCCCAGTCACCTCAAAATGTTTATAAGTCAAATCTTGAAGTTTCTATTCTGAGCATATCCAATCAAATTAAGGTAATTATAAGTACGTAGGTAAACTGCATAGCCGTAGTTCTTCCATCAATTTCAAGTTATTATAATGTCTGACGTCTATTGCCAGGATGTATGCTTGTATAAAGAATTCGATTGCAAATAAATAACAAGATTATGCCGCTGTTACCCAGGTATGGATGGCCAAGTGCCGCTCAGAAACGCTATGATCACGTTCTACTTCTAAACGTGGCAGAGACGACCGTTCTGGTCGGGCAAGCCATCAGCGCTGGCGACAGTCCAGTCCTCGCTACCTACGGCGGTAGGAGCGTACAAGACACCGTAGGGATCATATTTCTGCTTCAAGGAGTACAAGCGGGCATAGTTGGATCCATAAAATGCCTGCTGGAAGTTAGGCTCGAGAATGTCAGACTCAGACATGTAAGCACCACTATCGGGGCAGGTGTTACGCCAAGAGCCGAGAATGGTGTTGGTCATGAAGTCCATGTCGGAAAGAATCTCGGAATTGGTAGCATTGGCAGCCCACGAGGTGGAGGTAATGGCGTGCATGAGCATGGTACGGAAAGCTGGATTGGCAGCGTTAGCCACGGCATCGGTGGGAGCATCTGCCTTCATTTGGAAAGCAAGAATGGGGTATCCTTGCTCCAGGGTGTAGCGATGGGCGGCAACAGTCTGGTTTAGGAGAGTGGCATTGACGAAGTTCTCACGGGGGAAGAGACGAGATCCAGTCAGCATGGTTACGGAGCCAACAGTCTCGAGAGGAAACGCAGAAATCCAAGCATCGTAGAAGTTGTCATAGTAGGTACCACCAGGGGTAACAGAAATTCCGAGAAGGCTCAAATCATCAACAAATGGTTGGATTAGAGTGGTGAATTGGTCTAAGGTGTGGTTGACAGCGAAAAAGGGGTTGAATTCAAAGAGATACTGGTCATCGCCGAGAGGGAAGACCCAGAAGTACACATAGGTACCGGCGGCGGTGAATGCATCAAAGTATGAGTAGTAAGTCTTCAAAGCCTCGAAGAAAGTGTCGGCGCTAATGACATCGGAGGTACCAAAGGTGAACTGAGCGACAGTCACACCGATCTTAGGATGAGCTTTAGCAACGACAGAGGTCACGATACCAAAGGTAGAACCACCACCACCACGAAGAGCCCAGAATAGGTCGGGGTTAGTAGATGCAGTGACGGTAGTGAATACACCATTAGGAAGAACAACTTCCATAGCGACGACTTGATCGGCAGCGAGACCGTAGACACTGCCTAGAGGGGAGTGACCACCACCAAGAACGTATCCACCAGCGACACCGACGGTTTTTCCTTCACCTCCGACCACGGAAATACCGTTGGCATTGGCGAACTCGTAGACTTCGTATGCTTGGATACCAGATCCCATCTTGACAGCGGGTCCTGAATAGGTGCTGTCTGAGTAGTTGGGGATGTATGACAGAGATTTAAGATGATGAGTCCAGATGCTGAGAGCACCAGCACCAGAGGATTTGCCATTGAAGTCGTGACCGGTGTTCTTGACAACAAGGCGGAGATTGAGGTTGCGTGCGAAGTTGACTGCTAGCTGAATCTGAGCTACATTGGAAGCATTGACAGCATATGAAGGATAACCGCCAAGAGTACAGGTGCCAGTGATGTTGTAGCTAGTAGGCAAGCATGTGCGGCCTTGAAAAAGGGGCCACATGATGGAGGTAGGATCTTCCATGCTGCAAAGGAGTTATTAGAATCAGATTTTGTAGTCCGCTATATTTGATTTACGTTTTTATTCAAGTACGAGTCCAGTGGTGACGGGCAAACGAAAGGAAAACTTACTGAAAGTGAGAGTCGGTCCATTCAGAGTTAACGTAAGCACATTCGGCTGCATTCTGGTCACCCCAACCAGAGTAGCATGAGGAAGCAGAGGGAACAGTCTTGATTAAACGTCCGCCAAGCAACAAATCGAAGATATCCCAAAGAAGATCTATGGGCCATGCTTTGTCTCCCGGGAAAACTTTGCATCCGGTCGTGGATCGCTTTGTAGTGGTGGCAGTGTCATTCCCAAAGTCGAAGTACGAAAGTGTGGTATCGTTCAATTGAGTGGTCAAGTTCTGGAGAACTTCAGTGGTCAATTGTACAGTTTCGGCAGTGTTGAGAGGCACGCCAGAATCAGAGTCCGAAGAGACGGTCTGCTGAGCTGGAGCGATCGACGTAGTGGTGGCTGTTGTGGTCTGTCCGTTGACGAGGGCAGCTCCAAGCAACAAAGCGCTGCCAATTCGGAGGACGGATGCCATAGAAAGAGTGGGGGTCAACAAGACCGAGTATAAAAAGTATGAAAATTAAAAGAATGCGTCGGGTGCCAACAACCACTCGTAGTTGAGCGTGGAAAGCGTGGGTTAGAACAGAGTAAAAGACAGACACCGGATGATTGGGGAATTGTCCGCAATGAGAAGAAGAGAAAGAAAACAACGATGATATCCCCTTATCCAAGCCGGTATATATATATTTCTCCAACACCCGACGGTACTTATATACAAGCCAGTTCACGCGGGAAAGAGGGAACTAGAGGAGCTGCGAATGTGCTAAGACCACGAAAATTGCGTGGTACGCAGACTCCGGACCCGCTATAGACGCTACTTACGGGGCTCCCCCCGTCGTTACTGCGAGCTATTTGATTATGCGCCTAGCTTAGGCTTGCTAGATATCTCTAAACAGTCTGGAATCCGCGATTGGAATTGGTCGGTCAGATTGACAATAATGTATTATCCGATTTCATGCAGGTCAGCGACCACTCATCGTTCGCCAGGCTAGGCATCCAACCACTAAATATTGCCTTTCGGTAAGACGCTCCTATAACCCTAAGTACATTACTATTTCTCTTAGGACAAGAAGGCCACTGACTCGCCCAAGCTTTTCCTACTTTGGCTACAACTACTGTCATTGGCAAGTTCTGCTTCCATTCCACGATTTGATGGGTCTCTCGCGTGGTGAATAGCAAAGCCAAATTTCCACGTGGTGAACACACGTCTTGCATTCGATGCCGTCCAAGGCGGCATACATTTTAGTTAGAAAGACTCCTTGAGTCCTTACGTTACTGTACAAAGTGTTATGTCTCTTCCCCGATAATTTTGGAGAATAGGGTGGGATTCGACGTGATTGGCAAGTCGGGCCACTTACCTATAATCCGTGAATTTACCGTACGTTATGCTCCATATATGGAGGGGGTTTTGGTATATGAATGGATTTATGCATAAGCAAGATCGTTATGTCAAGTACCTGTGATCCTGTTTCTTTCGTTTCTCACCTCTAACTTTCTCAAGCGCTCATCTCACTTCAAACTAACAAACAACTGAAAGAAGCGTGCATTGAACTGTCGGTGCTCCACTATTACTAGCAGTATGCTTCATCATGAGGTCGAACTTGAACCACGTAAGTACCACGTACAAGTCAACAGTACTCTGCTGACTGAAGTAAATTTTAACAAATTTGCTCGACACGACTCATTAGTATCATAAAAGTGAGTAAAATGGGGGAAATGATTACCGCGCCTTTGCTATCAACTAGGTCTAAGACCAAAATTGCCGAAAACTAGGAGAACGGCTCGTACAAATCCTCGCCAAGAGTTAGGGAGCAAGCCAGATCGATTGCTCGATAGTCAAAGTTTTGGCCTCCGAGAGAATGGGTCTTGGAGCTTTTCATTCGTTAGGTGTTCTCACCTTGGAAGCTAATGCGGCCATTTGCAATTTCAACTAGATACTACCGATGCCGGAATGTGCGAGTCTTGATTCTCACATCTTCTAATTTGCTAAAGCGTTACGTAGAAGTACGTACTATCTACCCACTTACATAGTAATTAGCAGTTGCTCCGTCACTATGGAATAATAGTTTACAAACAATAGCACGCACTATATGCTACGACTACGTACTAGGGTAAATTGGAGATGCGAAACGCAGAGCAGCGAACACGGAGCAATAAGGTAGACTCCGGAGTAGGACAAATATGTACTGGTCTTTCAGCCTCAGGGAAGATGATTAGTAGACATGCTTCGTGCTCCACTAGGCCAACCAGTGCTAGGTAGTTGGCTTGGGAATGCTGCATTACGGATGAAAAACAAATCTTTTCCGATTTGTGGAGTAAGCTTTAGCCCCATTTCAGTCCAGTTTCAGCACAAATCAATCGCGATCATTTCCCTGAAGAACCAAGCGAAGTACGGAGCAGTTTGTCATGGGAAAAAAAAAATCCTAGAGCAGCAGTCCCTGACGTGACTAAGCTGGGGAAACCAGTGAGCGGATTCCGGGAGGTCTCTCTTGATTGACCCGGTCTCTCCGCTTACAAAAACTGGAGCTCGCTGGAACGATATGATTTCTTGTCCTGGAAGGTCCAGAACAATGCTAATGCAAATTTAAGTTTATGCACTTTTTTAGTGCACTGATTAGCGGTAACGTTAGCATATGCAGTGCGTATTGATGTAAGGATGTATTTCTCCAGAGCACCGTCGTTATCATTCTCGTTCAGTAGAGTATCGGTGAGCTCCTCATCCAGAAGTAGCCACAAGCCAGAGAGAACCGCCAAAGGGAAGAAAAGAATACTCAGAGCAGCAGAATGGCGTGAGTTCTTGGACATGAGTTGGTACACGGCAATGGCTCAAACTCCAACTTTGAAGGTTTGATTGCAACGTCGCAATTTACTTCCCAAGTTCGGAAACTGGTAGAGTCTAAATTGTCTTAATTGCCTAGTATTATTGGGTATGCTGTAGGATGTGAAGTCATGCAAACAAGAAAATCATACTGATTTCGTTTAGCTAAGTCTCTAGGCCAGGGAGATTTATTTTGGGAATGGTACAGTGTATACTCAGCCCAGACTGCAAATCAACCGGCTTTGCACAGCTGCGCACGTGGAAATTGTTGGTTCATAGCGAAAGGATTCGTTCCATCTCCATCGCCGTTAAAACGTGAAAATTAATTGGAAGGCCAAGTACCTATATTACGCAGTAATAATAGATGCAGGCGAAATATAGCCAACATAAATTCTTCAGTATCCACCGTCTTAGGGTACGGTACCCGGATCCCGGAAAGAAGTCATGGCATTTTGTCAAATTGTAATGTCTCTCAACTCTCAGGGGAATTTTTCTGGAAACTTAAAAAGCTCGTATCATGCATGAGTGAAGCATAGACTTTCTTGGTCTTCGGAAAAATGCCGGAGTTTCCCATCTGCTTTTCCTTTTTTTCGCCCTAGCTGGCTCGTTGTGGCGCATATATCAAACTTGGAGAACCTTGGCGTCTGCTGAGAAATTCCTCTTTCGAAGAGTCTCGGGCCTGCTAGCGGCTTTCTTACGTATTAGACTGCGTGTTTATACATTGCTATGGCCCATCTAATATTCAAAGTCTGCAATGTTATTTCATTGCGTTCGGGTGATATTAGGGCCGCGGCGAAGGTCTGACTTGTGTTTGGAAGAAGAACTCCATCTCGAACTCTCGCTTGGATGGCTATTTTTTTGACCCAACGTTTACTGAAGCAGAGTTACCTAGACTCAGAAATGGACCATGGTAGTCAAAAGTCATTGGTAGAACACAAAATCAACTAACTATTGTATTCTCCGAATGGATATCACGGCAACTTGGAGAACCCACAAGAGCACGTTCGAAGTGAAAGTAAAGTTCAGATGCGTTACCCAGGTTTTCGTTGCAACCCTCCTCAATTTGGTGAATAAACATCAATAGCTCACAAATGAAGGACTAGCTTGTTTTTCTCCACCTCTTGAATAATTCCCAAATACCCTATAGGCTGACAAAGGATTTACTGTTCTCGTTTCCACCACACTACAGCGGAATACTCCGTCTTTGGTCTTACTATGTACTGCCACTTTTTGCCTAATTTCCCTTCAGCTTTTGCTTCTACTGCGGTTCAATTGACAAGGATCCCTATCGTCTGTGAACCGGACCCCTGTGGCGCGGGCTCCGAAACTCTTTTGCAAAGAACGTGGACAGTACCCCTTGCCTTGGTATCGGAAGTGCGAACTAGGCGATAGAGATCGTTCAAGCCAAGTCTTACAATCGACCCTATCGATCACTTGATTATTATCGGTGAAAACGTTCGTCTGAAATATACAGTACGGCATATCCATACAAAGATTGCCAATGCCCGGGCGTCTCGGTTTCGGTTTTCTCCATCTCTCTTTCCTGTGATTTCATGGTTGCAGTAGGGGTGCTACGAAGATGACGGTGGACGATAGCCATCAGCAGGCAGCTATTGGCCTTACAATCACCTTTAGTGTCATTGGCACTATATTCGTGATCCTGAGGATATGGAGTCGACTGATGTCAAGTAGCCGTCTGTTCCTTGGTGAGCTTTCCATTGCAGATGGATTGACGATAATCATCAACATTCCGTGACTGTGAATTAGCCGAGGCAGGCAACTGACTTGTCATATTACGTTCTAGACGACTGGCTTATAGTGGTCGCATGTGTACGTTCTTATTGGAAACACTCCCCTCTCTTGCCGACTGTTCGATTTCAACTAACCCTTCTATGAATATGTTGATTATAGGTCTTCATCATCGCGCAAACAATCACGGGCTGTTTCTGTAAATGATGGCATTCACTGATTAAAATCCTTGATGCGAACTAACAAGCTACCATGCAGATATCAAAGCAAACCATGTTGGTATACATTTTACAGACATTCCTCTGCAGACTCCAGAAGATGTTAAAATGGGACAAGTTGTAAGTAGTACGTCGGCTCCAAAGAAAGAGATTATCCTAATACATGAATATCTCAGTGGAATTACGCAAATCAGCTGCTCTATAATCCTATCCTCTCATTTGTTAAAGTTTCCGTCCTTCTCTTTCTTCTTAGACTAGAGTCACGATCCCCTGTCGTTCGCTATATGATTTTTGGGACGATGTACTTCACCATTGTGCTCGGAATATCCATCCTGATCGCAGACATCTTTCAATGCACACCGGTAGCCTACGTTTACGATACCAGCATTGCAGGCGGACATTGTTTCAAGCAGGGCGCCTTCTATGTTGCCACCGCGACGATGACTCTATTTACGGATTTGCTGGTCGTTGTTATTCCGATGATTATTGTCTACTCCCTGCAGATGCCTATACGGAGAAAGCTCATGGTTGTTGGTATTCTGTGTCTTGGTCTAGTGTACGTTCCCCGTATAATGTTTGGTCTACTTACTTATGAATAGATTATACTGATAACTATGAAAAGTGCCACTGGTGTGGGGGCCTGGCGTCTTGATCAGCTCGTTGAAGCTTTTTTCCCCACTTCAGTAAACCTGGACTATACCTACAGTATCGGCTTTGTGTCGTCAGCCATTGAGGTCAATGTGGCCGTCATTTCGGCATGTTGTCCAGCACTGAAGGCATTGATCACTCGCTTTGCGCCACGTCTTCTCGGTACGTCTGGTCGCGGTACATATGGCAAGTCAAGCAATACGCGATACGGCCACGGAACATACATTCGTTCGAACGTGGATCCCAATGACTCATATGAGCTTGGCCAGAAAAACTACCACAACAAGCAACAGACTGAGATTAGTGGTGGAAACAGCCATGGCGGGCGTCTACCACCACGGTCAAAGACCGCCGAAAGTCTGAGCCTTAGTGATGACGACGGGATTATTGCTGGCGCAATGGGAAGCATCGCCATTGTCAAGACAACTAATGTCTCTGTGCAGAGAGATCGACGAGATGGTCATCCAGAAAAGGCATCCAGTGTTGATAGTCTAGTCTAGTGTTCGATATGTTCCCTTCGTATTTATGGTGTGTGGCTCAAGGGGCAATTATTTGTTTTCCGTGTTAGGGGAGATAGCAGTTGTTTTTAACTTGGTAGATCTCATTAGGTTTCTACCATATATATGTGTACACAAAAAGAGAGAATGGTCTTGTCATGATTAATCAATATGTAATAAAATGGCCGCATTCTATTTCACCACGTTATGATTTTGTCGACTGTTTGACGATTTTGCTATTTGCAAGTCAACCAATCTTACCTACTAAATTCATAGAAGGACCAGCACTTGAGATAGAATAAGATATCAACCTTAGAAGCGTTTAAGGTGACATATGCGCGATTTGAGTAACCAGCGGGCAGAATCCTGATCGGGGTATCTATGCATACATGTATCTATATATATATATCCATGTCGGTCTAATCAAGTTACTACCTATGTACGTCCATATGTATACCCAAGTGTAGCAGAAATAATATCACGTAACATGAAGTTTCCCCGACAAGTGACCCTCAACCTACCTGGTATGGAAATTCTGCTCGTTCAAGAGCACGAAGGAGTTCAAGCCTCTTGTTTCTCCTCTTCGTTCTCCTGGGAAAGCTGAGCATTTCCTGAACTTTCTTCACCCTTTTCTGGTAGTACCACCACCCGAGCGTAATCCCGAATGTTAGCGGCACTGTGAATGCAATCCAAAGCCACCAAAGGTTCGAAACCCGGATTCCATTGCTATTTGTACTTGCTGAAAATATTCCTGCCCCAAGTATGGTCTAGTCAACGTTAGGGGGTTCATAATGAGGCAAACAACGACTTACGGCCGTGAAAGGGCCTGGTAAGAAGACCATAGTCAATGCTGCGATTGCATTCATACTGGTGCTGTCATGTTTTGTATTAGTAGCGATCTCGATGCTGTTTGCAGCATCCTGCTAAGTGACCAAGTTAAAGACAAGACTCATCATGCCATCTTTTCTGCCCTTGTGCTTCAAAAATCACATTTTCTGTTTCTCTAATGAATTTATGACATATTCAATCGTACCTGGTCCTCGTTTCGTGCTACAAGGAGAGCTCTTCAAGGTTTTGTGGAGCTTTGCATGAGCAGCAATGGATGCCTCTGACCGAAATGATAGCTACGTCGGCATTTGCAATGTGAGAATCGGCATTTTGAGAGATAATTTGTAATTTTTGGGTAAATTATCGAAGCTCCGCGCGATCTTTGGTACCACCACCAACTTGCTCTTCCACTCGATTAGCCTAAGTAGTCTTTGAGTCACATATAGATGCAGTACTACTCAACAAATTGACTTGAGACCACATGAAACGGCGGAAATGCGTAATATGATAATTAGACACTTTGAGGGATAGTGTTGAAAGTAGATTGTGAGTATCGAAGGGATCTTCAATCAGACTAGAAGGCCTTTGAAAGGAAGCAGTGAGAATATGTCGTAAAATCTCCACATAGTTGTCGTTTTCTTTATGGATAATTACATAGACTATACGACCGTGATTTGCCTCGTACCTCAAGCAAACTGATAGAGGTGCTCCTTGTACATCAAGATTCTATCTTGGATGCTGGCTGAAGAATTCTATGATCGTTTATTAATCTGAGCAGGGGAAAAACACATGATGAAAAGGACATACGTACTAACTGCAACAATGGAATGTGTTTTCGGACGACATTTTCCATAGGAGATCTGGGTATGCTGTACATCGTGTTTACTTTTTCGTAAACAAATTTTTATCTTCAGAAAGTTGCTTAGGTGTATCAAGACGCTATCCCAGGGCAGGAACCAGTTGAGAGCATAAGCACCTGCATGTACTTCCATTTGATGATAAGGATGCGGCATTTGGCATTCCTTCAGTCGAGTCGCCATTGAATAATTTCCCATTCAATTCTTCTGGAAGCGTGTTGACTTTAGCGAAGACAGCCTGCCGCATATCTACAATAAACCGTTGGCAGATGCACGTGAGGCTTTGAATTTGGCCCTAGGCGCCATTTGTACACACAATGCGATAGTTACTCGGACTTTGATAATGATCATACTACGTCGTTTAAAAGACTATCATGGCCTTACTAGTAATGCCCCTGGTAATGTTTTGCTCTGTCTGGCCTCAAAATGAGGCTCGACTAGAGAAGTGAACGCAGTTAGGACGCGCCAGTGTCTTATCGCACCTTGGCGTTGCGAAGGATTCTTGATCTTTGATCAATCAAATGTCAGCCTCGCCCTATATGATAGATCCAAAGAGCAGTTTGTGCTAGCCGAAGCCTGGCCAATGGTTCGCTGTGATTACGTATCTGTGCCTGCGTTTGGATACTAAGGATATTGTTCTGAAAATTCCCCATTTCGGATTATAACTGACTTGAAGAAGTTGTCACTCCATTAAAATCATTTCATCCATGGATTTCCATACACTGTCCATTCATTCGCCTCATCATATCATGTTCACACCAAATTCCACTCAAGGTGACTTTTACATGACTGATAGAATTCTCCCCAAGAGCGAAGACTATTACCTCTTCACAGCGGCACCGGCTTAGCTGCCCCAAAAAGGTTGTTTGAATCCCATTTCCGTTTTGCTGCGCTCAATCGGGCAAGGTTATCGGCGTCACCGTACCAGACATTCGGACCTTCATCACCATGGGCGTAGTTGATGTACGCAGCAAATGTTGGGAAACCACTAAATTCATTGAAATGTTGACGTTGTTGGGTATAGAAGGCGCGCACGGTACCGTCTAAAGAGGAGTCGGGGTAGTCACTTTCCCAGAGTCTAAAGAGCGTCATACAAGATTAACTTTGCGAACATCCTTGAGGCATGATCAATGAAAAAGAATTTCATAGTTGATTCTTACAGTTGCATCTTCGCCTCGCGCCAGGGGTAAACACCTCGGCTTTTTTCTGGAATCGCCAATGGCCCTTGCGTGCCATACCGTTCAATGACCCACGCTCCATTGTATGAAGGGTTTTGTTGAGAGAAAAGAATAAGATCATCAAAAAATCCTTGGAACGTCAAAGGATCAGTTTGGTTTAAGGCAATACTGAAAAAGTTGATATGTGAATTTGTCTCACAGCCTCTTGACGGTGTTCCGAAATTCGCTGCTGCTATCAATCGATTCCATGGAACAGTGACATTTCGCCATTGAATTGGGTTGATTGCAATGAATTGGTCAACATAAGGTTGGAAGTCATCATATGACCCAAAATACACGAGATTCACAATGATGGCAGCCTAATGAGTAGTTTGTCATGTCAGAAGTTGGCCTGCTCGTGGATTAAGAGACGTTCTTACTTGTCCGGATGTCTGGTTATACGTAGATGAGATAGTGACCGATAACTCGGCTGGAAGCGTTTCATCCAAAGTTTGGAGACTGCCCCAAACCGATCGATTCGCGGTCTCAGGATAGAGAAAATCTGCATTTTGTGCCTGTCCAGCATTCGTCGCATCATAAACCCGGTATGTCGCCGAGGTAATGATTCCGAAATTTGCACCAGCACCGCGAATAGCCCAGAAAAGTTCCGTGTTGTTTGTGGCGGACGCCTCGAACAGTACTCCAGATGCGGTGACAATTCTAGCTGAAATCAATGCGTCGGAAGTATAGCCATGCAATCCCTGGAGTAATCCTACGCCAGCACCAACAGTGGCACCAATCACCCCTACACATGGTGCGTTACCAGTCGCTTCATTGCAAGTCACTTAGTTAAGTCCTTTTAACGAGATTCTTGCAGTGCGTTGGAAACCTACGGATTTCCTTTCCAGCATTATACAGAGGATCATAAAGTTGACCATAAGTCGCGCCACCGCCAACCGTGACCTGATTGTTTTCAACATCCAGATCGACTGTCTTGAAGTTGCTCAAGTCAATCTCAATCGCATTTTGGATGTTGGCGAAGCCTTGTGAGACGCCGTGGCCACCACCGGTAGCGAGGAAAGAGATGTTGTGAGCAGACGCAACTTTAACCTAGTTGTTGAGTATCAATAGTCCGGAGTTTGATTTGGTTCACGGATACATACTATGTTCTGGACATCTCGCTCAGTAACTGGCTTGATAGCACCCATATATGTAGGCGCATTCCACGTGGACCATCTCTGGGTGACGTCTTGCGCCCAATTGCTGTCGTTAGCATAATATATCTCTGCACCAGGAGATAGGACCGATTGGAAGAGAGCCGAGAGGTTATAGCTCTGTGCTGCTGCTAGAAGGGGCAGCGCCAGAATGATCGATCCTAGCCTTGTCATTTTGTGCTTTGGATAAGAGAGCCACAGCTTAGTAAAGACAAAGATCAGATATGCGCCGTTGCGAAAAACTTCTGACAAGGGCATTCTGGAGGGCTTTATACTGGCTACCATCCCCAAGTTTTGCAAACGTAGAGAGGTCTCAATATGATCACCATGTCAAAAATTGGTTTTTGTCTATATGCAGATCCTCTTACATCTCATTCAATCTTGATTTTACAAACAAAATGAAAAGTAACATTGTAGTTCATTACGTAGTACTAATCCGGACACTTTTCGGACTTTCTTTACGGGCTTTAATTAGTGATTCCGAAGTTGCATGAGAGAGAAAGAACGAATTATTGCTTGCAGAATGTTACTGGTACTAGTCTGTCCAACTATGTATTTTAAGATTTGAACTAGCAGAAACGAGTTCCATACCACAGTTCATTTCATCTGGTTTACGAAGCCATAACAGGTCGAGAAATTGAAGGGGCAAGCGAGCTTGTTCCTCACCTGTGGGCAGATACTGCATCGCTGATCATTATTAACCCCATAGGAAATTGTATAGTGCGCGGCACAAAGAAATACACGACTCTATTTGCTGATTGTCCTCCGAGACTATTGAATTCTCCGAAAATTTTCGGAGCATGTAAGCCCCGTGAAACCAATGCAACATGGCGACCTTATGATTCTATCGGAATTGAAGGTAGTTTCAAAGATTCTAAAAGCATTACTCATTGTAAGTACATACTGAAATCCATATCTGCGATCATCGATTGTACCTGACAGCTGAAAGATGTTTTTCGGAGATCGCTCGACAGCTAGAATACCCGACAATTCTCTGATCTATTCATAACAATTGACTACGCCGTTGTAGTTACTGTATGTTAGATGATATGTTCTCTGGGTTGTGTTACTGCCATAGAATTTATAACAGGCCAAGCTAACTCTATTGGGTTGTGAATCGAACTACTAAGATTCACTAATCTACCTGGGTTTATACCTAGGATTTATTTGGTGTTGATGATACAGCTGGGTGAATGGCCCCCAGTTCATAACTGCCCAG
Organism: Talaromyces ruber; assembly: GCA_022813215.1. Classification (NCBI taxonomy): domain Eukaryota; kingdom Fungi; phylum Ascomycota; class Eurotiomycetes; order Eurotiales; family Trichocomaceae; genus Talaromyces; species Talaromyces ruber. The sequence continues at coordinate 52,001 of JAKLMW010000012.1, read as the reverse complement.
GTGGCTCAGGTAAAGACGAATTGTTTATGTCTAGGTCAGTTAGCTCCCTCGAATCTGTTTTTATTCCTATAATGATTGCTATCAAAAAAAAAAAAAAAGTAAGTTTCAGGGATACGTTGGCATGAAATTCTGTTTCGCTTAGATTGAGTAATGATGGGTGTTCTGCATGTTTCTCCAACCCACTTATGTATGTAGCAATGTCGATACACAGATGTACCGAATTGTCATCGTTGACGTATTCACGATCCATTTTCCGATAGTAAACATCCTCTAAATGGTATTTAATCTCATGCGGAAACTTTGAATACTACGTGATCTAATATTGTAGAAAACACTCCGATGGAACGAGTCACGGCAACCCATTGAAATGATAAAGGAACAACGGAACGAAGAATCGTCTACGAGAATTAATAAATCAGGTACCATGAGAAAAGGAACAAGGAGCTCATTTGTGAGATTTCATGTATCAGAAATCGAGAGGGTGTTTTGGAGGGTTACTTCAATGTTCGTTGATAATCGCTACATGCTATCTGGATGGATACATGCGAGCATTGTGTGGGAAATTATTGAGAAGACGTCTGTCTGTAACCGAAAACTCGGCAACAAACCTACACAACATACAATTGTACGGATGTTTTAGGTTACTACTCCGTAGCATAGTAGATAATAACGCATGGATATTATTGTGCATTCTTCATTGTTAATTAGCAGTCATTTGATACTTACGGACTATCACGTCATGTACATGTATGATAGATGGATGGCATAAAAGTAGCTCGCGTCACGCAATCACCCCGCCCGAAGTCCATTCTCGACTCGATTATCCTTCGATCCTCTTTTCCTTCAGACTCTGATAATTATAACAGCAACAATCATCAAGTGAGAGAGAGTAGCAAGGTATTATGGCAGCGGCACAGGTTCAACGTCAGCCTGATATACAATATCATCCTGATTACAGCAAATTCCTAGATCGTTCCAAAAGACGCCGAGACGCAGAGACTCTGACGAGAAATCTTCCACCCGGATTACCTCTGCATCTGTCTTCCTCCTTTGTGTGGGACGGGAATGAGATTCAAGGCCGTGATGACTGGGTCATTTCGTTGACCGACAGCCATCTGGAAGAGATCGATAGAGCACTGGGTCATTTCAAAGGTAGAACCTAAACGCTGGTGCGGGGACGCCGAAGCAAAGTTCCTCGTAGAGACAATTACATTCATGCTAACAAAGCTCCAATCAGCATTAAAAGAACCATTCGGGTACATCAACCAAACCACATTTCCACTACCCGGTCTCGGAGGCATTCTTCGGGAAGGGTCACGAGAGCTTCATTTTGGGCGAGGATTCTTTGTTCTTCGCGGAATACCAGTTGACAAATACACTACCGAGGAGAATATCATCATATACACCGGAGTTTCATCGTACGTTGGTAATTTGCGCGGCAGGCAGGAAAAAAGGAACCCTACCGACGGAAAGGCTGTGGTTCTGTCACATATCAAAGATTTGACTGGGACATACAGCAGGGAGAACATCGGTGGCCCAGCCAGTACAAATGATAAGCAGGTATTTCATACAGATTCTGGGGACATTGTCTCTCTTTTCTGTCTGCAGAGGGCAGCGGAAGGCGGCGAATCTCAACTGGCGAGCATCTGGCAGGTGTATAATGTTTTAGCAAAAACCCGCCCAGATCTCATCCAGACTTTGACAGAAGACTGGTTATTTGACGGGTGAGTCCTGTATCATTCATTGATGAAGAAAATCATTTATTAACGAATCACTGAACAGATTCAATAATCCGACACAGCCATATACAGCCAGACCCTTACTGTACTACCAACCCGCATCGACCCTAGCTCCAGAGCGACTCATAGTACAATATGCTCGGCGTTACTTTACGGGATTCCTAGCTCAACCGCGTTCATCTAATATTCCCCCAATCACCGAAGCCCAGGCGGAAGCTTTGGATGCCCTACACTTCCTTGGTGAAAAGCATAGTGTTCAACTGGACTTCCAAAAAGGTGATATACAGTTCGTGAATAACTTGGCAATCTTTCATGCTAGAAAAGGGTTTTCGAATGCTCCTAATGAAGAGTACGTATGAGCTCCATCTTTCCTTCCCCGGAGGTCTTCGACGTCTTTCAAGTTGCTGATTGATGATGAGTATTAGACGGCATTTACTGCGGCTTTGGCTTCGAGACTCTGAAAATGCATGGGAAACTCCTAGTCAACTACAAGATCGCTGGGATGAAATATATCAGGGTCTGTCGGAAGAGGAGCAAAGATTTCCTCTAGAGCCCACCCTAAGGAATGTGGTGTCTCCTAAAGTTCGTTAAGTACTAGGCTCGTAAGACTGCCATCTTTAGTACACCCAATAGCTGAAAGAAGATATGGCCAATAATGAATCAAGATTTTGGTTTTGTAGAGGAGCTATCTTTTATCTTCTTGGTCTGTATGTTGAACACGAATTAATTAAATTGTTATGAACGTGTTTCACCGGTAACTGGATCACCCTGTAATCTATATAAAATAGCTTTTTACAACATATCAATACTAGCCTATGGCGAGGCCTAATCAATATACACAGTAATATATATGGAAACCTATGTTACCTAATCACTAGCCGATACACGGATTCCAGCAAGTGCTCCGCCATGGAGCAAGTCCTACCTTCTTGTAGCGAATAGAATCAGCCACTTACAGATTCACCCAAGATACATCCGAACATCGGAGCAACACCATATTTGAAAAGAACCCGGATCACTTGTTGAGAATTTTTTCAAACGAACGCGTCAATGCTGGCACTCGCAAGGTTAAGACTTGTCCGACAAGGAACCTTACGGTCGGTTGATTTCTATCAAAAATATAGCAGGAACATGTCGACGCAGTCGAGGCTGTCAGACATCACGGTAGCAGTTCTGTTCCAGGATATCGAACCGCCAGTAATTAATGGCGTTCAGAAGCCCAAGAAACCGAATGGTATGTGTGCTGAATTGCAAGTTTATAGCGACCGACAAGGAAGCAGGGCTCGAGGACTGACTACAACCATAGGGTATAAGGATTCAGGGGCAGATATCGCCTTCACACTTCAACGGAGTAACGTCAAGGTCCTAACGCCCCAAGCAAACCCCAATCCGCTGTTGGACTCAGACTGGTGCTTCTCCGATACAGAGGAAGGGATACTATCTGCAATCAGACAAGGCGCCACTCATATCTGGGCTAATACTGTTGTCTTCGAGGCGCATCCGTTACAAACCTCGTCTAAATTACAGCAGTTTGCCTCGCAAATTTATATTGTTGGCCAGCCACCCCGGCTTGTTGAAAAATTTGATGACAAGGCGTACCTCAATGACAAGCTTCGAGCGCTTGAATCGTACACTTTGCCGCAGTCGTGGCTTGTGAATCCCGAGACCATCGAAGTCCTCGTTCAGTCGATCAAGGACTACCCAGTGGTGGCCAAGCCTGTGCGAGGTCGAGGAAGTCATGGTGTCAAAGTTTGCTACGACCTGATTGGTCTCAAGAATCATCTACACACCTTATTCCAGGAATCTCCTACAGTCCTAGTTGAAGAGTATCTCGCAGGCGAGGAAGCGACTATCACTGTGATGCCTCCTTCCCGTGAACGAGAAGAGTACTGGTCCTTACCACCAGTATCCCGATTTCATCATTTGGACGGGATTGCTCCATATAATGGTGTGGTGGCTGTTACGAATAATTCTCGGGTTGTGACACAGAACGAATTAGACGCAGATTTGAGTTACCATGCCATAATGGACGAATGTCTTAATGTGGCGAAACTGATTCAAGCAAGGGCTCCTATTCGTATAGATGTGAGACGCTTCTCACCGGGGTCAAACTTTGCATTGTTTGATATCAATATGAAACCGGTAAGCTACACATAACTTTGCTCCCTGTCTCAGTGTCACATTAGCTAAACCAAATCCAAGAACATGACTGGACCAGGTCGACCAGGTCGAGACGATCAGGACAGCCTTGTTGCTATTGCTGCTGCAGGTATTGGATGGGACTACGCGACTTTGCTCCAAAAGACACTGCAGACCTCACAGACCTTGGGCGCTTTGCGCACTTATGTCAGTCCTTTGTAGAGCTTTCGAAACAGAGTCTCACCGAATTTGTTTGTCGGCAAATTTCATGGGAGCGATTAATTAGCTCTCATCACATCTTTCTGTACAGTACATGATTATAGATACAAATGAATGCCGCTTCTAGACAAAGTCGATTGAGAATCTACTCAAGACATGTAAATCTAAATCACCTCGGCATAGGGTTAGCTTTCATGGGTTCAAGCAACTATCATGCTCAAAGAACTTTGGTGGGCTGTCGAGCGCGCTGAATTAAACAGCTATGCGTGGTGGTGTATGGTGAGACCTAATATCTATTTCTATCTTCATGGTGACTGGATTATCCATTTCGTCAAGTAATTCATACACCATTTGTCTGTTAATCTGACGCCAGCAAGTCCTTCAATTTCGCCATCTCAGATCCCATCCAGCTGGAAATGGTGACAATATCGGCACCGCAATTCACGAATTCAAATCCCATTTTGCTCTTTGAGCTGCGTCTTCAACTGAGAAGCAAAAGTAACCTGCATATTTTCCTTCTCGTTTTGCAGCGTCTCTTACTTTAATCACAGCTTCTTGCACCTGGGGAGTTTCCTTGTGGTCGAAAGCAAAGTAACCCATTGAACAGCATAGGTCGTTGGGGCCAATGAATAACATATCGATATCGGGTACCGAGGCTATCTCTTGAGCATTCTCAACGCCGGTCTCAGTTTCGATCTGAACAATAACGGTGATTTTTGAGTTAGCATGGTTCATGTAGGACGCAGCAAAGATATTGAAGTTTGCAGGTGCAAATAGTCCACCAGTACCACAAATACCAGTCGAAAATTCCATGTGATGTCCTCGCAATCAGTCCTGCTTGAGCCTGTTTGTCATTGAACAAAATGTTCCATAAAGCAGAAGCAACAAAATCCAATCTACCCACCTTTGTCTCACACATCGGAACCATGATACCGTGGGCTCCGCCGTCCAAAGCTCTCTTTATCATAAAGGGTTCCGCGGCCGCAATTGCTCCCACTGCGTGGTAGATGGCTCAATCATCAATATCCCCATGCTCACAGTCTACCAAAACCCACTTGTTTCCATTCGAATTAGAGCAACTCAGCTGGCAGAAAAATATGTAGCAGATTAAGCAGGATGTAAGAATGAAATCTACTCACGTCACTTCCTAGAGCAGCTACAGTTAGTGAAAAACCTGGAAACCCCATCCATTGCCCTACCGCTGGCTGTCCAGTTTCTCGGGCTCGTTCTGGAGCTGCCTGAAGTAGTTTTTTGCCTGTCGACAATATAACGGAAGTTTGTACTTCGACAAATGTTTGGGACCCAGTGGTGCCTTACATCTTTTTATCCAGTTGTTTAGAAACAAGTTTAATCGACCAAATGTAAACGCAAAACAATATGAAAGCAAATTTATATTTAAAGTCAAGGATTTTCATTACAGAATGTTGCAATTTTGATACAAGATTCAATAAGTACGACTACACTTAGTTGATCATGGCACGGCACCCGGTTGAGTCCCGAGCCGAAGCAGGGCATCAAAGTCTTAGTTGTTTCAATTGTAATTGACCAATACAATCCTTATATCGCTGGTCATGAGCCGCACATAACAATATCCAAAGGCATACGGCTTACTCTGCATTGAACGACCAGATTTCCAGCTTATCAAAGAACTCGATTCACAGGTGTTCGTATCAATTCTTCTTCATAAACTTTGAACAATAATGCGCCAGATTAAACCTCAGGTAACACAAAGTCTGGAGCAAGCAGATCCCCGGATGGTCCAGCTATAATATTCCACAAGGCTTCAAAAGATGCTTCGTCTTGATGTGATAAAGACAAAAGCTCCTGCAAAATTACGCGACTACGTACAGCCCCAGACCATACGGTTTCCAGTGAGTGCATAGCTTGCTCGAATCATGGTTTATCGTGACATTGGAAAAATCAATCCCAGCATCAATAAGAGATCTAGCACGTTCGTGTATGAGCATGATATAACATACATTTCGTGAAAAAATTATTTGACTTTGTGTTGTACTCACCCATGGAGATTGATAATCGATGCACTGTGAAGGATAGAAGTGATTGTGCACATGATCAAATTCACTTCAGGGGTAACATTCATTCGATTGGCAGAGATCTTAATCTCATCGGGAAGCGTTTGTAACCAGAGTTCCAAGTCCGATTCAAGCGACTGAACCCGTTTCTTAGTTTTCTCCATTTCTGAGAATTAGATCTATTCTTGAGGGGATGGAACCTCCGTGATGCACGGGATATCCTCAATTCGATGAGGTATGCAAACATTTCGATATACCGTCTACATTGACGGGTTTGGAAAAACTTAGCCAATTGCGCAAAATCAGCTCGGATGATCTCGTTAACGCGATCAAAAACCTGCAACACCATACTTTTCGTCCGGTTACCGACGGGATATTCATACATGCAGGAATTATCGATTATCAGACAGGTCCGGAATCTGCCGAGGAATTCAAACAGCGCAATTTGAAGTTGTTGATAGGTGAAGTTCTCAATGAGGAAACGCTCTATTCGACCTATAACACCTCAGAGCCCAACAAGGAATCCCCCAGCCTGCGAGTCTCCAATTACTGTGCTCCAGCTACGACAGAAAGGATTTTGCAACACTATAGTTTTCCCAAGTCCACTTAAGCCATATATTTGCAGGGAACTGACGCACCTCCCTAACTAAGTGGCTGGCTATCATGAAGTCAAGAGCAGAATGAGATGATCAAATTCATCTCTTGTCACGTAATCTGATTGATATCACGAATACGCATATCTCCTGAATCTGCAGCCATTGATTAATATCACAGCTATTATGCATATGTCCCAGATGGCGGACCAAGTAGAAGTCGGGACGAAATTAAAAGTTCACCAGGCTGGCATCCCGTCACTATATGTGTAATGTATTGTCAATTACGGTAATACCATGATCTACAACCGCTCTGATACGGTATCATACAGCCCACAAAGCTTGGGGCTGCTTGGTCCCACCCCATTTTGATCAACACAAACCCCGAAAGGCGTCTTCAGTCTTTACGCTGCCCATTCGGGTTCTCGGTAAAACATTGCATTGCGTGTATCGTGGGACCGAAAAACTACCCCGCTATCTACTTTACGGTTAAGCCCGGGCTTTGGAATCTGTGCCTTGTATCTGACGAGTAGGTGCATTTCTTGTAGGCAATCGCTTGTGTAATACGCAGGTCTTCCGAATGCTGACTAGGCAGACTGGGTCGATGACCTCGCTCTAAGGAACAGCGAATAAGATGTTTTTGAATAGAAGGGTCCGAATACGAATGGGATACTCCTGATTTGCTCCTAGTATTTCGTCCACACCTGAGTACAAGTTGTATCGTTGAACCGGGGCTCCGAACCTCGGAATTACTGTCTGACTGATATACACATCCCACTGTGACTTGACGAGAGAGCCTCACTCCCCTGTGCAAGGACATCAACATACGCAAAATGGCACCAGTCATATTTCGACGAGTGGCCCGAACGCTGTTGAATCGATCATATAGCACAGTCCAAGGTGCATCAACATCAATCGCTACAGGTGCTCCAGTATCTCCATGGATATCATCAGCAATTCCTCCCGCCGTTAAGAATGCCACCGCTGCCCAGGTGCCTCGAACTACTTGGACAAGAGACGAGGTGCGACAAGTTTATGAGACTCCGTTAAGTCAATTGACGCATGCTGCGGTAAGTTATTATCCTTCATTTGGAGTTATCGTGCCTCTAAAAGAAGGCAAACTAATCAAAGCCGGCTACAGGCAATAGTCCACCGTCGCTTTCACGACCCCGCCGCGATCCAAATGTGTACACTTATGAACATAAAGACAGGTGGATGCAGCGAAGACTGTTCTTACTGTGCTCAATCTTCTCGATACAACACGGGTCTCAAGGCTACCCGATTGTCGCCCGTCGAAGAGGTGCTACAAGCGGCTCGGATCGCTAAGGAAAATGGTAGCACCCGTTTCTGCATGGGCGCCGCATGGCGAGACATGAGAGGCCGGAAAACCAGTTTGAAGAACATAAAGGAGATGGTGACAGGCGTGCGATCCATGGGACTGGAGGTTTGCGTGACTTTGGGCATGATCGATACTGAGCAAGCCAAGGAGTTGAAAGATGCTGGGTTGACAGCATACAATCACAACCTTGATACCTCACGAGAGTATTATCCGTCTATCATAACATCGCGCAGCTATGATGAACGTCTTCAGACACTTAGCAATGTCCGTGATGCTGGTATTAATGTGTGCTCAGGCGGAATTCTAGGCCTAGGTGAAGCAGACTCGGACCGTATCGGGCTATTGCATACCGTCGCTACCTTGCCATCACACCCTGAATCATTTCCCGTGAATGCTCTTGTGCCCATCAAGGGAACGCCTCTTGGGGACCGTAAGATGATTTCATTCGACAAGTTACTTCGGACCATTGCTACCGCCCGCATCGTTCTCCCTACAACTATCGTTCGTCTCGCAGCAGGCCGTATAAACTTGTCTGAAGAGCAGCAAGTGACGTGCTTCATGGCTGGTGCCAATGCAGTCTTCACAGGCGAAAAGATGCTTACGACTGACTGCAATGGCTGGGATCAAGATCACGAAATGTTCCGTAAGTGGGGGTTCTATCCAATGAGAAGCTTCGAGAATGAGGAAGTCAAGGGCATCAAGTCGGCTGTAATTACAGAAAGCGATAGCGGAATGGTCGCAGCTTCTATATAAGTCTGCACCGAGGCATAGAACCAAGATGCGATAGAAGTGGAACACCCCGATATTGAAGGGAAAATCCATTATAGTTATGCCATGAATGGGAAATAAACTCATTGCAATTTTCTATACGTGCCCATAACCGAGTATTCGATACCTTTGTAAATTCCATGACTTAACCACGTCACCGACGATAATATTCCTCAAGAATGGGGATCTAATGTATCAAGAACTTGACGCAACGACTGTACTGAACTGCTTCCATTTGTCATTTCTTGATCAGAGCTTCGCTATCAGCTGATAATACCGGCCAGTCCACTTTTCAATTGTGTCCAGCAGCTTATCCATTTCCTGTCGAGTGTTTCCAGCGTGCAAACAAACACGGACTCGTTCTTTCCCAAGCGGTACCGTTGGTGCCATAATCGGTCGAACAATGAGTCCACGCTCTTGACAGTACCGAGCGAGTTCTCGCGGAAGCCTGGTCCGGATCGAGAAGATGGGCGATCGATGATTGTATTCTATTTGGAGCACCGGCGACTCGATTTTATGGACCATTTCGTCGCAGCGCGATTGGAAGTATGAGATGTTGTTCTGCAAATCTGACTGAAACTGTACAACTAATTAGAGAGTGATCAGTTGCATTGCTTGATACGAATTGCTACCAATTGGGTTTGCCCCTCTGCCATCAGTTCATAGGCGGAGCGAATCGCAATCAGAGAGGTCCTGCTCATTGCCGTGGTATATATCAAGGTGCGAGCATAATTGATCAAGTACTCTTTGGTCAAGGGATCGCATAGAACAATAGCTGAAAAGCATCGTTCCTTATTAGCCAGCCGCATAGCCTTGACCTGAAGGATTTCACAAGACGTACCACCTTGACTAGCCAGTGATTTACCAAACGTATGTGTCCTGATGAAAATCTGGTTCTCAACGCCTAGATCTTGAACTACCCCAGCTCCGTTAGGCCCAAAGACGCCTGTCGCGTGTGCTTCGTCAACGATCAGATATGCATTCCTTTCTGGGAAATGCTTTTGCACCAATGGGGCGATCTGTTCTAAGGGGGCGGTATCTCCATCCATGCTGTACAAAGTTTCGACGGCAATAAAAACGTTGTACGGATATTGAAGAGAGGTTGAGCCATCACTGATGATCTCTTTTATCACTCTCTCCAGGTCAGAAACAGAATTATGCGCAAACTGTATTTTCGTTTTCGCGCGAGACAGTCGCATTCCTTCGTGTACACTGGCATGAATCAACTCGTCATAAATGATGATGTCCCCCGGTTGTGGGAGGCATGAAAAAACGCCAACATTTGCATCAAATCCGGAATTGAACAATAACCCAGTGGGCGCATCGTGGAAAGTGGCAATAAACCTCTCCAATTCCTCTGCATACTCAGAATTACCATCTAATAAGCGAGAACCTCCGCTTCCTAGCGAAGGTGAGTTGCTGCTAAAAGGACTGTAAGAAGTATTCAAATTGTGCAGAAATCGTGACTTTAAGACTGTTGAGTTTGAAAGTGATAGGAAATCGTTGGACGAGAAGTCAGCAGCATTAGCTGGCGACACGGTGAGCCTTCGACGTGCCGACCTAGCTTCTCTCTTGTCCAAAGCTTTTTGGAAAGAGTCGAGCAGAGAAACCATTTCCTCTCGACTTGCTCCGGTCAGCAGCTTCCGCCATTATATCGAAGCTTGGAACACGACAGTAAGATTTTGTGGTGATAAGCATATACTGAATTTGACTTTGCGCACAGAGCACGAAAACCGGATCCCTGTCGTCTTGAAATTGCCAGATTAGTCATGACAGTATGGTAAGATCGATACTCGGTCAACCGGGTTGAATTACTACAACATCGCTTGGGCCAATGACAAAAAAATGGCAACTAATGCATATTTGTATGGAGTACGAAAATTACAATTTCACCGGTGGCCCAACGTTTAGCGTGTCCACAGCTTGCTTCAGAGCACTAAATGTTGAGGTGTAGGCCCCTCAACAATAGATGGCTGGGATCCTCAACATAACGTACGAATACGAACGGAATCTTGAATCCCTGGTCTGCTAATAGTTCTAAGATACGTATGTAGTATGCAGGACACGAAATTGATAGCCAGTAATTGTGCGTCCAACTTCAACCCGACTCTTCGATTTATAACCTCGGCTTTGTCCAATACCTTCGTATCGGTATCATATTGTTACGTACTGGTATGCTCTTGGTATTTCGCTTGTAATACGTTGATTCATCGTTACACTGTTGTGGCCCGTCTCGTTGTATGGCCTACTATGGTCGACCCCGGCGATTTCCATAGTACGTTTTTTATTTTACTGTCATACAGGGATCATGATATAGTGCCGTTTTTTAAAGCCAATAAATGGTCATTGGTATGCTACATAGTATAAGGACTTTACTCATTGAAGGAGGCGGTCACCCAGTAAAGTACCATACAAAGTATTACATTGCTTGTATTTACGTCAGGATAAAAACATACTATGGAAATCACCGGAGCAGACTGTCGAGAACCAAGCAAGACTCTTTTTCCGATTTGGTTGCATCTCCATTTAACCATATTGTTTTGCAACCATCGAGGTTGAGAATTGCCAGTAATGACACCCATTGGTGTGGCACTCTGGCGTCAACTGCGCGTCCATCAAGTTTATGGCGCGAACACAGATGTTGGCAAGACAATTGTATCTACACTCTTGGTGAAAGCATTATCGGAGAGGAGCAAAGTAGGATTTCTGAAACCTGTATCAACCGGTCCATTAGATGAGGCAGATGATAGGTAATAGTCATTCCGATTGACACGATCTATTTTGTTGCTAAAATCCATCCCTAGGCACGTGAAGCAGTTCACGGCTGGGAACAACAATGTGTTGACAAAATGCCTGTACCAGTTTGGCGACCCGGTCAGCCCACATCTTGCTGCACAATCCAGCCAGGTAAGTTGTAACTCCTATCCCGGCTCTGATCGCGTATTTGCTCATGGAGATCTGTAGCGACCCGAAGACAATGAGATACTAAGCTCTATACATGATACACTATCATCCTGGTCCGCAAAAGGGGTCAAAAATGCTCTGATCGAGACTGCCGGAGGTGTACATTCTCCCGGTCCTAATGCGACCAGCCAGGCAGATCTTTATCGCCCTTTAAGACTCCCTATAATTCTTGTCGCTGACTCTCGCTTGGGTGGCATTTCATCTTCAATTTCCGCGTTCGAGTCACTATTTATACGAGGATATGATGTTCAATCTGTTCTTTTGTTTCATGACGACTACTATCAGAACCACGAATATCTTGATGCGTACTTTTCGAAAAAGGACATTCCTCTTCTAGCATTTTCGAAGCCTCCGTTACGTCCCAAGGGAAATGTGACTCTTGATTCTCAAGTCGAAGACCAGAAGGTCATGAGCGACTATTATAGATCAGTGCAGCGAAATTTTGATTTTGATTCATTATTAAAAAGAATGGAGGAAAGATCAGAGCAGCGCATTGAAGAGTTAGAAAAGATGGCCACACGCGCACATCAAGCTATATGGTACCCTTTTACACAGCACCAAGGAATGGAGCCAAAGGATATAACGGTTATTGAATCTGCACATGGCGATTACTTCCAGACACTGAAGACATCACCGGATGCCGACAAGAAACATGAAAGTCATCTACTGCAGTCAACATTTGATGGCTCTGCCTCGTGGTGGACGCAGGGCTTAGGCCACGGAAATTCAGAACTGGCTCTTACTGCAGCTCATGCAGCTGGGAAGTATGGACATGTTATGTTTGCTGGGGCTGTTCACAAACCGGCCTTGAGTCTTGCCGAGCTGCTTCTGCAGAGTCTGGGAAATCAAAGGCTGCGAAAGGTCTTTTACACTGACAATGGTAGCACGGGAATGGAAGCTGCCATTAAGATGGCTCTTCGAGCATCTTCTTTGCGATATGACTGGGACTCATCGACAGAAGATATCAAAATTCTTGGCTTGAAAGGAAGTTATCATGGAGACACTATTGGCGTGATGGACTGTTCCGAACCTTCAACATATAACAAAAAGGTCGAATGGTATAGAGGAAGAGGACATTGGTTCGATTTTCCAACCATTGGAATGAAGGATGCCCAATGGCATGTGTCGGTTCCAGATATGCTGGTACAGGAACTAGGTGAGGGAGAACATTTCGAGTCATTGAACGACGTTTTTGATCTCGACAAGAGGCTGCAGTCTTCCACTGGACAAAGGTATATGAAATTCATCAAAGAAACCCTCGATAGGTTGGTCAATAAGTATGGTTTTAAATTCGGGGCATTGATTATGGAACCGGTACTTCTGGGAGCGGGTGGTATGCTTTTTGCGTAGGTGATGAGAAAGTCTTCGTGGTTCTAGTCATCAGGCCCAACTAACCATTTCCAGCGATCCTCTCTTCCAACGTTGCTTGGCTGATGTTGTGCGATCAACCCCCGATTTGTTTGGAGCTAGTCCAGGTTACATGGAAACACGCACCAACTGGTCCGGGTTACCAATAATCTTCGACGAGGTATTTACTGGCCTGTATCGCCTTGGTCGACGGACATCTGCTTCATTTCTAGGCGTCGATGCCGATATATCCGTTCACGCTAAACTCCTTACTGGGGGTCTGCTTCCACTAGCCGTGACACTTGCCAGCAAGGAGGTTTTTGACGCATTTTTGAGCTGCGAAAAAAGTGACGCTCTCCTTCATGGACACAGTTATACAGCTCATCCCATAGGCTGTCACGTTGCGGAGACATCGGTGAGGATGATGATGGATATGGAAAACCGAGGTGATTGGGCCAGCTTTCAGAAGTCATGGCAGATGACCCCGACAGCGAGTAAAACTACCGGTCATGAGATATGGAGTTATTGGTCTTTCAATTTGATCCAAGATCTTAGCTGCGCCGAGAATGTAGAAAGTGTCTTTGCAATTGGAAGTGTGTTTAGTATCTCATTGCACGATGAGACTGGACAAAGAGGTGGGCCTAGCGCCAAAGATCAAAGTGCAAAACGATCACCATCACTAACTCTTGTTATAGGGTACACTTCAACTGCTGCTAAAGGGTTGCAGCAGAAACTTGCTCGTGGTGAAAGCGACCTCTCACATTTCAATGTTCACTCAAGAGTTCTTGGAAATGTGCTATATCTCATGGCAAGCATGAAATCTACGCCTCATGACTTGAGTAGAATTGAGAATCTACTGCGAAATGCTTTACTAGGTGGCAATATGTGACTCTATTCCGAATATTCCTACTCCAGCTACACGTTGCCCAATGACTGGTGAAATGGCGCAATGAAGCTCAAGCGAAGATGTTGCTCCGAGGGTTTGAAGAAGTAAAAGAATATGCTTGGCTTAAGATCAAGATTCCCCGCTTTTAATTCTCAGATTGTGATCAGATTATATAACTGTTTTATAGATGGCTCCCTCTTCTACCTATGGTATGGCACTTTCAAATGGAGTCCCCCTACACTTGGAATCCCACCACACGCACTCTGTATTGGCAGCCTACTCTTCTTTTTCTCTCTGTTTCGTGATTGTCTTCATGCGTGTGTAGCTATCACGCTTATCAATTCCCCGGCTCTACTTCATGCGCCGAAAGGTTAGAAGCTTACTGGCCTCCGGCCGGAACTGATCCGTTATCTCTTTTGTTCCTATAGTAGTCCCACGATGTGATACGAGTCTCAGTGCCGTAGTATATGCTTAAGAGCTATTGACTGCTCTATAAGTTCTAGTGTTTTGATCCATCCTTGCTACTGTGGTTACAGTGACTCGCTCGTTAAAAAGTATGGGAGACTCCGATAACAATTCGCCGATTGAGCTATCAACAAAAGAGGCTATTTCAAGGCCAGATATCGTTGAACCAGGAAAGATCGAAGAATTTAAAAGTTTCGACACTGCAGAGAGAGATATCACGCTGCAAGCATTTGCAGGGCATGTTACGATTGAGTTGGACCCGGAGACTAAAAAGCGGCTGCTGAGGAAAAGTGATCTATATGATATGCCAGTAAGTGATTTTTCACCAACCCTTCTCATTGATCGCGGCATCTAAGACATTTCAAGTTTCTTTGCATCGTATACATGCTCAAATTCTGCGAAACAAAAGCATCTTCTGCGCGTGCATAATTGGCTTAAAGCAGGATCTCAATCTGAAAGAAGAAAACTTTCAGTGGTTAGGTAGTATGTTCTACATCGGGTACCTCGCTTGGGAATTCCCGACGAGCCGTTTACTCTAATATGTACCACTCGGAAAATACGTATCAATGTCATCATGTAGGGATGCGCGTTGGCTTGTACAGCTGCGTGCACCGATCTCACAGGGGCGGTCGCTGTGCGCTTGCGTCTGGGCGTCTTTGAAGCCTCAGTGACCTTATATTTGCACTATTTACACCCCAATGGCGTACCAAGGACGAACAACTATGATTTGGATTCAAAGGTATCGCCCAAATCTTGGTGGATGTTCTTGCTTGGGGTGTCGCCAAAGGAGTAGAGATACATGGCGCCGTTCTCCCAGGATGGAAAATCCTATTTCTTGCTATTGGTCTTTTACTGTTCCCGTGAGGATAGTTTTTCTCGTTTTTATGCCGGACAACCAGCTCAACGATCTGGTTTTGGTTCTAGATGAGCCTCTCATGGCTATTGAACTTATCCGCAGCAACCAGCAAGGACTGGAAAACCGTCATTTTAAATGGTATCAATTCATGGAAGCCCTGAAAGATCTCATGACATGAGCTTTTGCATTCAATAGTATCACTGCCGACATACCCAATTGCGGTGGTACCAGCTTCTTTTCAACTCTCGTCGAGTCGTTCGGCTTTACTTCCGAGCTATCTCTCCGCTCAAATTGTTACATTGGTTAGTTGGGACGTGATATCAGAGCGTTTTGGGTTGCGCATTGTGCTGTCTGCTGCTTATATTTTTATTGTAATCCTAGGGATGTTGTCAGTTGTTTGTCTACCTACAACGAATGCTATTGGAAGACTCGTTGAATACTACTTGGCTGCTGCATCAGACACGCCACTGGTCGCTGTTCCGAGTCTGGTCTCTTCAAATATTGCGGGCTATACCAAAAAGACAACGGTAGCCGCAATTTATTTGATAGCATACTGCGCTGGCAATACGATAGGATCGCAGACCTTTAGAACGCAGGATGCATCACAGTACCTTCTGGCGGAGATAACTATTGTCGAGTGTTGAGCAGCCTGTGTAGTCAACCTTTGCTTCATCGCCTAATACTGTAAGAGGCAGAATGAAGGTAAGGTGGCCTATAGTCAGCGAGGCGAGTATATACAACATGAGAACATGGAGTTCTTGGATTTGACCGACCGCAAGAAACTGAGCCTGTCTACGTATCTTGAATACAAGATTGAATCTTCTGGCCGGCCAATAATTGTATCCGGTTACCAGTGATTTATATTACGGTAAAATTGATATATATACACCTATAGATGGATTGATTGATGTTAACCTGTATTTATTCAGTTCCCGTATTCATGTATATGTGTAACCTGAATATCATTGTGTTCAAAATTTACCAGAACATCTGTTCGCAGGTCGGTCAAGCTACCTAGATATCTTCACTTTTAGTCTATTTCAATACCTTAACGGTTGATGGAGATGGTAAGAAAGTGTCGGTGCTTTGATGCTTGGGTATAACATGGCTTTTGAGCGGCCTGGATTCTTCTTGATAATAAATCCATTGATTTTACTTCACTGCTTTATTATAGATACATATCAAACCACACCACGGCTTGCAAAACTGTCTGTTCCCGCGCAAGTCATCCTGGCTTGCTCAAAAAATGATGAGTGGGCTATATACCCGACGTCGATTCCTCGTGGTTCGGTCATTGTGCAGACCATAAATTTCGCGCCGAAACAGAAACCTGCACCTCCGATTCTAGCAAACTGTTTTTCATCCCGCATATAGATGATCGCTACCTCCTCTCTCAAAGAGAGATCCTCAGTCTTGTTGGAATACCCTCATGTTTATCCTAGAGCCTTATTAGCCGATGGTCTCCAACGAATGGTGATATTTTTGGCTCCGCCAACAGCGCAACATGTGCTTGGGTGTTTTGATGCCATGAAAACTATCAATTACTCGATATCGTTGGCTAGAAAAGACCTGTAAATGTTCATACGATCTTCTTCCGACATGTCATGATGTAACAAATGATAAAGATTTACAAATTTCCTCGTCTGCAAAGAAAAGTTGCACTTACGATTTCTTTGGTGTAAATGATTACTTGCGGGAAGAGTTCTGGCCGCTAAACTTGAGGTTGCAAAATGAAAGCCGGGGAGTAGTCAAGGTTGAATCGTTGAGAAAACCCAATCGAGAGGTGTTCTGCTTTGAATTTACCAATTTGATTTCACAATTGAGACTCCTCTCATTTAGATGACCTCCCCGAAGAAAACGGGTTATCACAGGCTTTAGCCCTAACATCGCGGGCCTGAGAAGCCAGCGTATCTTGCATCAAACTAGAGCGTTATTACTGCAATCGGCGGTCTCGTTCTCGCAGGTATACACCCCTAGCCCTAAATCTTAATTCTATCTCTAACTCGGTTTCCAGCAAAGCTTGGACAGCATGATATGATAAAGAGTCGCCAGCCACTGGGTTTAGACGCGTGTATGGTACACTCAATCAATCCCTTATGCGTTAGAACTTTGGCTTAGAGGTACAAGAAGTAGTCTGGTCATCCTCCTCCTAGGAGCTCAGATGGAGGATTGGGTCGCATGTTGGGACAATAAAATCGTAATATGTTGACCCACTAACGGCTCGAGACATCAGCCATTAACGTGTAGATTATTCTTTATATCGAGCAGCTCGAATCCGTAGAGTTGTTACCAGCTTTCTCCAAGTTGTATCTAGTGGCTCATGGCTATGTTTGTAAGACTATATTCTGCAATCTAGTCTCATATTACATCGAACATTTATAGAAAATGTGATCATTCATTCTTACAAACTGATCTCTGGAAATTAATAGCTATCAGGGCTAGCTAGTATAGAAGTATCAAAAAATAGTGTTAACCCGAACCCCATTTGTCAAATAGTTGCTGATCATTAGGTATGTTGAATAAGATCTGTGCAAAAGTCCTAGCCTCCAATAAACAGAAATCTTGTATTCACTGAAGGCATGGTAGATGCAGGTCAATAACGGTCGTGTTAGTAAACCTACATAAAACGCAATGCCATATTCGAAGCGATTAAACTCGCAGACAGTCTCTACATTGGGAAAGGCACAAGCACTTCATTTGCATCAAATTATTTTAGATCGGACAGGAGATCGAATGAAAGTAGTGAGTAAAATGCATTTGAATTGATCTCTTCCCTGGGGATACGCAAACATAATTGACATGGTGGAATGGTAGGTAATAAGGTCAGAACTATGAAAGATGCTGTTAGGATAGCTGAAGCTTCCATCACAGTATAGCATGTTCGAGCATTAGACAATTATTCCTGGATTGCGATCCGCTTCATCCAATAAGTCATCCAGTGTCCTGAACTTCACCTGCGAGAAGTACTTTTTCCGGTGATTTTCCACCTTCTCGCTAGGTAGCTCACACGACCCAGAGCTCGACCAGACCCCAAACTGTGCTACAAGTGCATCCTCGCCCTCGCCCTTGCTGTCCTCTTCTAGCTGTGCATGCGGCCGATATGTGACGTCGAACCTCCTCCCACGGCATGCAAGTTTCTGCAAGATGCGATTCCAAGACAGCAGATCTCCAGATATAAATGTCGACTCTTCCCACTCATCATGGCTTATTAGCTCTACGACTGCCTTTGCAATATCTCTCGCACTGGTGAAGCAGACGGGCTCATCTCCAGTGCCTGGAATTATTGCTGTGCTCTTCTCAAAATCAATGGGGTGATATCTGCCAATGTCGCGGATGTATCGTTGTCCCACTGGTACAAAATAATCCATCAACCACCCATTGCCTAGAAGCGTCCACATAACATCTTTCTGAGCCTTAAGGGCATCCCGTACCGGTGCATGCGTCGGTTCATAGAAATATGGCTGTTCAGGGAATTGGTCTGTGTTACCTCCATATTCCGAGGGAATGAATTTCTTGCACCGAGCCGTCTGTTGACACGCAGTAAGGATGTTGAGGTGGGCACCTATGCCACCGCTGGTATAGTCCAGGATTGTGGAGACCACAGCGTCACAGCCATGGAGGTTGGCGACCAAGTTTGGAACAGAAAAGTCGGTTTCGTGGAACACAACATTAGGCCGCAAGAACCAGTCTTTGCGTGAGCGTGAGATCATCACAATGTTGTGGCCTGCCGCAAAAAGCTCCTCGACAAGATACTTGGCAAGGTCGCCAGCGCCTGCAATAGCAACGCGCATTGTAATTTAAAAATTGTGGGTGTTTTTTTTCAGAAAGAAAATAAAAGTAGAGCAGGCTTTGGCTAGCGGACAATCGAAAGGGAAAATTGAGAGGTGTGAAATAAGCACGGCTTTTCACTTTGATATATGGTATATCAACTTACTCTTTAAGGACGATAGCGAGAAGAATCATCGGAAACAGAGAGCGAGCTTATCGGTAGTTACGTAACGTGTATAGAGATAAAGAATGCCGGGGCGTTCTTCAGCACAATTACTGTCATAGAAAACTTGGTAGATGAAGTCTACTATGCATAAATGCCACGAAGCTTGAGGCTATGTGGGTGAAGGGATAAATCAGCGCTGACAAGAAAGTCTTATTTTACCCAATTTCATTCTTTAGAGACGCTATGATAAGCTGTTTGGTTCAAATTTCTACGCTAACAGACTCGATCGCCACCGGGACTTTGAAGTCCTTTTTCGAATGAGCAAACCAATTGACACAACTCAGAAACAAAATTCCAAAAAACACCACTACCGCCCAGTTCATATTGCTGTCTGTGACGGGGAGATATAAGGGAAAGCAGAGCCAGACAAACACAAAAACCACCCAGATTACAGAAATAGTATTAAGAACCAGGCCAAACACTCTGCCCAAATCGAAGTAGTGCTTGGATGAGAAATTTTGCCTTTTTTCCAATAGCAAAAAGGCGATAGGTATGCCGTAGGACGAGAATATGCAAAGAATTGAGCCTCCTAGAATGGCGTTAAGCGCTGTCTGAGACCCAAGCTCTAGCAAGCCAATCAGAATGCAAGCCAGAAATGCAAACAAAATTGCGTTGACGGGCAATTGCCATCGTTTGTTGATGCGGCTTTGCAGGCTGGAGAAAGGCACGCCATTCTCCCTTGCGAGGGACCACCATACTCGGCTCCATGTAGTCAGCATGGTGGTGGACGCAAAGGCAAAGGTAACAATAAAAACAAGCACTCCGATGAGAGTCAGGGCAAGAGAGTCCAATGAGTCAAGCATCAACTGAGCGATTGGTTGGCCGCCGACAGGCGCAAGAAGGTTTGCCGGGTTAGTAATGCAAAACATATACACAAGAATCATAATAAACCCTCCAATAGCACTGGCGATTGCACTCAGCATCATGACCTGAGGTATCTGATGACTGGGATTCGGAACCTCCTCCGCCATGTGTGCTGCACAATCAAAGCCGTTCACAGCGGTGAGGCCTGGGAGTAGGCCCAGGAAGAAGACGACGCCGTTCGAGGACCATCCGGTTAAGTTGACAATATCGACAAAAACGTACTCTACGCTCTGCTTTGGATGGGATCGAACAAGAAGCACAATTAAAATGAACAGTGCACCGGCATTAATATAGAAAACGATCCCTTTGAGCAGGTATGGATACCACTTGAACAGGGGAATGTTGAGGAGAAGACTCAACACTCCAAATGCGAGATAGACAATGTAGTAATGCCAGGGTTGAACGATAAACGTGGAACTGCAGATTTGAACGAATGCCCATGTCAGCTGGGATGTGATGAGAAAGGTTGCAGCTGTCCAGAAGAAATATCCGGCGGACACCAGCCAGCCAACAATATAGCTGAGACCACGGCTATACTTTTGTGGTACTAACATAGCAGTCCAATAAATCTGTCCTAATGATAATGTCAGCGAATAGTTATGATATCCTGTACTGAGAAGAATGGTTTACCAGATGAGTGTGGATACACGGCTGCCATCTCCGCTAACGAAGCACAGATGCATAGATTCATGCAGACAGCTAGTATGTAACCGAAGAAGAACACTGGGCTGCCTCCCACACCAATGCTCACGGAGAGATATGTACCGATGGCGATAGGTGTCGATGTTATGGAACAAGATATACCTAAGGTACTCCACAGGCTGAACGATTTCTCAATTTGGACATTCTGAACGGTGCCCCAACCAACATGTTGCTCGTTTATCGAATTGGCCGCCTGTGCTTTTTGGAGTATTTCCTCTTTGGTCATGACCGCAGACATTGACTTTAATAAGATTTGAGAACTAAGGAAACAAGCGGTAATTTTGACCAGATACTGAGCAATAATGTATTTATGAAGATGTAACCAAATACAAGAGCAGCTTTTGAAGGAAGTATACAGGGGCTTGCGATGCTTCCTAAATAACTTCCTTTATCATTCATTGGTATTACTCACTCAACGCATTTCAGGAGGCATCTTTAGATTAGAAACATCAGGAGAAGAAAGAGACAGCGAGAGAGTTAGATAGTGGGGCCCGTTCTTCTAGTTAGGAGTCCCTGGCAGGTGATATCCATATTTGTGCTTATCAAGCGACTTATCTGGCTGCTATTTTGGGTTATGAAATGTGCTAAGTTCTTTTTTGCTGCAACGGATGCCTGCTCTAGCGGAGTCTTTGATAAGGTAAAAACATGGTACACTTGAATTCAAGGGTTCTGGGTCTTCATGCACTACGAAGTCTAGAAAGGGCCAACGAGTCTGCTTATCAAGTCTAATCAGCAAAGATAGTGCTCTCAGACACCGGCCTCCTTATCTATTCTAAGAGGCGAGGGATGATCAGGACGTCCAGACCATAGGTAAAGCGTAACCGGATAAAGTTTCTCGAGTCATTTCAACGGTTTCAGCAAAGCCTTGTATGAACCTGGGAAATCAGGTCATTGGAGCTCATTCAAGTCTTCCATGACATACCGCAATTATATGAAGATTTAGTTACTCTGTTTATCATGATATCGATTATACACTTGAAGAGTAATTCGGAGTACTAGAAATTAAGTTTTCAGGATGTAGCTTGTCCAGATTTTTAACCGTTGATCTAACTCGTCTCAATTCTAAGTCTACGGACGAGCTGAAAGCTGAATTCGAATCATGATCAGAAACAGTGGCTTATTTAGGGGTTACCTGTTGCTGTGCTGCGCTATTAGTCTTATCCTGATAATTACCTCGAGTAATACCACTTGCTAACTGGGGCGATAAGAAATTAGAACGAAAAAATCAAAGTAAAAGCACTACCATCTTCCCCAACCAACCGGCTGGTGAAAATGCTAATCAAATGTGGATCCCATCTACCAAACTAACAGCAAAACCCATCACTCCGCTTATGAGACTACGTTGCGATCTGTGGTGTACTAGTTAACCATATCCCTTGAGAAGAGCTATAAAGTACGTATGCATGATGAAATGGTAGTTCTACACAGAAAGCCAAGAAAATAAAGCTGTACCTTGCACTCATTGAACATGTCTGTCAAGAGATAACTGTCAATTTCATGGGAAAGGTGATTTATTTGCTTTACATTAGATACATGGATCATCTAACCCGCACCTCGTGGGACCTCCAGTTCATGGTGAACAGTCTCGAATAAGATAAAAGTGATGTTTTTTACCTGAAGTGATCCGAGTTTGCTGTAAGTTGGCTAGAATCCGGCAACCTCTTGCCAATCAGTTCGTGCCATTCTCCAGCTGCAGCCAGATTCAGATAATCTGCGATTTCTTTATAGTCAGACTGCCACAGGCCAGGTGACCCTTTTGGAAATTGTGAACGGAACCCAATCATCTGCTGTGCTCGCTTAGACATTTGTTTAACAATCTGCAAATCAACCAGAAAAGGATAAGCCTCCTCCGGGGTGAGGAAACTGGGCTGGAATGTAAATGCAAGGCCTCTGCGATATTGGTCTCGAGTCATGTTTGCACCGCCTCCGTGGACGACCTTACCGCTAATGAAGAGGACATCTCCTGCCTCCATCTCAGCCGGAATGGTCATGTCAGAATTTCCACGGTCGTGGAAGTCTGGCCAATGGTTACTGCCGGGGATAACTCGCGTGGCACCATTTTCTTCCGTGAAATCAGACAGTGCAACCAGGAAATTGATCATGGCTTCTGGTCCTGCAGGGCCCATGCCAACGTAGACAGGATTATTCTCCAAGTCCCTGTGCAAGATCTGAGCCGAATTTCCAGGCCCAATCTCAATGATCTGCGCTGTGCTCATCCAGTACGTCCCTGAATCATCTTTGAAAACCCGTTCAGCCAACTCATGCGCCATATCCAAGTCGAGGACCTGTTCGCGAAAGGTCTTGCTGTGCGTCACAAGATTTGTAAGTCGTTTCGTTTGGCTTCCGTGAAAGTTGGAAATGAATTCATCGTGAGTGTGAGTGGACCCTGCTTGTGTCTTTCCCATCCGTGGCTCAATCTCTTCGTTGAAATGTCGGACGACATCTGGTGATAGAAAGCCTTTGATAATGACACCACCGTCCTCCCGTACAATGTCAAGGATCCGTTCAACCCCCACATCGGGCATGACACGCTGAAGAGTGGCCGGATATTTGGCAGAAGGCATCTTTATTTCGTTGAAGCTGGGGTCCTCCAAAGATAGGTAGATATGATTGTGTTCTCAAAAGGCAAACTTGAAAGGAAGTAGCGAAAGCGACGAAGTGATTAGATTTTCTCTGAGACTATTTAAAGATTAAATCTCCATGA
Organism: Talaromyces ruber; assembly: GCA_022813215.1. Taxonomy (NCBI): domain Eukaryota; kingdom Fungi; phylum Ascomycota; class Eurotiomycetes; order Eurotiales; family Trichocomaceae; genus Talaromyces; species Talaromyces ruber. The sequence goes on along the minus strand of JAKLMW010000012.1, from coordinate 28,389 downwards.
GAAGCGCTGAATACCACATTATAGCATATCGACCCTGCCTCTCATCCTCGCAGTCTCTTGACAAGTTGACTTAGGGTTTTGCGCGATTTTCCTGCAGATAACAACCGCGTTTTTACGTTAGTATCGACAGACTTGGCTAAGGCTATTCTCGCTGTTTCCTTCCGATTTCGTCTTTGTTTTTTCTTTTTTATTATGACCTATGATCATGCCTGTTTATCTCATTGTTAGGATGTGACGGAAATTATTATCGGAGGCGGGGCCGGAGTTTTGAAGCAGATCATGACCCTCGCTATTTCTTGCCAAAGAAACGAGAACTTTGTAGATTATAAATTCAGAACTTGCCTTCCCTCGGAAGACACACAACTATAACAGCAACAATCTATCTATTTAGATATACACCGAAAATGTCTGCGACCGTCACAGCTGCTGCTGAAGCTGCTTCCATTGCTCTTCGGGGCGAGGTTGATCACCAGAGGCCGCTTTCCGAAGTAGCGGTCTTCGACAGTTCAACTGCGACAGCTGATTATCAAGTAGTTAAGGCTCTTATCAAAACGGGTGGCTGCATCATCAAAAATGTCGTTTCTACCGATGCCCTTGCGGAGATTGAAAAGGACACTAGGCCATATCTAGATGCAGACACGGAATGGAAGGGAGATTTCTTTCCAAAGCAGACGCGCCGCGTGAATGGTTTGGCAGCTAAATCCAAGTCATTTATGAAGAACATTGTGTGTTATCAGTTGTATCAGCAAGTTTGTACAGCCTTGTTATCCAGTTCAGTCAACAGCTGGCTGGGTGAAGAACGAATTCCGAGCATTTCAAAGCCACAACTCAATAACACCATCGTTTTCTCAATTGGTCCTGGTGCTCGTGCCCAGGGCTTGCATCGTGATGACATGATCCACCACAACCTAACCAAGAGAATGAATCCGGAAGACTACATTATCGGCCAAGACACTGGTATCGGGTTTTTTGTCGGCGCGAAGCGGACAACAAGGCAAAATGGGGCTACTAGATTCATTCCTGGCTCGCACTTGTGGAGCCCCGATACGCCCCCAAGTGAGGATCTAGCCGTTTATGCCGAGTTGGAACCTGGTGATGGGTTCATCATGCTATCTTCTTGCTACCATGGTGGATCCGCCAATACCACTACAGATGAGGAACGTCTAGTCTACAGTTGCTTCATGACAAAAGGGTTCTTGCGACAGGTATTTGCTATTTCCCCCAACCCCCTGCTCTCTCTGATAATAACAAACAAATTCTAATTAATTTGGTCTAGGAGGAGAATCAGTACCTCAACAATGACCGGGAGAAATTGAAGGAGATGTATGCAGATGACATTGACATGCTGAAACTGATCGGTTACGACCTCAGTGCGCCGTTTCTTGGTTGGATAGAGGGCGGCCATCCACTAAGGGCTCTCGTAAATGACTATACGGAGAATGAAGACATGTACTGAAATTGTTGACTTGCTGAGGCGCCTATCTCGCCTAGCTGCCTAATGATGGGCTTAGCGTCTTATATGAGGTTCACCACCTTGATCCTGTACCTAAAAGCCATATATCTCAATCAAGCAAGCATCCATTCTCACCGCCGAAGGCTTTGAAAAACCCACATACAAGGTACTAAGACCGTCTGATATTTATTTGAGCAACAGGCGTCATACACAAGACCAGATTAATATGGCTTGTGAGATGCCGATTACTAGGAAGCGCCTACTTGCCCTTGGTATACATAAAGTGTGTAACCCCGTATAGTGCTACGGGCATTAATATGTTACCTTTGAGGTGTAGAGGATTGCTGGCGAGATTGGGATTTATAGAACTCTTCCTCAACCCATTTCGAGTGTACTGTATCTTTGAAATTATGCACAGTAATAGGACAGGAAAGAATAGATTTGAAAGCATAATTAGTACCTCGCAGCAATCAGTCTTTCAGCGCAGCCGAGACCGTAATCTCAATCTTTGCACCGCCGTATAAACTGTCCACACCAATACCTGTCCATGCGGGCCGGTTTCCCTGGAAGTACTTTTCCACTGCCGCATCAAGTCCCTCCGAAACCTCGTCCAACAACCCTCCCGCATGATAAGTTGTCATTTGGTATACCGCTTTCCACCCTTCTTTCACACCTGCGGCGATTAAAGCATCCTCGACATTGTGGAATGCCAACAGGATCTGTTCCTTGACGTCTGCTGGATATTCCATGTCCTGAGTATATCCAGTGTGCCCGGATGTTATCACTGTGGTGGTGTTGGCCGGTATAATGGCGGCACTGGAAATATGAAGAATATCACTCAAGCGCTCGCCAAGGCCGGGGGCATTTATGTTCTTGATGCCGAACTGGGACAGTGTGCCTTTGTACTCCATTTCTGCGTCGGTCGGTGCAGGCGGGTGTAAAATCTCTGTAGATGAGTCTGAGTACTTCGTAGATAGGTTTGAATTGTAGGTGGTTTTCTTTGGTAGTTGAGATGGCTCTATGTATCAGATTGCTTTGTATACAGTGGGCAGGGCCCCCAAGCAGCTACATATTACAACTCACCCATCCAGGAAGGAAACAGCGAGAAGGAAACCTTGCGAACGAGCCTTCAGAGTAGTGGATGAAGTGGTGATGTTTGCGTTTTCTGGTCTGGAAAATGCATAGATAAGGGCGTGGTTCAGGTGAAAAGCAGGAGACAGCGAGAAGCTATATCTAATCACTCGGTACACGGCCCAACCTGACACACATCTTTAACTCCAACACTACGTTTTGGTTTGACTAATTACTGACTACTAAGTGAACTAGTTAAGTAACCTATCTAGATAGTAATGCATGGTACTGTATCTGATCACTGAGTACAGTTCCGCTCAGACCTCCACCCCCGAACGGAACCGCACCGATCTTTTTAAACAGTTCATGGAATACTCAAGATAGTTGAAGAAAGTTACATTGATCTAAACTTAAGACTCAAGTCCGACATCGGATAAATCGCTCCCCTCCCAAGTTTGGATATAAGGGCTGCCATGAGCAACAATCGCTTTACAGCTGTGCTACCGACCGCTTCTCCATTTGCCACCGTATCCCGGAAGACCTCTTTCGCTGGCAAAGTTATTATCCATTTTATTGAGTGATCAGAGTTCTGTGCGATTTGTTGGCTATCCAAACTCTCCATGAAAATCGCTGTGGCAGGATTTGGTGACTTTGCCTGTTACTTCATGGAGGAGTTTCTCACTGTTGGGCATTCGGTCGTGGTTCTTTCGAGGAGTCCGAAGCCATGGTTTCAACACTTGCCTATTGAATTTCAGTCGACAGACTACAGTGTACCGCATCTCGTGGAAGTGCTACATGACTGTGATGGTCTTGTTTCTGGAAAACTTGACTATCCTGGAAGTATGCAGACAATCCCTCAATTGTAAGAAATATATTCCCTCTAAATACGCTGGGAACACCGATGAGTACCTAGATTAACCTGCTTTCTACTACGCCAACTATTAACCTGTCTGTGCGGCGCTCCGCGCACAGAGCGATGTCATGTGGACACTATTTAACATGGGCTGGCTCTCTGACTACCTCATTCTATGCAATATGCGGTACATCAAAGACATTGGGGGGTATCACCCGGTGGATTTACAAAGGAATGCCCTCTCAATTCCTGGCACGGGCGAAGATTGTATTGCCTTCACATCTGCGCGGGATGCTGCCAAGGTTATAGTCAAATTGTTTGATTATGAAAAGTGTGATGAAATTACCTATGTTTGTGGCGAGATGGCAACGTGGAACCATATCGCTGAATTAATGACAAAAAGCGTGGGCGAAAATTGGATATTAGATTCAGACCCAAGGAAGTACTGCAAGAACAAGTGGCCATAACAGAAATCAAAAGATAAGGTTATTGCCGCACAGTATGACCTCTGGTCCATATCTGGAGCTGGAAAATTACCACAAGACAAGCTGGAGAGACAGAAGGATATTTTTCTCAAGGATATAAGATTCAGAACTGTGGAGGAATTTTTGACTGATGCGGAGGACAAAAAGCATGGCGCAGGTATTGCTATATAAATTATACTCAGTAAGAAGCTTTGCGAATGTTTTTGAGACGTAGAATACGAAATGTATATTCCAGTCCATATAACGTATCTAATCGGCAATCGAATTGGTCACTTCTGCCCGAAAATGCGCTCGTCATTCGAAAGTCTGACTTCAGAAATACGATAAGAATATATAATGCCTTCTAGGTGTCATAGTTTGCTCCTATTCTAAAAGGTAAATATGAAAGTGAAATATGTCTCAAATAGTCCTATCTAGAAATGCGGCAACGAATTTCTACGCCAACATATCTCTTAGACAGCTGAATTACACAAAACATAGCCCCCCGTTTGCATTCACTGTGCTGCCAGTTGACCAGCGACTTCCTTCCTCTGATAAAAAGGCGACAATCTGCGCTATATCATCTGGAGTCGCGATACGCGGTGCCGCCGGGATTTCCTTCATCTTAGTATCCCACTCGGCAAGCACAACCGGATCTGTGTCCCGCAACCACATGTCAGTCGCCACCGGGCCAGGATTGACACAATTGACGGTTGCACCATATTTGTGACCCAGCTCTATGGCCATAACCTTGGTCACACCCTCAAGCGCTGCTTTTGATGCTGTGTACGCTGCGGTGTAGGCTCCACCCATCCGGGCGAGGACGCTGGAGACATTGACGATCCGCGGTGCGGTCCCGAAATGCGACGTTGCTTCCTTGACAAGGAAGACTGGAAAACGTAAATTGCAGTCCATAAGTTTGTCCCACTGCTCGTGCGTTATGTCTTCCAGCAGCGCATCGTCACCAGCACCGGCATTGTTGATAATAATGTCGATGTGTCCCCATCTTTGTACAGCAGCCTCAACAATACGTTTCGGGGCATCGCGATCGTTCCCCTTGGCCTGGATCGAGAAGGCTTCAACCTTGTAACATTGTTGTAATTGAGATGCAACCTCATCGGCTTGCTCGCTTGAGGTGTTGTAGGTAAGAAGGACATTAGCGCCGCGCTTCGCCAATTCAGACGCGATGCCCGCACCGATACCACGGGATCCGCCAGTCACAATGGCGATTCTGTCCTGGAGCGATTTCTGGGCCATTTGGTAGTCGGGCCCCTGACAGAGGAGGAGGCTGTTTCAGAGAATTCCGTGAGTTGGCATTGACAGCAATATGTAGCTCTAACACATAACAATGGATCGATTTCTGTGATCCCCTTTATCGACGGACTAGTCTAGGTCGTGATTGAGTAGACATGAATAACACATATTATATAACTTCCTCAGACCACACATGATAAGGTTCATGAGTAGTGATATGAACTCATACAGTAAAAGTAACGGAGACTGCAAGTGACAGCGAGCTGTAGCAAACATGCTGAGATAACATATATCCATAGTTATGATCATGGATGGTTACTAAAATTCGGTTTGTTATCAAAGGTACTTTAATGTAATCAGACACTGATCAGGTTGTGATACCGATCGACCCGCCTCCGCTCTCCACCCAAAGTGCGTTGAACTATCTTATCGAAAGAAATGGCAAGTTACAGCGAGATGACCTAGTCCACATCCGGATGGTGCTATCTCTGAACAAATGTCGAGATACATACACATCCGATGGCTGAATGGACTCCCAGCCGTACTCTCTGTCTCCTACCTTTTCTTGATGTCTCGACCAGCTACGCACTATTATCAAAGCCGCCTGTCACCATGCAACGCAAAAGGACGAAATGTAGTACCCCGCGGTCCATGACTTTCAATGGGTGCTTCACCTGCCGAGCTCGAGGTGTCAAATGTGACGAACAACGCCCTGCGTGCAGATGCTGCGCCAAAGCTAAGCGTGTGTGTGAAGGCTATGGAGTGCGACTTATTTGGGAGGAAGACCGACAAAGAAAATTGAACTTGCGGAGTCAAAGACGACATATGCCGTGGGCTTACCATCCGTCTTCTCCGGGCTTGAGTGACGAAGAGTTGGAGTCTACCTTGGTGGCATTGGACTATTTGGATCAGATCTATGATGGCCAATATTTCCAAGCAGGTCCATTCACGGTATTCAAACCGTCATTGCCGCTGGATCAAACACCTCTACCTCGACCACCTTCTCCACCTGTCTCAGAAGCATCATCTCCGCCAGAGATTCCATATCCAGATAACGATGCCCTCACCTTGCTGTCACCAAGGGATACTGTTATGATATGGCCTCACAATCAAGCATTGGAAGGTCATGCGTACGAGCCCGATAGGGACGATCAGTGCCGCGAAGAGGATTCGGGAGGTGATCGTGTCTTACAGAAGGAATTGGCCGCACTGATCAGTCCCTTACCATCGGCATCAAGAGAAGAGTCCCGTCTTCTCCATCACTGGGTGACCCATGTGAGCAGCTTTATGATTCCAAACCCCACCACAGACAACCCTTTTCGCACTGTCCTGACCCCCCTAGCGCTCTCGGCCCAAGGGCTCCAAGAGCAATCGTCAGAGTACGCCTCCCTTCGACATGCAATCTGTGCCGTGGCGGCCTTCAACTTTGCGCAGCAGCGAACCTTGACCAGTGATGAGCACAATATTTTAGGAATAAAACACCATCGACTTAGTCTTATGTATTTACAACGCAGCCTGGTGGAACAAAAAGACTCGCAGCCAGAAGCTGTCCTTGGCACGATGATTTCAATGTTGATCATTGACCTCATTACGGGGAATTTTTCAGCATGGAGATCCCACATCCGAGGCTGCCGCACGTGGCTTCTGTCAACAGGAAATGGGGCATGGAGAAAACAACGAACTGCCCCAACGCTGTATCAGATATTCCTCGTTATCGAAGCCCTTGCAATCGATGCTATTGACCACGATGGCCTCATCAAAGATCTAGACCCCAGTTATAGTTACAACAGTATCTTTGGTGTCTCTGGAATGACGATCGGCCAAAGTTATCAGCTAGATAGTCTCTTCGGCATAACGCCACCCATCTTGGAGGCCATCGTTCACATCAACGAGCTAGGCTCGAGGATTGTGCCGCCCCCAAAGCAGGAAATTGAGAACCTGCGTATTAAGATCCTTCTCAATGACCCGCGCTCGCTGACATTCGACGGCATTACTGATGAAGCCGAAAGGAAGCTGATGCGACACCATGCGTATGTATTCTACTTCGCCTGCCGTATCCATTACCAGCGGGTATTGTGCCCGGCCGCGCCGAACACCATTCGATACCTCGTCCAGCAGGCACTAGAGCATCTGGAGGCCATAGCTAGGCTAGAGTTCAATATGAATGTCGCGGGGTTGATGTGGCCAGTGTTTGTGGTAGCTTGCGAGGCTGAGGGTGGGAGCCAAAGGGAACGAGTAATTTGGTATTTTGGCAAGGGGCAGAAGTATGGTATTCGAGGTATTTTATCCGCGTATGAAGTTTTACGCGAAGTTTGGAGGAGGAGAGATGAACAGAGAGGAGAGGATAAGGCTTGCGTTGGGTGGCAACAGGTCATGACGGATCTGGGTATTGACCTTCTTCTTGCTTAATGTATAGAAACGATAGTGGCGCTTTTATGCTTCAGAGATTCATCGAGATATCGTTTACAAATGCCTTGCCCGACGATCCGTGGTAAGCGGGTAGTATTGGCTGCCTACGGATTCTACCTGACGCACCTGGTCATTATCGAGAAATATATTATACTCTAATTGAAGCTTGCCCTCCTCCCCCCGCCTACGTCCCCCTCGTCCCAACTCAGAACAGATCCAGTCCGCACCAAGCTCCCTCGATCGAGTGGTCCCTCCCATCCTCTAATCGACGATGGGCCGCCGCCGCGGTCGCCGTTCCGATGACGGCAGCTCGGACAGCGAGACGAGTGATGTCTCTTTCCAGATGGACCTCGACGAAGCTGACGTGGACTCGGGGACGGACATGACGGACGCGGATGCCCCTACAACTCCACCGCGAGACACCAAACCTCGAGTCTAGCCGCTCCCGAGTCACGGTCGACGTCAACGCCGGCGTGGACGAGCTTGTGTCATGGAGCTCACTAGAACACGCAGACCGTCCGCCGTCCCGCCGTCGACCTCACCTCGTCGGAATCCGCATCCCACCACGGTCAGTGCAAGTCGACCTGTTAGAGAACCAGCTGAGGGCCTCGCTTTCACGTTTGATGAAAAAGACTTTGCCTAATCTAGCGATGACGACGATAACGATGACCTGGACGTTAAGACCGATCACGATGAACTTTCCGACAAGGACGACGATGACGAGGTTTATTTGGACTCGGTGAAGGAGGGGAAGGAGCGACTGCGTGACTGGTGAGAGTGGTAAGTGATGTTGCATGATGTTTACCTGTAGTGGAATTACTTCGCTGACTGAAGCAGGTTCTGTCGAAAAAAACTCAAGAAAGCCCGATCGACTTCTGGCGCAGTATACTCGAAATGGAATAATCCTGTCACTATCCTCCTCACTACAATAGCACGGATATTAAAAGAATTTTTTCGGTTCTACCTTTGTGTCAGAACAGAAAAAGGTGGACACAAAACCCCACAGATTGACAAGTTAAGCACTCTAGGGCAGGACTAGAAGAGCTTCTTACGCTATTCTAAGAGGGCCACCAAGGCCCCTTTAGATACCGAGCTCAGCCTGAAGATGAACAAGGTAAGCACCGATAAATCCTTCTCTATTGCTCCTCTCAGCGATCTGTCTGATCTGGATCCAGGTAGCGTTTGCAGAAACTGGCCAAGGAGTTTGGACTGGACGACCAAGAATGCGAGAAGACCCTGATGTTTATCGAGGATCTAGTATCACTTCAAGAGATGACCCTCCAAATCTAGGAAAAGCGGTTTTGGATTGGCCTATAACGGATCTAATAATATCTCTATAATATTATGGCTTATTTTATAGTTAACCGGATTAATGTGATATGGATACTTCAGTACAAATATTTGAAAAATATTCTTTATAGTGAGATCCTCATAGAGGGCTGCCCCAGATTCTTCTCGAGATCACATACAATTTTATGAAGAAGTACATGGGGATAATGTAGGAGTATGGTTCTGCTTGGATTCCTTGTTGAGCTGGTCTTAGCTTATGTTCACTTCCTTGCTAATATCACTCTAGAAATATATTTCTAATCCCAGAGATTCTCTTGGATCTATTGCTGATGCTCAGTCCACACACGTTCCTACTCGGCATGCTCTTTTACAATGACGTTTTCTGGGCCCCAAACCTTAAATTGATAGAAGATCTCCGCCAACTCCTTCTTGAGAATGGCCGGCAGCAGATGCCACTCCCGTTAAAGTGAGAGAAAGCCGACTACTACATCTTCTATTGAGTAGAGATAAAATAGGATAAAGTTATGGTAAATCTAAGACTACTAATCATCCTAAGCATGCTCTTATCCTAGATAAAGGTATTTGGGGAGATTGCTGGGTTTTTGTGGAGTTTATTTATGTACTGATTCTACTACAGCAGCAGCACTATTATGAATGCCAGTGGTAAGTTGTCTCCTCTCACACATCTCTATATTCCTAGTGGTAGCTAATCTTAGAGGTGAATCTGGCGCGAAGGCCTTGTCAGTAACTCGCAGCAGAATCTAATTATGAAATATGCTAGTATGTAAATGTTTCTTAACTATTACCTCTCTTGATGTATTGGCACCGATATGCAGGCTCTTATGAGAGGTCTGGAGCAAGACTTGGAGATAATATAAGTGGTGACGCGTATGGGATGTTGGCTTGATTTATAATGATCACAGGAGTTGACTGACTAGTAAAAAGCATCTATTAAATAAGTGCCAGAGTTGATAATAGCAATCTAGAAGCGAGATCAGTTAGTAATAAAGTTATAATCTTAGTTATAGAAGGGTAGCGAGTGGCTGGATAAACTAGAACAGCTAAAGAAGGCTGTGATTAATATCTATAAACGTCTTTTGTACGCTTTGTATATCTATATCTAGTAGGAGTTTGATGAGGAGCAGGCTGTTGTCGATATTAAGTGATATCTATCTAGAATAGTGCTTTATAACGAAGTGATTAAAGAGACCCTCTAGAAAAAGGAATAGATGCTCCTAGAGCAGATCTCTTTATTAGAAAAATTAATAACCTAGCCTATCTCTAACTCTATTAAAGCGGAATAGTATTAATGAAACAAGATGGTGGAAGCCATGCGAGTCTACTGCGATGTTCTTGAGGGTGGACCACGGTGAGGGAGGCGATCGACTGCTATGTCCCGTGTGGAGGACGTCCTGGTGATAGAAGACATCCAGACAGAGTCAGTTGTCCCCCTCTCAGAGCGAGATCTGGCCTTCTGGCTCGCTGAGGATCATATCAAGAAGGCTCCTTGGCAGGAGCTATTACACTGTTTTCAGTGTTTTAGAGATCCCAAACAAGCGGACAGTCACCACCTTAAGCGCTACGATTATCACCAAAATCTGGTACGACATTTCCAGGACTGGCATCTAGATAATTGTCGCAATAACATTTGTGGGGATAACAAAGGCGAATTTCTTACCCAAACACATTGGCAGCGTCATGTCCAGGACGCCCATCGTCTTATATCTTGAGCTTCATATATCAGGCTTTTGCCACCTCGTTTTTACATATGTTTAGTTGGTGTCTTTTACACCCTTATTAGTTTTCATGCTCGTCACCAGCTAGTTTCTGAACCCCCGCAGTGTTTTCTCCATAGAGCCCGTTTTGCCTTATTTTGTTAATCTCTTATTGTTTCCAGTCGCTGGCCGACTTATTATAACTAATTTACTCCAAATGATTTTGACTAATTCGAGTCCAGAAAGATCGTTACTTTTTTCAGGCTATAATTTCTACATCCTATACCAAATATAGTATAAATAACGAAGACCCCTATCTTGTTGGTATAGAATATCATTATCTTACCAGTAATCCTCAAATTTATATTAAAATGATATTAGGGAATCTATTCTTAGGGGATTCCACTATAAAGGCCTCAGGTCAGGCCGGAAACGATGATATGATATCAAGGATATGGCCCGTCAACTCCTGTGGTTTGCTGAGCTGGGGGCTGTGGCTGGTCTCCAACTCTTTCAGGATCCATTCTGCTCCGGTGTCCCTCACCATGCGCTCCTGGAAGTACAACGGCATACAGTGATCTTGACGTGCAAAGATATAACCGCGGCGGCCATCAAAGCCAACATCTTTCCAGGCCGGAGGCGGGCATGGGCAAGTCAGAGGTGCTAATGCATGAAGTTGGAGCTTGGATGCGGCCCACGCCGCTTTCTCCGAAGGGACATCGTGGTAGAAGATATCCACTGGGTCACTGACTCCTAGACGGCCGTCGCCCTATTTATCATAATGTTAACTCATCGTTCTTTGAATGTATATCATCAACTGTTTGTGCTATGTGAAAATGGAGACAGAACTTGCCTCGTCCGTCAGCCAAGGGAGCGGCTCTCCACACGTTTGCACCACCGAGTGAGTATCTTGCACGAGATAAGCTGCGAACCACACGAGACCAACAACAGCCCCGGAATCCGGACGCTCTGCTTTACTGAGTCCCTTGGCCGCGGCCCCGCCAGGGCACCCTCCATAGGAGTGGCTCAGGAGGATGACATCTTTGCCCTGGTCAACCTGGGCCAGTAGCTTTTCCCGGACAGCGGCGATATCGGCCTCGACCGTCTGCTTAGAAGCATTACTCGGATTCAGGCTGGGCAGGTCAACCACATCGACCGAGTGGCCGGCGTGTTGCAAAAGATCAATGAGTTCCTGATAATGAGCGGGGACATGCCAGCAGCCCGGCACCAGCACAATGTCTGGCTGAGCAGATTTGGCAGCAGACGACGAGGACATGGAGAGATGGGGCTAATCAGGCAAGTCGCACTGAGAGGTTTTAGTGTTGGTTTGATGAATATATCCGTGTTGGAAGTGTGTAGTAATTAATTCTTTTTGAGAGTAACATCCATTGCAAGGCTTTATATCTAGTGGCTCCTCCAGGCCGGATCTTTGTTTCTGGAGCATGTGGGGGCTGGCAGACGATAAAGCATACGACGCACTGTGTGATTGGCGAATTTCCCAGTTTGACATGCATGTCTTATGCAATAACATGGATGGGTGGGACCGAATAGAAAATCAATATTACAGTTGGCTCTAGGTGATCTTTGTACGAGTACTTTACGGTACTGGCGGCACTAGCTTGCCAGTATGTACTTTAGAAGCAAAGACCCCTGTCATGGTAGTGACTGTGACACGATGTTGACCTATTTTGAGTTGAGTTCTAAGTATGAAGTTTATAGCGAGATATAAAAATAATATTATTAGGTGAGAGAAAGGATTTATACAGGTCGAGGGAGAGGATCTTAGCAATATCTAAGCAAAGTACGTGACTCACTGCAACTCCATCATTCTCAACCATTCATTCAAGAATCTTCGCCCAACACATCATTGGCGATGGAAAACAAAAGTTTTCTATTGTAGGACTATCTTGATATGTTCCAATCTCGTTGGTATACCCAGCTCACAATGGGAATACATATCTGCCTCGACCCACGTCCCGATTGGATTACCAGGACCACCGGAATATTCAACATCATTAACGACAAATTAGATAAGCCTACATAATCGCTTAGGCGCTGGTTCAGTGATATATGTGTATTCATGTGTAAATTACTGGCATATTACGACACCCGCGTGCTATTCTCTATGTAATTTATGGGTCCTTTCAAAGTTGTAATGGGCACGAGCTGGCACTCTCTGCTGACTCTCGAGAGCTTCCCTGAAAGTTCATGTTTTAACTAAAGTCCAGGTCCATTGCAATTCGCCATTCAGAAGAATGAAATCGATGAAGTTGCTTGCTAAGCGGTATCTAAAAAATATCATGCCTCAGTTTTTAAGCCATTTATGTTCCGACTCTACGATATAAAGTGGAATTTCTGCACGTGTAATAACAAATTATGCGTTATAGAAACTCCTATTTCCAAGTAGCATACAACTAGATCTGCATAACACGCCCTTTAGGTATGTACAATTTTGGCGGCTTGCAGAGCAGCGGAAAACGCCCTCATGAGGTGGGTAGGGTCTTCTAACCCGACTGAAATTCGTACAATAGTCTCAGAAAGATTATACTTCGCCGCCCACTCTTTCTGCTTATGAAACACAGTCTGCACATATGGCTGCGCCAAAGTAATATTTGCCCCTAAAGATGGACCCTTGTGTACATCCAGAGCATTGAAAAAACTAGCAGCAGCAGCAACAGTATGGAACTCGAGAGTGAAGAGACAGCCATAGCCGGGGATGAAATCATTCATCGGAGCACGCATCATTGCTCGATAATTGGGAAAGGACCAGCACGTAGTGGGATAGTAGACCCATCGTAATGGGCTTTGTTCTGGACTGGGACTGATGTCCGGCTTTATAAAATCGATGAGTGATTTGGCGTTTGCGTTCATCCGGGTGCTGCGTGCCACAAAATCACGACTATTGACTTCCATCTGAACAAGATCTTGGCTATAAACAGTGTTGTGGTATGAAGCCTCCATGATGCCATGGAAATCTGCATAGAATTTTGATCTTGGACTTATCACCATGCTATATAATATCATTATCAATTAGTGAAAACCTCACACTCATGGAGTGGTTAATGTACCTTCCGCCCATGACATTAGCAAATCCGCTGAAAGCTTTGGTCAGGGATGAAACAATAATATCCGCAACGTCAAGAATATCGACGTTGAGAAATGTACCAATCGTATCATCCACAATCACCGGGAAATCATAACGATGTCCAAGCCGTCTGATGGCTCTCAAATCAACAGTCCGAAGCAATGGATTTGATGGAATCTCGCACCAGAGAGCTTGAATAAGACGATTCTGTAGATACAAAGTCTCAACAAAATTGGCTAGCTCTTCGAGCTCTTCTGGTGTACCGAGTCCGAAAAATCTTGTCGAGTGGCCGTATTCTTCCACCAGAGTCAACGTTAGCTCATACGGGAACCCGAAGACAATAGATTGAGAATCGGGTCGCCATTTTGTAAGTAATTTCTGGGTGTGATATATTGCCGCCATTCCACTCTGATATAGGTAGACATCCTTGGAGGTCACCGGTGTTTGACTTTGAATAACGGTTCTACCAAGTATACCGGCAATTCTTCCCCGAATCTGCTCAAGGGCCCATACACCGGTATGATCTAATGAGAAGAATGATGGTGGGATTGATGTGATCTCTACTGCTTTGTGGAGGCTTTTCAAGCATTGCCGTGCTAGACGAGAAGATATCCCTAGTCCAGTGAGGCGCCAGAAAATCGATGCCTGGGTTTGCAAAGTATTTGGAAAAGCGACTATGCTGAGCACGATCCTATGGCCCGTTCCGTGAAAATCCGTGAAGAATTGGGCGTCTTGAACCTCGAATGACACACTGTATATTTCGACACCAATTTGCTCATGTACCGTATTGGACCCATTTCTTCTGAGAACATCTGTGCCGTTTAATCCATTTGTCACATTTTGTTTTGCAGCTCCATTCGATAGGGAGTCATTTGCATGTTCCTGCAGATATGCTCTACACGCACTTGCCGCCTGCAATGTAGGAAAAGGAAAACAGGACCCATTGCACGAGCCAAGTATTGTACAGCAATGTGCAACGACCTATAATGCATTGTTAGTTGTACGTGTGCAAGTGCACGGTATCTACCTCTCACCTTGGTAATATCCTGATGAATAAAGGATCGAGGATATCCACTCTGCTGTACATCTTTGACTCGATGTACACCCCTCGCAAAGTCACACATGTCCTGCCATGTAGGCAACTGGACGGAGATTGCATGGTCTACATCGGGGACTGGAAAGCCTAGAGGAGGTGGTCGTGATTCAAATTCCATGATACGTTCAAGGATGCTTATCAACTTGCTTGACTATACTAAATATTTAAAAATAGCGAGATCGTGTGGCTGGAATGGTATATATGTATACAAAGATAACGTCCGTTCGGTATACATCTAAACAATCAATGAATTTTAAAGCCCTTTTTTGGCGGTGTCAGCTATTACTCTGAAAAAATCGGTACTAGGATTTGTAGCAGACACTTGGGTCTAATCTAATGAGCTTTCAGATCAAATCTACCCTATCTTTACAACGTTACAGGATGCTATTGCTAATAGATTTGTGTTTCCGATGTCGGGCTATGGGATTTAGGACCCATGTCCAGAACAAATATAGTAACTGACCTGTATGCAAGCTAACGACGCTGAGTATTACAAACCTGTATTGTATTACAATAAGATATCTCCGTCTTAGCCACATATTGGGCCTATAGCCATCTATAAAAAGGACAACTCTGCATCTCAAGCCTCGAACATAACTTTCGTACATCCGCTCAAAGTATACGAAGACTCATACGTACCAAACCAACAATGGTGGCATATCCTTTCAGTGACATACCAGACAGAGAGCTGGGTTAGTCTCGGTGATAACCATATGCATCTTAGATTGCAACTTGATGTTACACGAAAGATGCGCTAACGGCTGACTCATTAAGAACCGGGTACTATCTTGTCACAACAATACATGTTAGATCCAAGTCGTCAAATGAACTTGTTGAACGGCACATATGAGTTAGAGGACGGCAAGACATTTGTCCTCAATTCGGTCGTCCGTGTAAGTATATGCATGCACATTCAATCATCGATTACTAAGTTAATCCCTCATATATAACGAGATATTAATCATTAAAATCAAGCGTCTAGGCCAGGGAAGAGCTGCTACGTGATCCGACATGGAATCATGCATATCCTCCATTTGTTGGTCAACGGGACTTTCTTGACGCATGTGAAAGACTATTCTTTGGCAACCACAGCAGAGCAGTCCGGACAAAGAGGTATGTAACCAATCCTAAGCTAATTCTTGGCTGAGTCATGACCATTGAAGCTGACGTCTTTCCAAGGATAATCTCTATGCAGGCCATTGGTGCGACAGGGGCCTGTCATATGGGGGCGTTGTTTTTGAAAAGTTACTATCAGCCCTGGAAAGAGAACTCCGAGCCTACGATCCATATTTCAAAGGAAACATGGTGTAAGACTCCAGATGCTCCTTGAAACATTACCTGCAGTAGACTGATGCAGGCATGTCTTCGACTTATAGCCAATCATTCTAACATCTTTCGTGGTGTTGATATCAATGTCGCCACCTTCACGTATTATGACAGGGCCATACAATCTCTCAATTTTGAGACTATGAAGAGAGAGATTGATAATCTTGCACCACGTTCAGTCATCCTTCTGCAGACGTCGGCTCATAACCCAACGGGCTGTGATCTCAACATTGATCAATGGCAAGAACTAGCTGAAATCTTTCTGCAGAAGGAACACTTTGCATTTTTAGACTGCAGTTACTTCGGTCTAGTCAATGGGAATACCGATACAGTTAGTGAAAGCGGCGGTATTCGCGTCTTTGAGGACCGTGGAATTCCACTCTTGCTCGCAGCTAGTTTTAGCAAGAACTTTGGTCTGTATGCGGAGCGGGTGGGAGTGGTCTCGCTGATCACTCCAGCGGATGAACAACTCAAGTCTCGCATTCGCAAACAGTTTACATTCCTAGCTCGATCCCAGACAGGGGCATCACCATCTTTTGGATCCAGGGTGGTTACCATGATTCTCACCAATAGTGAGCTTCGCCATCAATGGGAGCAAGATATTACCGGAATGGCTGCTGAGACACAGTATCGACGCCAATTGCTACAAGCAGAGTTAAGAAAGATTCAAGCCCAGGGAGACTGGTCATTCCTGACTGAGCATGTGGGAATGTTCTCGTGAGTCTATTACGCGTCCCGCATCCGTTATCAATATCTACTAGGATGCGATGTTGATTTGAAACGCTATAATGCAGATTACTAGAACTTACCACCGAGCAAGTCGCAAGTCTACGTCGTGATGACCACATCTATATTGACCCCAGTGGCAGGGTTTGTTTTGGGTTCGTGATATTCAGTAGCTTATTATTCATGCATGAGATTAACGTCAACCTTCAATAATAGGTCTCTTAAAAGACGCGAGATACCAATTCTGGCAAGCGCTATCAATGAAGTTTTGCGCGAGTCTCCTGCTGATAAATGATTGGCACACAGCCCCATCGAAACTCATTCAATCTAGAATAAATAAGGAGGAACAGATGCTGACCTAGTTACTATTGCTCACGAGAACTATGTGTATATCAGGCGACTAGTATAGCTCAGCTCTAACGTACCTTGTCAATATCCGTATATCGGTCGTGGAAGAGAATCCTTGGCTAGTCTACATAGATATTGTGGTGTTTGTTCTTTCAAAAGTATTTGAATGAGCTTGATTGACGTGGTAATGCCTTCATTTAACAGCTCGGCGTATAAATGTCAGAATCTTTAACATCTTGCCGATTACGTGCCGAAACAAGTTTGAGAGAACCAACCTGGAACCATGCATCAAGCCATCGCATAAGCTCCAGAATACCTACAACAGGTACTATCTCAAATTCATGAGCTAAGGGCGCATTAGGGTCTATGATCGGCGATTTCGTATAAAGATTCTCTAGACGAGTGGCAATAATAATGTGTGAAATTGAGTGGGAACCCGTATTGTATTGTATTCAAGTGTGTCTACGGAGTAATAGTACGAAAATAACTGGCATAGGTGTGCCATACATAATGCAGCGCAGACCTGTGCGCGCTAATGTAGTAAGGAGTTAATCCTTGTAGTGTGAATGCTACCAGTAGCCCCCGCCGCTCCCGGGAGGGCCTATTCGATCGCATATTCGAATTAATATATGTGAGCATAATTTTGACCTATGAATTGATGATACAGAAAACGATATAGGTGACTATGGTAACATCTATCTCCTATTAACTCACTTCTTGCTGCTGTAAGGGTCCACATTCGCAGTCTCCTTGTCGATGAGTATGAAATGAGACACCACATTTTTGACCTCCGGCGTATCAGCAAACGTAGAGAAGTGTCGCATAATGTTGGGATGTGCCTCTCGCCACTCAGCACCTAAGACCCATTCAAGGCCCCGAGAGATGAATATAGCGAGAAATATGTCCGCGAGTGTAAGACTGTGTCCAACTAGATATGCATTTTGCCCCAACTTTTCTTCCAGTTTATCCAATAGATCAAGGGACTGCGTCTTGCCCAGTTCGACTACTTCCTGGTCATACGGCGCAGGATTTGTGAAGTTCGGTATCAACGGAAGATACCTAAAACAGTCAGTATTCCGACTATGAACAGGGGACACTTGGAAAAAATGGATCATACCACTTTGCTAGGATGTTCAAGAGCTCCTCATTTGCCCAGCTCACATAAGAGATAATTTGAGCTTCCTGTTCAAGAGACCCATCACCTAGCAGTTGTGCGGTGTTTGAAAGTCTTGCGAGATACTGTAACATTGACTCAGTTAGCACTTGAATAGTACTTTCGAATCTGTTCCGTAACATACGAGGCTTATTGCAATGGTCTCTGTGAGACTAACTTTAGAGCTTGCAAACCCTGGTATCTTGCCTTGACTAAGTGGAAACTTGGAAATGTATTCTTTTCGTCGAATGTTACGTCGTGGCTGAACTTCCACCAACTTCATTGGAATTCCTTGAAGCTCGGCCTAGTTAAACAGTCAGTCATTTGTGTTGACAACAGAACCAACAGAGCAAGGGTACTAACCACAATCCTCACCACCCGAGTTCGGGGGTTGCGCTGCTCGTTAGGAATTTAGTAGCTTTGCTTAAGGAAATGAATTTCAGTGTGGTTGAGAAAGTACCTCGTATCCGTAAACAACATATTCCTCCGAAGTCATCCTGTACTAGATGATGGGCAAGAACTTAGCATAAGCGTAGGTATTTGGAGAGAGTCAACACAGATGGTAGTCAGATATATCTAACGTATATGTAGTAATGCTATTTTCAATTCAGTATCATAAAGAAAGATCATGTATGGCATACAGCTAGTACAATGTCACATTACTCTTTCCAGTAACCGCCGACACCGCCCTTGCCTTGCATGCTTCCAATTCTTGATTACCATGCACAAGGATGCCAGTAGTATCTGGGCTACACAGAAACGCCCTCCAGCCCAATTTGACTCGGTCTTCAAGGGCCTCCAATGCGCCGGATCCCAGAACGGTCAACCCATTAGCGTCGGCCGCTCTCTGGATACTCATTATAGCTTCTAAAAATACCGGGTGATGCATGGATTCCGTGATTACCGAAAGTTTAAGGGAGGCCTGAAGGTCGTACCCACCAACCATTAATCCATCCACTATACTTTTGGTCAGCTCTTACATATGCTGCATGTTTTGGAAATTTGCAGAAATACACGCATCATGTGGTTCATAACTATAAGGCTCGTATTGATATACATACCTCCATCAACCTGGGCAATTTCGTCCACATTTTGGACGCCAATCACATCCTCGATTTGGCAAAATATAGCGACATTATCATCCCAGGTACCCATGCTTCTCTGAAGAGCTGATTGTTCTCGCTGTGGGCCTAGGAGCGCATGCGGCGGCACACTTCTATCACCTCGGGGTGGAAATCGAACGAGCCGAACGAGCTCTTCTGCCTGGTCTTGATTCTGGATATGCGGCATGACAATACCCCCTGCACCAGCGTTGAGTGCATGTCGCACCAACTCAGCTGTGGGACAACGGACTAATGGCACCATTGAACCCTGGGAATAGTATTGAATGCTTCGGATCATGCTGGCCAACTCCGTCGGTCCTAGCGAGGTATGTTCCTATATTGTGTTACTCATGAGTACGCATGCATATGAGAAATTAGATCTGCAAAGTCTTGTTTCCGTACTCCATCAATAAAACAAAAGTCGTGAGGTAGTAGAGTAACCACTCGAGCAGCCTCTGGGTGTGGGATGTGACACCAAGTTCCCCAAAGCAATTGTCCGGACTTTAGTATTGCCCGGAAGTTTGTTGGGAGACCAAGATTAGCCGCATTGTATGCTTGTACATTCGCCATTTTGAGGGCACTGTTCTTATCGAGCAGAAGGTGACTTAGGTGTAAATTGTAGAGGGATTGGAGCGGTTTATATGCCGACCGGATGATGTACTAGTAAGAGAATGGACAATAGAATCCATTGAGATTCGGTTTCAAATCCTTATGAGCTAGTAAGAATTGCCTTACCGTAATTTATTGTTAATCTAGCATATTTCTATGAATAATTAGTGCATCAAACTGTAGGGCGACCTATTTATCTTCAATCGAAATGTCTTGAATCAACGGACATTGAAGTCACTACTGAACTCTTAAAAAAATAAACGGAAAATTTAAAATTTACTATTACTCATTCCAGAAGCCAATATGCCCTCTATAACAATTTCTTCCTTTTGGAAGCCGGGTCAAGCACCATTCCAGAAGCAGATTGAAAGCGTCATTAATGATGACGTTATGAACTTTCCATTGATCCTTAGGCCATCCCAAGATTCTCCAACTCTTGAAGATGTGCTCCAGGGCGCTCATGATCTGGCTGTCAGCCCATCGGCAACTCACCGTGACGATAGTCCTCTTCGAAAGCTGCTCGACTACAACGGTGGCGCGGTTCTGTTTAGAGGAATGCCTCTTCGCTCTGCTGAGGACTTCTCGCAATACTTAGAGGAGTTGTCTGGAAAGGGCCAGTATGCCTGGACACCGCACGAAGTTATCGGTATGCATGTTTTGCGGAAGCCGCAAGCCAAAAACGTATATACAGTCAATGAGTAGGTCATTGACTATGAGCCCAATCTCCATTCTCATTCAAGAAGCGTTATATCTAATGAGTGCATTTTTCTCAAATAGAGGACCCCCTTCTCAAGTCATTATGTGGCACAACGAGTTCGGATTCTCGCCTCACCATCCCGGATATGTCATCTTCTTCTGTGTCCAGCCACCTGAAAGTAACGGCCAAACCGGAATTACTCCCTCTCTTCTAGCATACAAGCACCTTCAATGGCATGCTCCGGAACTCATCCAAGGCCTGGTCGAGAAGGGCATATCCTATCCCGCACCGCATCCAATCTATGAATCAAAGGAGATCTTCCTTGGAAACGGACTCTACAAGAGAAATGCGTTCGGGCCACCAGAAGAAACAGATACTTCTTCATGGTCAAAGGAGGACTGGCATAAGTATGTGGAAAAGCGGATCATTGCTTTAGCTAAGGAAGGTGGCTGGACCGAAGAAAGTATCAAGGACGAATCATTGCCATTATGGCTTCGACGTGGTTTCGATTGGACTTGGAGGGAAGACGGGTCAGGAATTGACTTGTTTCAACGAGTACCAGGTGGGTCTTAAGATAATCTGATGGATGTCTCCATGCGTATTATCTCAAACCACTAACTTTGTATATGGCGTAAAGGAATCCGTATCCATCCGTCATTGAACCAAGAGTCAGTCTTTACGGTAAGATTTATTTTATTCAAATCATATTGCATTGACGAATGCTTCGACGAATACTTCTGACAACATATAACAGTCTCTTGGATCCCGTTATCTCACTGCCAAAAAGCATAAAACGTTTCATCCGCCTCATACATTCAAAAATGAAAAAGGAAAGGATCAGTTGTCGCTCCCGCCATTGGTATGTATTCGGTATATTTCGACATTGCTCCGTATTGATTTACTGACCATCACAGTACGCTGGCTTGGAAAAGGACGAACCAATGCCAGAATCGCACCTGGAAAAGCTATATGCAGTCCAGCAAGAATTTGCTGTCAACGTCGAGTGGGAAGTTGGTGACGTTCTTGTCATTGACGTGAGTATCCACTTTTCCTCACTGAACTCTTTGAATTGAACTACTAAAATATCTCTCAGAACTTTGCCGTTCAGCATAGTCGTCAATCATGGACTGGTGATCGCAAGATTCTGGCCAGTTTCTGGGATCAGCCAGGGCTTCAGGCTGATATTGTAACTAGTTATTTCCCACCTGCTGACGTAGCAAGTTGAGCGTGAACGAATTGAGCTCAATCAACCGCAATTCAAAACCATGGAATAGAGCGTAACAACCAACAGCAACAATTACCCGCTAAAGTGTAGCAGTCTTCGCTCACCGCCTACCGTATTCGACCAAAATCAGTTAGAGGCGATGATTCGTATCATGCTTTTAGTCGTATCACCATCCCTGTACGTTGATAGTACAAGCCTTTTTTCCGGTGCCTTAATTGGCTCAAGATAAAGACCGATCCGATTCTCGTTTCTCTGGTACATGTAAAATCCGTCGCGTTCCCTGTCACCTCGGTGCATATTGCTGCATGCATACTACGTATACGCGACATACATTCAAGCTAGCAATTTTACCCACACAAGACCACGTAGTAGTCTTCAGCTGGATGTATGTTCTACTTTAAATGATAAAATCCAAAGTTATGGTCAAACAAGGAATGTGCAACCGACCAATCTTGCACCTTCCAAGGCCGAGACGGGACTCGACAAGGTATAACCCAGACGACAATTACACGACAGTCACTTTTCCTTCTTTCACCTCCGCACTTTCTCATAATTTGGCTGAGCAATCCAAAACATGAACTCGGACAATCAGCCTACGACTCCTCTATCCCAGTCGCACGAGTCGCCGCCGCGAGCCAGCCCACCAACAGCGACACCAGATGAGAATGACGTTCCTCCTGATGGTGGCTATGGATGGGTTTGCGTTGTGTCTACGTTCTGGATCAACGCCCATACGTGGGGGATTAATAGTGTAAGGATATCTATTCCTATGTCATTCGCTTCTATTGTCATCATAGTTTCATGTTTGATTGAGATCTCTAGTACTAATTGTGATTGCCCGAAAAGTCTTTCAGCGTATTTCTTGCATACTATCTTAGCCATGATCTATTCCCCGGCACGAGTAGCCTTGAATATGCATTTGTCGGAGGCCTCAGCATGTCATGCGCACTGCTAGTTGCACCTCTAGCGACTGCAGTCATGGGTAGACTCGGTACTCGAGCTACTCGTAATATTGGCGCGGTTTTTCACTTTGCATCTTTGATCGGCGCCTCGTTCGCAACAAAAATATGGCATCTCTTTCTCAGCCAAGCTCTTTGTTTCGGTGTGGGAATGGGCTTTCTTTTCGTTGGAACCAGCGGCATTCCCGCTCAATGGTTTCGACGCAAACGTAGTCTTGCAAATGGAATCACTGCTGCAGGTTCGGGATTTGGCGGATTGATCTATTCTCTCATCACAAGTGCCATGCTGGAGGGCATCGGTCTTCAATGGACATTCCGAGCATTGGCTATCATATGTCTTACCATGATTGTCACCGCAGCCAACTTACTTCGAGACCGAAACAAAGCGGCAGGAAGCCAACACCGGGCGTTCCAAGTATCCAAGTTTCGACAGCCCAAGTTTGACTTTTTCATCATATGGGGATTTTTCAGTATGTTGGGTTACGTCGTGCTTATCTTCACTCTGGCAGACTTTGCACAAGCGTCCGGTCTGTCTGCACATCAAGGTAGCATTACAAGCGCCATGTTGAACCTGGGTCAGTGTATCGGTCGACCATTGACAGGTTGGGTCAGCATGCGTCTGGGTCGAATGAATATTGCTGCTACCTTCACTTTCTTAACTGGTTTCGTCTGTTTGGTGATGTGGACACAGACCTCCAACGCAGCCGGTATCTACAGTTTTGCAATCCTAGCTGGCATGGTCGGAGGAACTTTCTGGGCAACCGTGTATGCTATCCTGGTAGATATTGTCGGTATCAGTGATCTGCCAAGCAGCCTCAGTCTGACATGGGTCATTTTGTTCATTCCTTGCACCGTCGCAGAACCTATTGCTCTTAGCCTGCGTGGCAGTCTGAATGGCCATGCGCCATATCTTCCGGTTCAACTTTTCACTGGATTTATGTATGTTGCAGCTGCTATGTTTCTGTTGGTCGTTAGATTTTGGTCAAATATCAGTCAGAGTCAAAAGACTCGGTCTGACAGTGGTGGAGACCAACCCGCAGGCAATACGAGTACACCAGTTAATCAGTCAGAAAAGTCTACGGGAGCCAATGATTGTGTCCAAGTAGTAGGGCAAACTGAGAACAAGCGTCAAGAAGCCGATGCAAATCTGGGTGGTTCAGCGAACGATTATAGCTTCGGAGAACAGTCAACTACAGTAAATAGCAGTGTATGATAGTGATTAAACTACAGAAAATTGAACTAGCAGAAGTTTCATATCCCAGGCACCTAGATTGCCGGAGATTGATGCATCAATTACGCACAAATTTACCTGAACATGCCTCATTTTGGTCATACTCATGCGTAGGCACCCCGCAAATAGTGTTAGATAATATCGGTGAATTTTGGGAGGCTCTGTTTGGACGTTGAGTCGACTTCGACCAGTCGAAGAACTGACCAATTACACAAAACACGTGTAACAATGAGGGGCTTGAAATCTTCAAAACCGAGGACATCCCCCTTAGTAAATAGGGACAAGTTTGACAATTACACAGAATCATCAAGAACTTACAATTAAGTAGCGCAAGGTAAAATTACCACGCTAAATCCTACAAATAGAGGCTAGTGAAGATGAGCTTACCCGTCTCGTCGCTTCCCCCCACCCTAGACCCAATGTCCGCTTAGCAGTTCATTGGGTACATCTTGCAACCAGGGCTCTACATATAAATAGTATTCTCGTCCTCCGGCTCGTCTACTGGTTTTTTGCCCCTTTCTATCTCCCCGGAGACCTTATCCGCCTGTAACATTTCGAAGTGCTTGTGCAAATGCAAAGGCTGACCCTTCTATTACGCATACTTAATTCCCCACCTCGACTTTCAGACATCATGCAGTCCTTCTCTACTCCAAAACATATTGAACGTCCAGATCAGCTTGTTCCAAGCCGTTTGCCAGCTGATAGTCCCAGCCAATGCTACTGGCAAACACCAACCCCCAACGAACTCGACAACTACCGCTCAACACCAGACCTTCCCAAGCACAGCGACATTGTTATCATAGGTGCTGGAATTTCTGGTATCAGTACAGCCTATCATCTCATCAAAGAAGGCAACATAATCCAGAACCAGAAAACAATCACCATCTTGGAAGCTCGAGGATTGTGTTCTGGCGCTACTGGGAGGAATGGAGGACACCTTCGTCCAGATTTATATGGACAAATACCGACTTATATAAGACGAGAAGGTAAAGCTGCAGCCGCGGAAGTTGCTCGATTCGAGATTGCGCATGTGCAAGCTATGAAAAGGGTTATAGAGGAAGAAGGCATTGATTGTGATTTTATACTGACGAGGTCGTTTGATGTTTGGTGTAATGAGGATTCCGCGAGGAAGGCGAAGCAGGTTTATGATGGCATGGTTGAAGAAGGGTTAGATTATATGGACGATGTGTTCTTCTATGAAGAGGATGGTGCTGAGGGTGTGAGTTCAATTCATGATAGTCTCATTTAGCATATACTAACCTCTTTTCCACGGCACAGATTACTGGTGTCAAAGGAGCCATTGCGTATGCTTCATTTACAGCTGGAACGCTGTCCACATACAAATTCGTCATACACCTGGCCAAAAAGCTCGTTGGTAGTGGCGTTGTCAATATTCAGACATATACACCTGCTATATCCATCAAAGCAGCAGCAAAAGAATACGAGGTTAACACACCACGAGGAAAGATACTCGCCCGTCAAATCATTCACGCAAACAACGCATACGTCTCTGCATTGCTCCCCGAGTACGCAAAAAACATCATACCTTGCAAAGGAATATGTTGTCAAATCAGCGTTCCGAAGGATGTTACTCCTCCTCTACTTACCAGTCCTTACATAACAAGATCTAAGAACAACACCCTCTCGTATTTGATCCAACATTCAAATGGCAGCGTCATCGTTGGCGGCGCATCCTCCAAGTTTCGTCCGTTTAAGGAGCAATGGTACAATAACACTGACGATGAGACCTTGATTGAAACAACAAGAGACTACTACGTCAACTATATGCAGCGCACGTTTCGAGGATGGGAGAGCACGAGCGCCGAGGTCAGGCAGATTTGGACTGGGGTTATGGGCTATTCTTATGATTCTCTGCCTCATATTGGAGAAGTGCCTGCAAAAGAAAATCAATTCATTCTTGCCGGATTCAATGGACATGGTACGCCTGTGATATGGTTGGCGGCTGAGGAGCTGGCGAAAATGGTCGCCAGAGAGATCAAGTTTGAGGAGACTGAAATGCCTAGGTTGTTCAAGACTACGCAGTTTCGTATTGATCGAGCTGTGAAGGGGGGTGAGGGGGGTGGTGATATTATTGGAGATGGGTCTGCTATGATGGAAAGGGCTTGATGTGATCAGTTAGTGTAACCTATGGAAAGTTGAAATAAGCATTGGTGCACCCAAAGATATCGCGAAGTGATCAGCACTTTATAAGTTTGATTGTTGTTGAGTTGGACAGCAGTAACAGCCGATGAATTAGCCATAACTTTGAATCCTAGAGACTGACAGGCACGTCTAACACCTATTCTAAATGGCAGTGATATAACCACTATTTATTTTTGCTAACAAACGTTAGCGTCGTGCTAGGCAATCTAGATAACTGCTATTTATTTATTAGCGGTTATCCCCCTGCTATACTAACCTATAGGGTTACCGCTTAAATTTAAACTAGATATAATCACCACCTTAAAGAATCTATTATCCAAGTCAGGATCGATTTAAATAACTGGTTTGCCCATAGTGGGTAGTTGAAAATCATTAGGATTCATTTTCAATATGGGTGGTGTGCAGAAGCGTTATCCCTAATCTAGATCCTATTCACCCTAACACCAATTCTAAATGATTGTTATATAAGAATCATTTATTTTTACTAATAAATGTTAGTGCGGCGCTAGACAACCTAGATAAGAATCATTTATTAATTGATTATTATCCCCTTACTATATTCATACATAGGGTTATTACTTAAATTTAGACTAGATATAATACCTATCCTAAATAATCTATTATCTAATTTTAGATTGATTTAAGCGACTAGTTCGCTTATAATAGGTAGTTAAAAATTATTAAAGTTTATTTTTAATATAGATAGTATATAGAAGTATTATTCCTAATCTAGATCACTATTTATTCTAAAAAAGATAATATTAGTAGATATCTCTATATATTATTTATATATTAAGATTTCAGATCTATTATATGTTATATAAATAAGAGTATCTACTAGTTATTCAATCCACTAGTTATTCAATCTATAGATATTCAATCTATATTAATTTATTCTATCTAGAATTATTAATAACTATTCTCTATAACACTCTCTATTATAGCCTAGATATTTAAATATGAACCCTATTATTAGATTATAATTTATTATTTATACTATTATATTATATTTAATAGCTAGTTATTAATCTATTTATAAGATATTTAATATACTACTAAATAGTATTTATAATATATTCTATTATTCTAATAATATTATTAATAGTTTTTTAAATAAATTCTATATTATTATATATTAATAATTTTTTAAAAATCTATTCTTTTTATTCTTTAATTAATATTATTATAATATTTTATATATTAATATAGTTATTTTTATTATTATTAGATTAAAGAGTTTATTTAATAGATTTATTACTATAGCTATTAAATATATAAATAAAAAAATCTCTAGAATTAAGAATAATCTTATTTCTAAATATTATTTAAATTATTATTTACTATACTATAATATATTATAACTAGTTAATAATTTATCTTTAAAAAATATTAATTTTAATAGTTTACTATTTAGTATAATTATTTTATTATTTTTATTTTTTATTTTATTATTATTATATCTAATAATATATAATAGATTATAAAATAAAAGATTATATATTAGGAATAATAGATTAAAACTACTAAATAGATATAGATTTATTTTTATAAATTTTAAAAAATTAATCTATAGATTAAATAAATAAGATAAATTAATTATTTATTAGATAAAAATTATAATATATTATATATATTATTAATATTATCTAATCCTAATTAAGAGCTAGTATTAGTTTAGATTAAAAAGTAATTTTATTAGATTATTATAGTTACTTAATATACTATATTAATATAATTAAATATATTTAATTAATTTAAGATATACTAGAAATAGATTAATTATATATCTAAATATTTATTTTAAATATAGATAGTGGCTAATATTATAGAGAAATATACTAAGATATAGTAGTAGATTATCTAGTATATTATATATAGTATGAGTGCTAGTAATATCTAATTTAAACTAAGTGTGACACTTGCTCATTCCTAAACTCTAGAGTAGCCCTATCAACATAAAACTAAGCATACAGAGAGGAAAGGAAAAGAAGATTCTATATAAGAGCTCGTTATAGCTCTTTATAGTATATAGACTCCATAGTAATATCTAATTAGGAAAATAAAATAATAAAAAAGATCTTCTATTATAAATAATTAAAAGATTTAGAGCTTAGAATAGTATTTTAGTACTATAAAGAATAGTATAAGCTATATTAAGT